>LR539462.1:119016-231347 GCA_900536315.3 Caenorhabditis becei | reverse complement strand
GCACCAGACCACCAAGACAAATTTCACCGTCTTCCGGAGAGACTGACAATTAATCGAGTTTTCAAGATCGTAAACGAAATCTATTCTATTCGCGGGGCGTTTAGCCCTCTTGTAAGGTCTCAAAAATCAGAATTCACGATGAAGTTGAACCGAATCAAGAACTTGTGTGTTTGTGTATTTTCCGAAGGTGTTGAAATTGAAAGGGAACGGGAAAAATGAGAAATGGGAAAAGGGGGAAAGGTTTACCGTGAAATGTACACATAATGTAGAATGATTTAGCGACTTCGTCGTTTCTCCACGAACAGTTTCTCTGATTTGTTGACATTGATGGTTAGGTGGGTGGGGGGATTCCGAAAAGTTCACAGGAACTGCCTTTCCCATTGTTTATTCGGGAAGGAGCAGATGATTTTGTTTAGGGGAAAGCACATGTTTTTGGTGGTTTTCAGCTGGTTGTATAAACTGTAGGGGTTTGGTTTTCCGACAAAAACCGTAAAGTTTTGGAAAAGCAAGAAAACGTAAAGCTGTTTCTGTTTCTTCATGTTTTTGTTTTGTTTTGTTTCATTTTGAAGCTGAAGCTGAGGCAAAAAGAGGCAAAAGCAAATAAAAACGGAACATGACAACAGGGAAGCATGGAAACAGAAGCATAGAAACACGAAAAAAAGACAGACAAGGAAGTAGGAACTCTTCCAGAATCTCTCTCCCGAATCTGTGACCTCACCTGAACAAGTTGGTCACTGCATGCGTTTCCACCTTCCATCGCACTCTTCCTCTTCTTCTCCGCCGCCATGTTCTTCCCAACCAGATAGGCGCTCATCTGTTGTTCTTCGTCTCGTCTGAAGAAATAGTACTATTCAGAGTGACCATGACTCAGCCCATAGGCGTTGTCCGTTTATGTTTATCTCTTCCGCTTACTTATTGCGCGCAAAACATGCAGGCATTGAATTGAAAAGAGTGAATTAGAAGTTCAATTAGAGAGTTGTTGAAAGGTACTGTATCAGTCGTGAAGGAAAAGAAAAAAAACTTTATTTGATGTATGGTTAGTGGGGAGTGGTAAAGGGGTACTGTACTTATGTGATGGGATTGATTGAATGCAAAATTTATGACCTTCCTTCCATCTATCTATCCTATCAATGTTTGCCATTCGGTTCATGTAACTTTTTTCTGTTTTCTCCCCCACTCCCTCGCCAGCCGCAGAAACCTATCTATCAGTCACAGTTGTCATCAGCCACACCCATATCTTTCATCCAATTCAGGCAAGCAACTTGGTGGTCACGTTTCCATTTTTCGGCGCCTGTTCCGCTCCACTCACCCGAATGCATTGATAGCCGCGACCAGCTGTTCGACTTCTGCAGAGATCTGCTTCACCGCCAACAAATCTTCGTCATATTCGGCGCCGACGTCCAGTTCCTCTTCATCATCCGATCCGTTCGTCGGGTACCTCTCGTTGATTGAATCGCGAATTGCCTGTGTTCTCTCCTCGTCGACATTTGAACTTGGAACGGTGTCAGTGAACTCGAAACTTTCCGACGACGTTGAAGAGGACAGGCTTTCTTCCTTTCCAGATGAGTAACCATCAAAATCAACTTTCACTTCATGAATCGAACAGTCAGAGAGGTCGTCGTCGCCAGTAGTTTGGGAAGTTTTCACCTCATCAGAAATAACGAGTGTTGGCATCGGTTCATTGGCAATTGTCTCCACTTCTTTGGCAGTTTCCGGGTTCACAACGACAGCAGTCTCCTGAGAAACTGGGGATGTTTCAGAGGGAATTTCATCTGCTAGTTCCACAACTTCGGGTTCAGCATGTGGGACAATAACTTCGATAGTCTCCTGGAGAGCTTCAAATGTCTCCACAGATTTCGCAGTCTCCAAAACTGACGGGGTTTCAATGACTGGTTCCGGAGTTGAGAACTCATTTCCCAGAACCTCATGGACTTTGACGACTGTCTCATCAACTTCAGAGTCAATGTGTTCGATAACTCGGACGACATGGGTTTCAGGAGTGTTTTCATTGTCATTGCCCGTTTCTTCCACAGGGAGAGTCAAAATTTGGTCAACCGGGAGTTCTACATCTTCTTTAATGTCCGACTCCATCAGATTCCTTTCCTCCTCTTCCACAGCAATTGGTGCAGCTTCCGTAACAATTTCCTCTTTGTTGATGGCGGCAAGTGGCACAAGTTCTTCAGGCTCCTCTTGAACTGGAATTTCCGGAATAGCGTCGAGAATATCACTGACAGTCGCGACAATCGTTTCTTCCACCGTTGCTGGGACCACAACCTCTTGTTCAACTTCCTGCGCTGGTTCTTCCAATGGAACGATTTCCTCAATTTCCTCAAGCACAGTTTCTTGCTCAATGACAACGGCAGGTTCCTCTGCTTTTTCGATTTCCTGCTCAACGTCCAGCTCTGCTTCTGGTTCCACTGCACTCACTCCATCTACCATTGCTTCGGTGACTTCAATAACCGTTTCCTCAATGTGCTTCTCCTCATCGGTCCCTTCTACCACAACTTCTTGGGTTGTGAGGACTGGAGTCGAACTTCCTGATTCTTCAGCGTCGTCACTTCCTTCTGATTCCTCTTCCTGCTCGTCATCAGCAACAATAGGAGTCGCCACTCGTTCCTCGTCCTGTTCCTTTTCCGGTTCCACCAAAGCGTCCAAGAGCTGCTGAGCCACATCCCGAATGTGCACATCTGTCACGTCATAAAACTCCTCCTCACTGCTCGTTCCCGTTTCCATTTCTAGTTCCTCGTCAACCGTTCTTCTCTGAACATTATATTCCTCGTCGGTTAATTCCCTTTGAGTCATCACCAGAATATTCGGCTTCTCAAGGAACATGACCTGTTTGACGACTGGTGGCGAGACAGCCCGAATCTTCGGCGTCAGTTCTCCAGAAAGGCGTTCCTCGTTGAGTTCAGAATCTTCTGGAAGGTTGATGATGACCCCGGAGATGTCAGGAAGGCTTGTAGCAAGTGGAGTTGCGTATCCCTCACAATCCGAGCTTTCTGGACTCTGGAAACAAGAGGAAGGATAGAAAACCAGTTCCTGTGCTAACTCACTTTGTAGCTTTCATCTGTACTGAACAGTAAGGATTCACAAAACGACTGTATAGTGACTATCGGCTTTTCCATTTTACGTGAGTTTCTCCCCAATTTGAATCGGATTTCGCAATCTTCTGTAAATAAGGGAAATGTATAGGGGAGTGTGTAAGTCGCGGAATGAACTCAATAAAGTCGAAAACCTCGCAAACCTCACATAAAATACGATAAGAAACGAGGGAAGAGGAAAAAACGTTAGAGTAGGGACAAGAAATGTATTTATCATCTCTCGACTTTACCTTAACGTTAAAAGAATGGGAAACTAAGATAAGGGAGAAAGAGAGCAGAGGGAAAATGCAAATTCAAGTTGTTACAAGACAAGGGCGGTAGGAAGTGAGAGGGGCGTCTTCAAAGTGATTGCATACAAAGTTTATGGGAGAAAATCTGTAGTAGTTGTCATGGAGAGTGAAAGAGAAGGGAGTGTCGCGCCCATATCCTGCCCAAGTGAACAAGTAGGATATCGGGTATTGTTTGGGGGTTCTGGATGGACATAATCGAATCAGAATCATATGGAAAAAGTGTTTATGTGGAAATGGTAATGGAAATGGAAATGAAATGGGAAAAAGAACAGCTCACCACAAAACACAACGACAAAATTGTTCTGTTTGTGTTTGCTAAACTAACTCAACCAAACCCTAACAATCTTTTTTTCTCCTTCAGGTGGTAAATGTTTGTGTGTGTTGTGCTTGGACATGAACATGATTTCTAAAACAACTATATACATTTTTGTTAGGGAACATATGAGTAATACATACGAAATATTGTTCGTCGCCACTGTCGCCGCCGTTTTTCGTAGGAGGAATATGAGGGGAATTGTATACGAGTAAAAACAGGCTTTTTGTTGACAATATCGAAATCGGAGAGCATGTGCGAGTAGAAAAGAAGAGAACTGTGATTTTAGAAAAGGATTGATATGTGGAATGGAAGGAATCATAAAATTGGTGAGATGAAAGATGGAGATGGATATATGTGTGTATGCGAAGACAATTCGGCCATGTCCCGCACAAAAGATATGATTATGTATAGGCTAACAACGATGGACGGGTCTTGATCCAAATGTAAATGACGGCGAAGAGATATGGGGAGAGGGTGGCCCTTATCACCTATGATTGAGGGTTTTTATGTCATGAATGAATGTTGCAAAGAAATCAGAATCAGTGAGATATAAAACATAACGTTAGTTTTACAATTGGACACTGGAAATTGGGAAGGGCGGCATGAAACAGGCTTTGAAGGGAGGCAAAATGTTATGATTAGAGTGCGCGCCCTCTAAGAAGTTCGGTTCCGGGAACTAATACAAAAACGAATTACTTTAGGCAAGAAGAGACAATGTGTAGTTAAATCTACTCGTTTTCGCCTTTTCTTCATTGTCGACCACGATCTGATCCGACTGGCATCCAATTAAAATGAATGCATGAATGATTGCAAATCAAACAAGTCGGGAAAGAGGAAAGGGTTAGTGATAACCTTGAGAAGAATGATGGTTCGTTTTCCCCTGATTTTTTTGGGAGAGATATAGTACAAGGCGGTCTGGGGTGTTTCTGGCAACTTTCAGGGCTTGCCACTGTGCTAAACGATGCGTTAATCCGGAGCGTCGTTATTGTCCGAGTGAGAAAACGGGGGAAAACGTGTTTCTCAAAAAATTTGTCATTTTGACAAGACAGAACATTCTGTTTTTGTTTTTTGAAGGAACTAGAATCTCAGTCAGATCTGAGAAATGGGAAAATGTGACAATGACGAATTTTAGACTAGAGGTGGAAACCATCAATTACCAGAAACATGCCAAAAACATGAATGATTTCATTCAATGGACAACTTTCAAACTTCTGAATAAGGGGACTGTGGGTAACCCGGAACTTTGCGAAGAAATGGCAAAAAACTTTTCCTTTGAGAAAAAAGTTCCTGTTAACACTCCAAAATGATCATTACTCAGCGAACTGTGTGAAAAAGCTTGAACAAACCATATGATTGCGGTTGGCGGTGACGGCGGGGGTGAGACAGTGGGAAATCAACTATTTGTTCTTATGATTTATTGCGAAATGTTTTCCTTTTCTCAAAGGACATAGTCAGGCTAAAAAGAAGCAGTAAAAAGGAGCAATAAGGAGATAATATAATAGAAGCAGATGGAAATGGAATGATCAATAATCATAGTGACAGGAATTGTTATGGGCGATGAAAACCTTCGAGAGGTCACCCTTCACCGGGTATTCAGCACTGAACAACGTGACTCCGCTCACATGTGGAACGATCTCGAGGCTTTGGAAGAATGACTGCAGGAAGGGGCCGCTTCCGATATCGAGAAGGTGGAAGATGACAGACGCATCCGGGTGCTTCTCGTGCATCACTTTGGAGAACACACGCAACGCCGACATGGCAATGTTCGGCGAATCGGCGTAGAGAGGAGCGATTTTGAATGTGTTGTCTTCTGAAAAAGAACTTTTTTGGAAAAGAGAGATCGAAACAGTAGATACCTTTGTGAGAAGTGTTCACCGCAGAAATATGAGCGATCACGGTATGGTTTCCATCGAACAAGACAATTCCCAGCGTGTTGTCAAGAGTCTTGTAGTAGAGCTCCAGGAACTCTCTTCTATCCCTTCCGTTGACCTCTCTATCGTATTCAACCAACTTATCCCACTCCTCCGAGGAAAGGTGTCTGACCAGTTTGTAATTCTGAAAGTAAATTAGAAAGCTCGTTAAAAAACAAGAAGCTCACATCTCCCGATGACTTCTCCATGGATGCGTGATACTCCTGAACTGTCATCTTGTAGTTCTCCAGTCTAGCGCCGACGACAGGAGTTGCCTTTGCCCGGTATTTCTCTACCATGCTTGGAACTGAAAACCAGGACTTTAGCCAAGTTCGAGGCCAATTCTTATACCTCCTCTCAATCCCAAAACATAGTCGGTTGGCATGCGGGACATGGCGATATCCCAGATAACAGATCCGATTCCTTTTCCTCTAAACTCTGGGGCCAAGAGGAAGAATCCCAAGAAAGCGATCTTGTCGTACTCGTTCCAGATCACACATCCGACAAAATCTTGTTCAGCTGGAACAGTTAGTCTCAACCAATTTTAGGTTTTTTCAAAGTTCTTGTACTTACGTGTCTTTGAAACCGCAAAAACACTCCTTGTCGACTTCAAATCTGGAGTCAATGCCGTCACGGAGTTGTCGTCCGAAGTCCATCCCTCAGAGTCCACGAGGTGCTTCCATGCCTTCCAGAGGTGGCTGCTCGAGTCCGGATTCTCCACAATGTCATAAGCCGAGGACATTCTGGAAGAAGGATTATGAGAGAATGTCAAGGTTCAGCAAGAGCAGCCAGGGAAATTCAAAAATAAAGCCGAGAAACCTTAGTTTAAGCTGCATTGCAACTTTTGTACTTTGTCATGTGCAACGAAACAAAAGAACATTTCAACTGTCAGTTTCCCCTCTCTCCTTCCATCCGCCTAACAGAAGAGAAAAAAGCGCAAAAGATTAATCAGAAGTAAGTGGTCGAGAAAACGGCGGAGACGCAGCAAAAAGTGCAAAGCGCTCTTCGTCATTGGCAGGAAAGAAAAACGAAAAGAACGAGCAAGTGCCTGCCAGCACAGCACATATAGCAGTTTTTTGCCGGCTCTCTTGGACCGAAACTACTCTTTTCCGTCTCCTCTTCTGTCTTTTTTCTAATAATTGTCTTCTGTTTCTGGCCGGCTAAAAGAGCAGAAAGATCAGAGAAGTAGGAAGAGAAGAACAATGAAACGACTGGAATATCAATTTGAGAGTGGGCAAGTGAAACACTGATAATGTGATTGGGAGGAGAAGATAGGTGATAAGAAATAAGACAAAGCGCGTGGAGTGACACATCATAGTACACGTCTAACTTTGAGATCAAGTTTTACGGGCTTGTACTTATGAAAATGGTCGTGGACACAAAGGGAATGAAAAAGTGGAAGGAAACGCAGAAAGGGAGAAAGGTTGCAGGGACAGGTGCGGTGCAAACGATCAAGTTTCAAATTGAGAAAATGGGTTCAGGTTCGGGTTCAGGTTCACGTGACTGAGTGTATCTGGAACCTATCTCAATACAAAAACTTGTAGGTGCCAAAAAATACTGTCAAAAACTGTCAAAAAACTGCCGATCAATCAATATGGTCCCTACGCATACCATCACGCAATTTCGCACACTTGGAACACACGACATGACGACAGTTGCCTGTGCAACCTGTATGGACCACTGTGTTTCTGACTTCTATAGAGCAATTAAAGAAATTTGATACTTCTTGTAGGTGTGTGAACGAATGTTTCGGACTACACTTGTGTTTTGGAGCCAGGACGCTAAATTGGTTTTTTTTTTCAGATTCAAATGTGGGCAGATCACGCAGCTTGGCTCTGTGTACTTTCAGGTCCATCTGTTGCACTTGTCTCTCCCTCAGCTGTCTTAGGCTATCAAAAACTCTGAAGGGTCAAGTACCCAGCATGATTCCATTTGGAAAATTGTGCCAGGTGCCTTGCCTCGAGTTGACATTCCCTTCGCCACTCCCCCAAATGACCCCTGTCGCCATACAAGTCCCGAAGCAATTTGCCAATTTGTGTTTAGACTTTCGCAACTTCTCCGGAGCTCCCCCCACCAGTCCTCTCTGGCTGTCTACTGACTCTCTGCCTCATTTTGGCTCCTTATTGCTATGCAATGTGCCGATCGTCTCTCGTGGTTTTTCTGCCCCCACTTCTTCCAATTGTTTCTTTTGCGGCTCCCCTCCCCTCCGCTACTCCCCTCATTCGGGCGGCCACTCCTCTTAGCAACTAAGTGGCAACTGGAGTTGGTCTGAATTCCTCCTACCCCCTTTTCTGCAACTGACCCCGGGGTCAGTGAGCTGAACCACTCAAGTTTGCATTTGACATTTCTTTTTTCAAAATCAGACTTTCCTTGACATGCATGCACATAAAAAGTGTAGAAAGTGTAGAAAAAGTGAAAAAGAAAGACAAAATAAAATAGCAATCAGCATAGCACTTCCTTTTTCATCATTTCTACATTTTTCCTTGTCAAATCCGTTTTCTCCATCTTTTCTCTCACTCGACGCTTCTCCTCCTTCAGAAGAGGCCTTCTTTTGTCAGATGTTCAAAAAAAGAGATAAGAATTGAGTTTTTCATGCTCAGAAAAGGGAAGAAGGAGAAGCAGAAGCGAGGGTGCAAGGGTGCGGCAGCCTCCCGGGCCCCCGCTGATTCTGCCGGAGCACACACCCTCTCCCCACAACAATGGGCGGTGCTTCAGTTCGGCGCCTTCGAGTCGGTCGCCCGAGGGCATGCGTGACGACGACGCCGCCGACATCGTCTACGAATATTGATGCCACCATCATTCGTCGCAAAACACACCAAGACCACCAGGATCCACAGGTGACCACGACGGTCGAATCACTGCCCAAGTAGGTTCACTTTACTGCTTCTCCATCCACCGCCGCTCCATTCGAAGAATAGCAATCTAGAAGCAAATTTCCTCGTCTTTTCAATTTCCAATTTCTTCCCTTCCGCACTTGTTCACTCGCCCACTTTTCCCCCCGCCGCTCCTGCTCGCCTTTTCTCCGTGCCTTCGAGACGCTGTCCATAAAAACGAAAAAACATTCATACCAAGACACATTCCTTGTCGCTGTCTCCCATCATTTATCTTACCCCACGGTCCCCAGAGAAATACGAGTGAAAAGTAGGCAGGGGGGACAAATGGCGTTCTGATTGGCATGAGATAATTTGCCCCCAGATACTAGAAGAATAGTTTTCTTGGCTTTGCAGATAAGACATGCTCTCCACATTATTCCTACTGCTATATGCTACTCGGGAGACGGTCCATGCGCTTACGGCAGAGATCAGTCCAACTGCTTCATATCTCATAGAGAAAGGGTAAGAACTACTTCTCATTCGACCCAAAACTCTTGAATCCAGCTGTTCAAATGACACCGAAATCATCGATCACCTCCTATTCGACCGTGCCCTGTACTACAACAAACACAAGCTTCCATCTCCACAAGTTGACGTGCGAATCGAGATGTGGGTACAAGAAGTGTCGTCGGTTTCGGAACTCACTCAAGATTTCGAAATAGGTACTCATCTACTTGTCTATCACTTTTCGCATTTCCTCCCCTATGATTTGCAGACTTGTACATGAACGAGTACTGGACGGATCCGGGTCTCGCTTACGACATTCTCAACCCATGCCAGGTAATTTGTCAGTGTCCCCCATCCAACCTTTTTCCGGTTTGTGCAGGGCAATCTATCATTCGATTGGGCTGTCATGCAGAATATCTGGACGCCCAATACATGCTTCATCAATTCCAAAAAGGCCCAACTCCATAGTTCGCCATTCACCAATGTTTTTCTAATGGTTTTTCCAAATGGTAGGCTAGAGGTTTTTTTGTTTTCAGCTATGGGGGAGGGCTAACGGATTGGAGTAGAAGACGAAAGAAGATGTAAAAGTTGGCAGAGGGGAAGGGGAGCGTCCCCAGCTCGTTAAGTGTAGTTCGACTTATGCTAAGCTTGATTCGTTTATGCAAAATTTTGAGTCACATTCTTGTAAGCCAGCAACAAATTTGATTCAAATGTCTATCCTATGGTAGGAATCTTGGATAGAGAAAGCGAGATCCAATTCTTGAAACCTGATGAGTATCGGAAGGAAGGAAATACGTGGTAGCTATGAAGATGGCACATGACCTTAGGTTTTGGTATTACATTACCAATGTGACTTTTTGAACTGAACTATTGGCGAAGGGGGTTTAGACTCAAGGGATCGGAAAAGGTTCAATGAATAATTGATCAAAATGACCCCCAACCAAACATCCGAACAATGCGGCGTGAATAATTGTCTAGCCGTACGTGCACATGCTTCTCTCCTTTCCAGGCTCCGTGTGGTCGAATTGGCGGATAAAGAGTACCGGGCCGTGCGTGATGGATCTCACCAAGTTCCCCATGGACAGTATCGAATGTTCTTTGACTTTCGAATCATTCAACTACAACAAGGTTGCCAAATTTTTTAATTATACTTCTTTCTCTGCGCTTCTCGTTTTGTTTGGTGTCTCGCGTCATCATCTTTCCACCCTAACTAGTTTTTACCGTGCCAATCTCAATTTCCATTTTTCGCAATTTTTTGTTGTTCAGGACGAGGTGTTCATGCGATGGGGCGACCCGCCGTTGACCATATTCAAACCAATCGAGCTTCCGGACTTTACCATGACCAATTTTAGCACGTCCAACAAATTTCAGGTGAGAACTTTTCATCCTGAAAGGTTAACTTTGCTTTTAGCTATACGCTGCTGGTTACTGGAGTGAGCTAAACGTCAACTTTCTATTCCGTCGAAGATCCGGATGGTACCTCCTCCAGGGCTATATCCCAACCTATATGACCGTCTTCATCTCCTGGATCCCATTCTACTTAGGTCCGAAAGCAATACCAGCCAGGACAATGATCGGTCAGTAGTAGTCTGCACAAAGTTTCCTCTCCCCCTCCCAACTTCTTCCCTACCCGAACCCCCGTAATTCAATTTGATGACGCTGATCAGATTTTGCGCGTCACCATCAATCTTCCCTCCCATCCTTTGACATTGAAAACTCGAGCCGCGTTTTGAAGAGAAGAGTTGTAAGGAGGCTAAGAATAGACGGAACTGACTGGAAAAAAAGTAAAATTGTGCTTGTGCGGGAAAGGAAGAGAAAACCAATCCATTGTAATCTCTTAGTCCTTCTTTTAATCACAATGCATTAGAGAAGGGAAATGAGAAAAAAGAGTGCTCTGCAACACTCTCCCGAAGATTTATATGTGTTTGTTCCGTTTATAATAACCATTCTTCTTGAAGCTTTAGAAATCAAACATCTTGTGGGAGAAGACGAGTGTTTATGTTCCCGAAAGTAATTTCGATATTTATTTAGATCTTCTTCGGACCAGATTCTTCTGGGAATCTCTTTTTCTCAAATTCCACGAATTGCAAACCAAAGTATCACTCTCTGACGTAAACTACAAAATATTTCGAGAGATCAGAACCAGGACACTAACATTTCTCAAATTCCTTTCTGAAATCCTTTCACAAAGTGGACAGAAAACATTAAAATTCATCCCTTGACTTTTCCAGAAGCATTCCCAAAAAGCCGAAATTTTTGCATCTTTGAAACCATGACAATGTCCAAATTCCTTAGCGTTTATGACTGGACTTGATGTTTCCGAAAATGGCTCAAGTGCGCAGGACTGTTGCCAGGCAGTGACGTTTTTTCCGATTGCGAAATATATGCGACCTGAAAACAGCCGGAAAATCAAAATCACGCTTGGAAGCACAAGATCACACACTTTACTAATCAGGGTAGTGTGTTGTCACAAGATGGGACTTATGACTTTTCGGCTTGAGTCTGACCAGTTTTGCACTTCAAAAATCATCAAACTTACTCAATTTCTCACGATTCGTTCCCACTCCCACTCAAAAATTCGTCATCTGAGCAAGCTACATGTCTTACAGGTGTCAATGCCTTATTGGCTCTCACTTTCCAATTTGGTAACATAATCCGCAACCTACCGCGAGTCTCATATATCAAGGCCATCGACGTCTGGATGCTGAGGTTGGTTGTGTTTGGTTTCCGTTTCTGTGGTTTCCACACAATTATTCATAACCCTGCGGCGTTGTTTCGGCCCCCACACGCCCATACCAACCTATTCTTTTCAGTGGCATATGCTTTGTTTTCGCTTCTCTCTTCGAACTCGCCACCATCGGCTTCTTGATGAGGAATGAAGGCAAACCAACGACAAAACCATCTAGATCCATCAAGAAGTAAGTGGTCCCCAGGTTTCTATTTTGGAAATTTGCCCACTTTCAGCTCAGCCCGATGGCAGCCAAATAGCAATAGCAAGGATGAAGTAATTCAGCGAAAATCCAAAAACATACTATATTGCGAAAGACTCGACAACGCTTCAAGACTCATATTCCCAGGTTTTCCAAGACTCTTCAGCTGCTTCAAAACACCCTCTTTTCCAGTAGTCTTCACATTCTACAACTTTATCTATTGGTTTGTTTACATGAAACCAGCCATGGATGCAGCACCATAATCAAGAAGATGACCCCCCCCCTCCGACCAATCCCCCAATTTCCCAAATCTCCATCCCCCAAGTGAATATCATTTGAGCGGATGCATCTAGAGCCGTAGTGAAGCAAGGGCTGTGACTCTTTCCGGTCACATCATCCCTTTTGCTAACTCACTTTTGAGGCAGCTATTATGCATCCGCTCATTGACAATCATATCTTCACATCTCTCTCTCTCTTTTCCACATCTTCTTCTTCAACTATGTATAATCTATATGAATAATAACTTCTTCATATTCAATTATGTCACGAGTACGCGATTGAATACATTAAATGGATAAATAAATAACTTTGAACTGAAAGCCAAAAGTTCTTCATTAACATTCCGGAACAGAATTTCATTCAGGGAATAGGGAATTATATTCAGATCCGCCGATGAATTCCAATAGTGGCGCGGCAGTTGGGGCACTTGTGGATGACGTCCTTGCAGGATCTGAGGCAGAACGGCAGGCAGCAACAACACCAGCAGCTGAAATGAGAAGGGAGAAAGTAGACGGTTGAATGGATGCTTAGCTCACGGCTCGACGAGCACGAAAACACGAGAAACCGATAGATAACCATGTCTAATTGGTCTGGGAGCAAACGAACATTCGCGTGTTACTCACCCAAATAGGAAAAGAGCAGCGAACAGAATCCAAGTTAGCAGGCCGTAAGTTGATTTGATGTGAGTGACAATCTGGAATTTATGACAAGTTCTGTCTGTATGTCTGGATCCTGTCTCACATCCATCCGGCAATATGGGCATTGAAGTTTTGTCGGGTACGGTTCCAGACGGATGATGATGGTGGTAGTCGGCATTGGGCCAGACGCCAACGTAGTGTATACTGTAACTCTCCTTTCATTATGAACTTCAATGGGGGTACTAGTTACCCGGCGAGTTGACATCCGCGATGTTTTCAAAACCCGCATTGTCATGATAGTGGTACGGTGGAGCAGTCACAAGGCTGTTTGAGTGGTAAACGGGCTGTGAGGAGGCGTAATCCGGGTTGTAAGCCGGCTGGACTATTTCTGAATCAAAACTCGGGTTCAAGGAAACAAAGAGCTTAGGAAACTCACGTTCATAAGCAGGTGGGAATGACATCAGAGTCAATGCGAATTGGAATGAAGATGTCCTGAAAGTAGGAAAAGAAGATCGGAAATGAAGGAAATTAACGGAAATGAGATGTAAGTTGATGAAAGAGGAAATGAATGACTGCTGCTTCTCCCTGGATTTCAGAGACGAAGAAGCGAGGAAGATAAAAAAAAGTTGGGAGCCGTGAGGAGAGGCGGAGTCGCTCGGACCCGTTGCGTTTCTTAAACGGAAAAGGAGAGAAAAGATATTTGGCATGTGATGGTGAGTGCGAGCAGCGTGAGCGAATGAGTTCCGGCGCTGCTCCGAAGAAAAAAACGAAGAAGAAGAAGAAGGAACAAACGGAGAATGGAGCCCCAAAATCGCCAATATTCGGAAAGGGGAACTCCCGGAGCACACTCGAAAAAGAGGCAAAAGAGACATTTGACAAGAAGCGGGCGGGATTGACGCCGCCTTGACGACATCTCTTGGTCTTTACGACTCTCTTGTGTGGGCGCTGAGCCGGCCGCGAGGCAAATTTCGGGTTTTGGAGGAGGGGGAGGAGACGAAAACAAAACATCAGAATGCAAGGCAATCAAGATTCCCGGTCAACTAACAAGAGGGCTAAAACGAGCTTGACGATTTCTCAGGAACTCCTCAAAAGAACACATTATTCCATTTTTTGAATTGGTTCCAAAAACCGAGATCTGTCTGTCTGAAAAATTGAGTTACCTCCGACTACACGCGAGATCTTCTCTGCAAGTACACCTTGTCGCATCTCTCCTTGAGAAAAGAAATAACAACTTGCTGTGAGCGGTCAGGCGGCAGTTCTACTTCAAAAACACCTCTCTTTTCTTCCTCCGTCATCTCGAATGTCAAAGTAAAAGAACAAAGTCAAGAATTGCGTTCATTCATCCCTCAGACGTAAAAAAGAAAGAAACTCAATTAACCAGCTACACAAAATACAAATAATGTTAGGCGAAAACGGGGTGAATAGAGAATTGGTGACACTTGACAAAGGACGGCACACCCGTTGTGGAAAAGCAAAGTTGTTCAAAAAAATTGACTGACAAAGTGTCTCTGAATGGGAAAGATGGAAGGGGGTGTTGTGGAAAATACAACTATCACGATTTCAAATGACTGGAGGGGATGATAATATGGGAAATGGTTATGGGTTGGAAAATGTGACAAGGAAAAATAAAAATAAATAAAAATGAAATACCAATATAAATATGAATGACATGATAAAGTACAGTTAAGATGCTTAGTATGGATGTTGTTGTTGCTGGTTGGGATACTGTCCCATTCCGTATCCATGTTGTTGTGCTTGCTGCTGACCTTGCTGCTGCTGTTGCTGCTGTTGTTGTTGCTGCATTCTGAAATTTGAGCATTTAGAAAAGTTCCTTAAGATCATGAAGTTACCTTTGGTCAGCTTGCTGTTGTTGATAGTATTGGTTGGCTCCTGGTTGCTGTTGTTGCTGCATACCGGTGTGCCCACCCATTGTGCCCATTCCTTGGGCTTGTGGTCCTTGACCACGGTGCTGGAGAGGTGGCAACTGCATCTGACCGCCGTATCCACCTTGATGCTGGGCGCCGGCCTGCATTCCCATACGGCTTTGCTGAGAAGCAGCTTGTTGAGCTGCTTGTTGTTGCTGTTGCATTTGCATTTGCTGTCGGTACTGCTGGGTTTGTTGGTCCTGCTGGCCGGGTTGTTGCTGCTGCTGGCCCATAGAGTACGGAGGGAGCTGTGCACCACCCATCGGGTTCATTTGGCGATGTGGTTGCTGTTGAGCTGCTGCTTGCTGCTGTGCCTGCTGTCCAGCTTGACCCATTCCCATGCCAGGTCGACCCATTCCAGGTTGTCCCTGCTGGTGCATTCCTTGCTGAGCCTGTGCCTGAGCCTGCGCTTGAGCTTGCGCTTGAGCCTGAGCTTGAGCTTGAGCCTGAGCCATTCTCTGCGCTTGTTGTTGTTGGGCTTGTTGTTGGGCTTGTTGCTGCTGAGCTTGTTGCTGAGCCTGCTGCTGAGCCTGTTGCTGCGCTTGCAAGTGCATTGGATTAGCCTGCATGCCATGTCGATC
The DNA here is from genome assembly GCA_900536315.3 of Caenorhabditis becei. Lineage (NCBI taxonomy): Eukaryota > Metazoa > Nematoda > Chromadorea > Rhabditida > Rhabditidae > Caenorhabditis > Caenorhabditis becei. The sequence continues at coordinate 216,057 of LR539462.1, read as the reverse complement.
ATAGCCACCTTGCTGCTGCATCATGTTGCTTCCGGCGGCTTGTCCTCCCTGTGAACCCGGAACTGCAAAAGAAAAATTGTGATTTGATGTCTCTAGATTTCTCCCAACTTACCATTCTGCTTTGGAGCACTCATTGTGTGAGATCCCGGAAGACTCAACCCAGACTCCTCCATGGACTGCGCGAGGATGTTCGACGTGTTTCCACTGCTACCACCATACTGATTTCCCATGGCTCCGTAACGATTGGGCTGCTGCTGTTGTTGTTGCTGCTGCCCATATTGTTGCTGCTGCTGGCTGGAGTGCTGGTGCATCTGTGGGTTTTGATGAGCGGAAGCCTGAGCCGCCTGTCCTTGCTGTCCATATCCCGGCTGAGCCGCTTGTCCAGCGTATCCGCCAGCTGGATCTTGTCTGCCAAACTGAGCACCCTGAGCCATTGGATTCTTCTGCTGCTGCTGGGGTTGTTGTTGTTGAGCCTGTTGGTATTGCTCTTGACCTTGTCCCTGGCGAGCATACTGTCCATGTCCCTGCTGGTGAGCCTGTTGTTGATGCATCTGCTGCTGCTGTTGCTGCTGCTGATGGTGCTGAGCTTGTTGATGCTGAGTTTGCTGTTGCTGCTGAGCCATTGGGTTCTGGGCTCCTCCGTACTGACCATGCTGTTGGTGAGCTTGTTGTTGGTCAGCACGAGAGTAACCAGTAGGTTGATGAGCAGGTTGATGAGAAGGTTGGTGAGCAGGTGGAGCAGACTGTTGAGCAGCCGGGTCGCGGTTGTATCCACCTTGGTAGCCAGCGGCATCTTGAGTTGGACGAGCATACTGGCCAGGGTTCTGACCTGCAGATTGGTGTTGCTGGGCTTGTCCCATTTGTTGGCCCTGGTGACCAGAAGGAACTCCGAATTGCGATGACTGCTGTTGTTGTTGGCGCTGGTCCATTCCAGGTCGCTGATAACCTGGGACTTGGCCTTGACTTTGCTGCTGCCCCTGCTGTGACTGATAGGCACTCGGGTCCTGGCCTTGGTGTCCATATCCCTGCTGAGCAGCTCCGGGTGCCATGCGATTGGCCATTTGTCCCATTCCGCCCATCGCTCCGTCGGACTTCTGTGGTGTCGTGTGCTGCTGCATTGGAACACGAGAAGCGCCGAACTGATGCTGAGGTCCAGGTTGGGATGCCGGTTGCTGTTGACCTCCCTGCTGTCCGCCAGCTTGCATTGGTCCGGGTTGTCCTAGAACAGGTTGTTGGTAACCTTGCATGTTTTGGTGTTGACTTTGCATTGGGTTTGTGGAGGATTGAGCTGGAAGCATTCGGTTAGTTGGTTGGTTGGCATGCATTGGGTTGTGAGCTGAAACAATGTTCAAGTTGTTCAAAAGTTCACACTTCAACGGGGGCTCACCAGAAGAAGCTGCTTGCTGCTGCTGTCCAAACGGCATGTTTGGTCTCGCAAATCCAGAGGCATTTCCTGCAGTCCCATCACCAAAGCGTTGCGTTTGTGGCACATTCGCTTGGGATGCTGGCAGTTGTTTGGCTTGGAAGTACTGTTCCTCCCTCTCCCGTTGTGCTCGTGCCAGTTGAGCTTGCGTATGCTGGTATTGCTGCGCGTGAGCTTCATTTGGCTTGGCATGAACGAGCATTTTGGGTGGTGGATTTCCAGATTGCGATTGCATGTCGGGTTGACCAGCAAACATATTCCTCTGTTGTTGAGCTGACTGACCTTGTTGATTCTGTCCTCCGACAGGTTGTCCATACGCGGCAAACTCCTGTTGTCGCTGCTGACTCATTCCAGACGAAGCTCCAAACGGTTGCTGAGCTTGCTGCTGAGCTTGTTGCTGTTGTTGCTGTCTGACTTGATTGGCTTGTTGCTGTTGCATATGCATCGATTGATTTTGAGCTTGATACGCTGGAGGTTGCTGTCCGGCTTGTTGCTGCTGTCCGTGACTCGGCTGCTGGTAGCTTGGCGGTTGTTGACCTTGCTGGTAGCCAGACATGTTCTGATACGAACTCTGTTGGTAGCTAGGCGGCTGTCCCTGTGGCTGCTGACCGTAAGCTGGAGGTGCTTGCTGACCCATGTACTGACTGTTTTGCTGCTGCTGATTGAGCCGTTGTTGCTCCATCATGCGTTGACGTTCTTCTTGCATTGCAGCTTCTCGTTGAGCCTTGAGAGCCATTTCACGAGCTCGAGCTTCCTGCTCCTGTTGAATACGAGCAGCCTCCTCACGCTTCTTCTGCTCCTCAAGTCGCATTGCTTCCTGACGAGCTTCTGCAGCCTTTCGCTCTTGTTCTCGGATTCGTTCCAGCTCGAGAGCTCTCTGCCGAGCCCGTTCTTCCATTTCTCGCTGGAGTCGTATCTGCTCTTCACGTTTACGGGCTTCCTCCATCTCCTGTCTATGCCTCTCTTCAGCTTCCTGCCGCAATCTCTCCTGACGCTCCCTTTCCATACGTTCTCGATGTTCTTGCTCTCGACGAATAGCCTCCATCCTTTCTCTCTCCTGTCGCGCAATCTCGGCAAGTCGAGCCTGCTCGGCCAGCCGGGCCTGCTCTGCCAATCGGGCCTGCTCTGCTAGTCGAGCCGCTTCCTGCTGCTTCCGGAGTTCTTCCGCTTTCCGAGCCGCCTCAATTCGAGCAAACTCCTCTGCTTGTCGCCGGTTGTTCTCTTCAATTTGCGCACGCATTTTGGCCGCCTCCATTTCCTGCTGCATTCGTGCTTGCTCTTCACGTAGTCTCTGCTCTCGCAGTTGTCGTTCTTGGTGCTCGCGAGCCTCCCGTTCACGTTGTTCTCGCTGGATACGCTGTTGCTCGAAAAGCTGCTGTTGTTGAGCCAACTTCTCATGCATCTGCTGTTCCATAATCTGTTTTCGGGCTTCAGGTGTGATGGCCGAAGTGACAGTGGTCCGCAGAGGTCCAGGATTCGGAGCGGCGAAGACATGGCTCGGGTATTCTAAAAATCAATTAATTGATTTGAAAATGAAACAAAGTGTCAAAAAACTTACGAGGTTGGTTAGTGGAGCTGTACGGAGGAGGTGGAGCAGTGCCGGCTGCAGAAGGATCCGTAGGCAACGCTGTGGTCTGAGGAGGAACCATCCCAGGCATTGATGGCATGCCAGAAGACATTCCAGTTGGCATGCCAGGCATCGTCGGAGGTGGCATCATTCCCATGGTGTTCGGAGGACGCATCTGTGGAGGCATCGCTGGATTTTGTGGCATAGGTCCTCCGAGTGGGACTATCGAAGAACCGGTGGCTGGTGGAACAACTGGTGGCATTCCTGGAGCTCCGGCGGCTCCTGCAGCGGTTGCCGCGGCAGCATTGGCAGCAACTGAAACATCAATGTTATACTCTGAGGATTATCAATGTTGGAGTAGTTTCTAGGAAAATCACCGTTAATCTTTTTGAAGCCGTCTACTTGGAATATCGATGGGGACTCATTCCGTTTACGTTTCATATTTTGAATAAGGAGATGAGATAGAGATCAATAGTGTTGTGAGAAAGACAGACACACACACAGGAACCCGATTTTGAATTGAATAAGGCGAGAAGGGCAAGCCGGGGAGAGGGCGAGAGAGTGTTGGCAGAGAGGGATGAACGGAATAATAAAAATTCCAGCGGCGTAAAATAGCAGACCGCAGACGACGAGGTAAGTTTTTTGTCGATAGCGCGCTCGCCTTCCCAGTCCAACCCAACCCGGCGCCCTGACGAAATGTCGTGATTTATCGAATGTGTATCTCAATGTCTAGGAAAAGACCTGCGTTCCCCCCATCCCGCAGAAAACTTACTAGTGCTGTTGCGCTTCTCCTGCTTGCGATTCAACATGTTATGGATCTTCGCCTTCGTCTCATCACTGGATCCATTGCTCATTGGAGGCTGGTTGGCACGCATAGCAGCATGATAGTTACCACCACTGCCACCACTCGTACCACTTCCGCTGGCAGCATTCCATCCGGCACCACCGGCAGCTTGCGAGGCATCGGCACGAGAGTTGGTTCGCTTGCTTCGAGGACCACCGCCACGAGCGCCAGAATTGCGTTTCCGTCCGTTTCCTCTTCCACGAGTCGCTGGAGAAGACCGAGCCACTGGGGCTGCTGAAACAAAAACCATTATTGATTTCAGGAAATACAGAAAATCTTACGTTTCTCAGTAGCCGGAGGAGTATCCGTGTCTTTGGCGGCCTCCGGAGTAGTCGGTTTCGGAGTGGCTTCTTTGGCGGATTTGTCCTTTTCCTTATCCTTATCCTTTTCATCCGGCGTGTCCTTGGTTGTAGCCTCTGCGTCGTCTTTCTTGGAAGCCTCTTTGCTCTTCTCCTTGTCCTTTTCACCTTCCTTCTCCTCCTTCTCGTCCTTATCCTTTTCCTTGTCCTTATCTTTCTCCTCCTCAGTTCCTGCCTTCTCTCCATCCTTCTTTTTCTCCTCATCCGTCTTCTCTTCAGCACCTTCCTTCTTCTTATCTTCCTCCTTCTCCTTGTCAGTCTTCTCCTCTCCAGTCTTCTCCTTATCCGCGTCCTCCTCATCTTCCGGTGTATCAATAGTACCAGTGATTTCAATATCCGGTGGTGTCATGTAGATATCATCAATGATATTGTCACTAAGGACCATTTGCGGACGCGGGAAGTCAAGCGTGTGTTGGTGAGGGAGGATGGGTCGTACCACATTCGGAGTGATCTTTGCCACCTTATCCATACGAGTTGTGTGGAACCAATGGAACTTCCAGCCACCACCTCGGTACATCTGCTCACAGTTGAACTCTGGAGTGTGGTCGAAAGCATGTGTCTTGGCTTTGTCCTCGGGCAAGAAAGCGTACTTTCCGTTTTTGATTCCAATGGCACATGGATGCTTCTTCCACAGCCTTCCGACATGCTTCGGTTTGTTCACGTACTTACGAACGGTGATAGTGGTAGTCTGAGCCTTAGGAATCGGAAGGAAGCGGTACAAGTGATGACGGGAACGAGCAGTGTGCTTGTCGTTGGTTTCCTTTCGGATCTTCTTCATGAGACCAGCATAGCTCGGCCAGCGGAGACGATAGGAACCGTAGCGATCGTGGATGTTGAAGTGTTCGGTTCTGACAAGGGTCCAAAGCATCATGTGTTGCAACATATCGAAGCACGTGTCGTAGACCATTCTGGAAAAAAAATGCAATTATAATGCGGCACTTTGCAAGGGGAAACTCACTTCTCGCGAATAGGGTTCAGCACTCCATGGAACATCAACTGGAACAACAAAAGTCCCCACTGTTCGACATGCACTGGAGTTAGAATCTCTCTGTAGATGTATCCAATGATAGTGAGTCGCAGAACAGTGCAATCCCGATGTTGCCGTCGATTCGTCCAGAGATGGCTAAGACTCTTACGTCGTTCACGATAAACTTCTTGTTGGAGCTGGCCGAGAAGAGCGCTCAGGAAGATATCCTTGCTTTTCTGTTCCCTCTCGCAGCGGAGACATGTAAGAATCATGTTGATGAATGGAAGACGCGACATCGCCCAAGCACTTTGTGCTAGTCGTTCTTTCGGGGCAGATATGTGTGTCTCCATCAAACCAGCGGCTTCTCGAAGGAACTTTGCAGCAACTGTTCCGACAGTGGTGTTGGCGTATTGTGGAGGGATGTTGATGGGCTTCGGGCACATTCGAACCAGCGGAGCTATCAGCCAGAACTTGTTGATGTCGGAGAATCGGAACTCGGTCAAGGTCTTCACAATCGGCATCTTGGTCTTCTTCTTGTAGGCGAAAGTGAACATGTCCCTGCAGCACTTTCCAATCTCACACATCAACGCGTCAGCGGCAATTGCTCCTTGCTGAGCATGACGAGTGTTGCCATCCGGGGAGATTTCCTTGATCATCAGCATCAGATCGAATAGAGTGGCTCGGAAGTTCCAGAGATTCATGAAGGAAAGAACCTTGTCGACAGTGGCCTTCTTGGAGATTGCATGTGCTTCAAACAGCTTGTCAACATTGTCCCGTTCGGTTCTTCGTCGGAGTGCCATTCGCAAGATTTGCTGTCCGAGACAGTTCTGCTTGAGCTTGTCTTGGTTGAACAACTCCATTTTCCTGGTCTTGAAAATACGGAACATGCGGAGAGTTACCCAGTCTTGCTCGCAAATCACGAATTGGACGGTTTTGGCAATGATGAACAGGAATTGAGGACGGTAGTAGGCTGGGAGATGCTTGCTCTTGATTCCTTGACTCTCTCGTTCTCGGATAGCAAGACGTTCCTTTTCAGGATCCTTGCCCCAGAAGGTCTTCGGGAACACGTGTCTGAAAACAAAAGATTACGATATGATTCCAGGTGACTGGACTTACTTAGCATCACGATGTCTGGAGCGGAGAGCTTCGAGGAGTTGCGCAATGTGTCCTAGAGTCTTGAACATGGCCTGATCCATCTCAAACCAGTGGAACAAGTGCATGATTCTCTCGTCGGCTGTCGTTCTGAACCGCTTCTTCTTCTTTGTCAGTCCTCTGTAGTGAACCGAGAGTTCGAAGGGTTCATCTCCGATGCAACACAGGGCAGAGATGATCATGAGGCAAAGGCAGACACCCGGCTCGGCTTCACTCATGGTTCTGGATTCCGTTTGTCTCGGAGCAATTCTCCGTTTGATGTCTCGAGTACGTGAAGAGCTCAATCGGCCATCGTGACGGAGCATAAGCGGGAAGACGTATTTGGTAAGTTCAGAGAGAAGTCGTGGGATGTAGAAGCACGACTTTCCAGCGAGAAGGGTGATGAACGTGGTAAGCGAGTAGTGGGTGGAACAGTCAGTGATCTGAAAGGAAATATTGATTCTAGGTTCTGAACTATACAACAACTCACATCAATCTCTCTAGCCAACTCTCTAAACGCATACGGCTTTTCTGGATTTGGACTTTCCACACTCAAAAAGCACAATCCCTTGATAGCACCAATCCAATACTCCGAAAGCGCCGGATCATTTGCCGTGTAATTAGCACAGTAACTAGCCAGCTCATTGATCCGATCAAAGTTGCGTTCGTGACTACGAGCCACCATGAATGAGTGGATCACAAACGAGTAACGGGTGTTGGGACGCCTGATTTTGTGGATTCCAGTGACATAAGGCTTGAATGACTTTAGGAGAGCCTTGAAGTCAGAGAACGAGTCATATCTCAAAGATCCTCCCTTCTGCAGTAATTTGCTTCCAGCCAATTCGTCGTTGAAGTGGTGGCAATCAAGGTCGAAGTGCTGCTGGTTAGGGAACACTCTCCAAAAGTGACTGTCGTGGCCGAGAAACTCTTCCGTTTGCAGGTCAGCTTTGGCAATGTACTTTCTGGCATGGAACACAAAAATAGCAACTGTCCGTCCCCATCCGGTGATGAAGGATCCTTCCGGGCGAATCATATTTGCGACTAGCTCATAGCATCTGAAATTTGAAAGGTTAGTACAATTGAAGAGTTCGCGATCAACTTACTGATTGACAATAGGACATGCTCTTGGATGGAGAAGGAATCGTTGCCAGTGCTTCATGAAGAAAGACACAAAGATAAAAGCCATCTCTGTGCTGTACATTCCTGGGAGAACATCCATCTTTAGTGCTTCTGTTTTGTGGTCTATTGCTTTCAGGAACGGGGCGACCATCTCGAAGAAGTCGAAGATCGCAGTGATGTCCTGACTTTGTTCATACATCTCACAGATGATATTCACAATATCCGGTGACGGAATAGTTTCCTCCTCTCTATCCAAAAACTCCACCATTCCATCAACAAACGAGTACGCAATCCGTTCGATAATCAGCTTCTGGTCGTGATAGGTCTGAACACGGAACTGACGGAACAATTCGTGCAATCCTCTCTCTTTGATCTTCTTATGCGCAATGATACGTTGTTCATCCCGATTGAACTCAATATACAACTTGGATTCCAGTTCTTTTGAGATGTTCTTGTAGATGTAACGAGCACGTCTGAAGTACACATTCCCTTCGGGTTGAAGGCCGAATAGAAGCATTCTGCGGATACGAGCCTCATCAGCTTCTTCCTCCAAGTCGAGTTGCGGCAGGATGATGATCATTCGCTCCAGCAGATCCATCTTCTTTCCCATGAACAATCTCCTCGGAGCAATCTCCTCAGGGTAATGAACCAACTTCCGATCATCCAGTTCAGCCTTGGCTTTCGGTTCCTTCGGGAACTTCTGTTTCCTCTGCCTTGCCATCAACGGATCTCCGTATTCGATGTCTTGATCCTTCTCGAGTTCCGCAATTATAGCACCAATGTTGAAAATCTTCTCTCGAAGCATCTCAATCATGATAGCAGCAGTTCCGTCGAAGTGCTCCTGGTACTTCTTTGAGCCGTACTTGGGGCCTTCCGTGTGCATGAAGTTGAAGAACAAGTCCAGAACATCCCAGCCACCAATCTTCTTATCCTCGTTCATATCCATACCAAGACGGAGAAGTCTGGCGATGTATTTGGCACGGAAAGATCCTTCACGCTCTTCAGTGATACACCATTTGAACATCAACTTGGTTCTGCAAAAAATCAATAATTCACACTATTCAAGTGGACTGTTTGCGTGTTCCTCACCTCAATTGCGCTTCTTCATGTGCAAACTTCTCTCGGAACTTGAAAAGTCGCGCGGCAGCCGTCTCCAGAGACTGTGGTCTTTCCACGTCAATGTTGTCCATGATACCAATGACATCGACACACGTGTCAATGATTCTTCCGTACTTGAGCACGTCCGCACCGTTTGGCAGCCAGTTATCTTCAACTGCTTTGCTGCGACGTTGAATTTCAGTTTCCCGAAGTCGCAAACAGTCGAGGATTTCATCAAGGCCTGAAAACATAGGGATTCAGCAAGAAATGGAATTGTTCAGAAATGCTGTTCAAGCCTAAGAGGAAAAAGCCAAAAAGTGAAAGTTTGTTGGATTAGAGCGCGATTACCGACCCGTACCCTTCAATCGATACCAGACCGCTTCGTATGCAGATTTTTTTGAACTTTTAATCATTTGCTCACCTTTCGGAGTTGGCAGTTCAGATACGTCACATGGTAGATAATCCAATGGAGATCCGCAGAGTTGAGGAACAATCAATGGACGACGCTTCTCGTGGCGGATCTGAAGGAAACTGGTAAGTTATCAAGCAAAGATGAAAGCTGACTCACAGAAAGATTATTCCAGATCATGGCTTCCGGCGAGACACACGTCATGTACTGCACCATTCCCGACATGAGATAGAACACACTGTCCCAGTTGTCACATTCCAAGTAGATACGGAACGAGCCGTGAGTTTGTCCCTTCTTCCACCATTCATCAGCTTTTAGCACTTGAAGTCGATGGTTTTCGATTCTGTCTTCCTCTTCTTTCCGTGCCAACTCCGCAAGTTCCTCTTCTGTCAGTTCTCGTTCTGGAGTCTTCTCTTTTGGAGGAGCAAGCGGAATCATGATGGGGTTGGCTTCGATTGTGTCGGCGGCGACATTGTCCGGAAGACCTGGCTTGTTCTTGTCTGCAGCCTTGTCGGTCTTGTCCTCCTCCGTCGTCTTAGCAGGATCCGTCTCAGCACCTTCTTCTGCTTCTTTCTCCAAGTTCTCCGGCTCCTTCTCAGCTTCTCCCTCTTTTTCAAGACTGGCTGGCTTCGAAGATGCTTCCACTGACTTCTCCTTTGGTGGCACCTCTGCAATGATTTCCGCAATGACCACACAGTCGTCCTCCACTGGTTTCTTTTTCACGACGGTTTCCTTGATGATCATGACTTCGTCAGTGTCCATATCGTCCACGGTTTCAACCTCCGGCTCTTTCGGTCCTTCAGCTTGATCCACTTCCATTGGCTCTTCTGGATTCAGGATTTCCGCCGAGGAGTCCGTGTCGTCAGCAACTACCGGAGCGTCCTTCTCCTCTTCTGGCTTCTCAGCTTGCAGTGTGTCCATGCATTCCGTTGTTGGTAAAGGTTCAAAGAATGGACCAAACATCACACCTTCGAACATGGGCATATCAAGTGTACCAGGTTGGAGAGGGTCGAATACAGCGTCAAGGACAGAAGATGGCTTCTCAAGTTCAATGTTGTCCATGGAGATTGGCGTTTCAGGAGGCACAACACATTCCGTGGGAGCAGCGATTGCCTCTTTTCCATCAGCAGGCTTATCCTTATCCGTCTCGGTTCCTTCCTTCTGAGCTTCGTCTTCTGGCTTGTCGGAGACATCAGTCATTTCGATATCTTCGTCAGTTGGAACATTCAAGTCAGCACCATGGTCCTCTGCCTTCTTCTTCGCCGCTGCTGCCGCATCCGCTGCTTCCTTCTCCTTGTCTTTCTCCTTGTCCTTCTCTGTTTCCTCAGCTGGCTTGTCCTCTTTATCCTTGTCCTTCTCTCCGTCGGCTTTATCTCCCTCTTTGCCTTCTTCACCTCCTTTTTCAGATTCTGGAGCTGGAGAAGCACTGGGCGAGGATTCGAACTCGATCTGCACTGGTGTTGGAGCAGGTGGCGGAGTTGGATTGGAGAAGTCAAGAACATCCTGGTACACAGGGTCGACAGCAGAGCCCATTTGAGATTGCCACAACGGCAGACCCATCGTACCATAAGTTTCAATGATAGCTTCTGGCTTCCGTCTCTCATCTTTCAACTTCAATATCTGGTAGGTGTCGTCACTGACAGGAGTTGGAGGTCGATCCCATGTTGGCTCTTCTCCATTATCAGATGCCGGAGACGAGATGTCAGAGTAGTACTCTTCGGACCAGTACTCCTCCTCTACATCCCACTGCTGGTACGGATCATCCAATCTTGGCTCTGTTACCAAAGGCGGTTGATTGAAGACTTCTTGTTGTTGTGGTTCAGGCTCCTCATCAACAATGTCCATATCAGAAGAAGATTCCGGATCATCGTCATCTTCGTCGTCCTCATCATCAGTTTGAGCAGCTGGTGGAGGCATCGGGATATCAGAAACATCCGGCATCTCGTAGTCATCAACAGGTTCCTCCTTGATGCGAATGATTTTGATTGGAATTGGAGCTGGCATTTCAGGAGTGACCAAGTCATACTCTTCCTCTACGCCTTGTTGTTGGGTGTACTCCTCATAGTCCATCGGCTCTTCCTTGATTCTGATGTTGAAAGGGAACTTGGTTGGATCAGAGTTGTCAGGGTCCTCGTTGGTTTTCTCAGACTCCCCGTCGGCTGGTGCTGTTCCAGTTGCAGCTGCTGTAGCATCACCACCTTCGGTTCCACCTTCCACCGCTGCTGTCGCTCCTGTCGCCACGGTAGCTTCACCCTCAGCAGTCGGAGCGGCACCTTCCGCACCTTCCACCACTGGCTCTGGCTCCGGCTCCGGAGTCGGCTCCCACCGTGCTCGTTCCTCTGGGTCGTCGTCAGAATCATCATAATCCGATTCAGACACCTCCACCTCTTCGTATTCATTCTCTTCGGGGTCTTCAACTGGCGGAGCAAACAGTTCCAACTCATCCGCAGCAATTTCCTCCGGAGTTGGCTCAACCACCGGTGGCACTGGAATGTTCCTGATATCCTTGAAGCGCCAGATCTTTCTCAACGAAGGGATTCTCACACGCCTTCCTCTCTTATTGTACAACCTGCAATTATTTTGGTTTTGCAAATGAATTTCAATCAGCAACTCCTTACTTATCGAAATTGAGACGGCCATCCTCATCGGTATGCTTCAAAACCGCTCGCATTCCATTTCCATGATCAGAAAGAAACCGAATCTCTTGACATAGTACAGAGCACGTTCTGCGTGTTAGCACCAAACTAGAGCTGATTTCCTCCAAGAAGTAATAGAAATATTCCATAAACGTCCTGAAAGAATGTATTGTAGTGGGGGCATAATCCGTTTACTATTACTCACATTAGAATATCAGGATTAGTTTCCCTTCTTTTCAAGAAAAATATCGTGAAGATGTCCGAAAGATCGTTGAGAAACTCGTGTTTATCCAAGACGCCATTCTGAAGAAAATTGGGGGGTAATTAAGATTTGCGGGGGAAGGAAAACTCACATGAAACATGACCTTCATGAATTCAGTGTGATACTCCCACTGGTAATCAATCTCTTCCAGCTGCTCTTCGTCTTCGATATCAACTTTGATCAATGAATTGAGAGTAGTGGAGATGACTTTAGTACACGCTTGACTGAGCTCCAACGGGGCGGTTTCTAACAGCGTCTTCTTTTGCTTCTTGTCTTTCCTGTCATGATTCGGAAAGCCCAAGATTGCTGCCATTTTGACACACCACAATGCACGATAATGCGAAACACTGTAACAAAAATGTTTAGTGGGAACGCGCAAGTTTACACTTACTCGTAGTCGCACAGCCAAGCGAGTAGTTCTTCTTTCCGGCGGAAATATGGAACTCGTCGAGAAAGATGGGACAAAGAAGCGCCTCGAGCCAACGAAGAGAAAAACTTGACACGGTCAGACCGGCGCCTCTTCCAAGCCATTGGAGCAAGCCTTGGCATCTCGTCTTTTGGTGTTTTTCTGTCTCGGTCTAACGTCATATTGAACTCTCCTTTTCGATAGAGCACCTGGACGAATAAATAGCTTTAAGATATTATCTTCAAGGTTGACTTACCATAGCAATCATCTGATGAGTTCTGGTCTGTGCTTTATCCAATCGAATGAGCTTGTTTTCGGACGCGTTGAAAACTAGAGACTGCAGCTCGTACTGGGTTATTGGCATCTGAGAGTTAGACAACATCAGTGGAGCGCACTTGGCGAGCTTTGAGTTTGTTTCTCACGTGCCACTAATCCCCGGTTGGAGGGAGAGTGGGTGGGGGGTGTGATTACCTACCTGATAACCCTTTTTGAGGCGGTCCTGAGTGAGCAAGTCCTCCTCTTGAAGTTTGTGCTGCTTGTACACGTCGGCATTGCCCATCCGAAGGTTGTTCTTGCGGAGTAGGCGTTCATCCGGGGTTTGGTTAAACCATGTGGCAACACCCTCCACATAGGGGAACTCATCGTCATACGCACTTGAAGTTGGGTACGAAATGGTTGCTGAAAACGGAGAACAGTTTGTGATGATATTGTTCAACGGGACGCAACACATGAAATAGAGGAAGCGAAACGAATCAAAACGCGGAATCGTTATCAATGACAAAATGCAAATATAACGTGGGGTATGGGCGGACGGTGTTTTATCGATTCGGAAAATGTAAAACGACAAAGAAGAACACTTTGGAAATGGGAATCGGGCAGAAGAAATGAAGAGAACGGAAGGAGAGAGAAAGGGGAAATTGGAGCGGAAGAAGAAGGGAAAATGGAAAAAAAACGGGGAAAAATTGGAGAGAGAAAGCGAGCAGCAGAAACCTTTTCCCTCAATTTTACAGCTGCTCCGAGCTGCCAACTCTGACGGAGTCAGAATTGCAGCCACCACAAACCAAGATTAGCTGTTATGTCTCCCCTGAGAAGCGAACGTCGCGTTGGAAACTGGAATAGGGAGAGGCGCGAGAGGGGTGAGAAAAACAGGGAAGCGTGGCTGAAAACTGAACACTCTGCAGCTGCTAGTATCAGGGACGGCGGGAGGACTCAAGAGCTGCTGGTAAGCAAACTGGTGACTGTAGTGCACATAACCGCGCACCAGGGTCAAGTGAGTCACTACCTACAGTTACAACATAGAGTTGTGGGAGCGGCACCCTGGAGACTGTAGGTAAAGTGTGATTCCGGGATAGGCGGCATGAATTCCCTAGGCGGATTCGTTTGACGGTCATGATGACATCGGGGTAGCGAAGGGGTTTGCGCGTGGAAATGCATCAAAAAGAGTAGTAGTCGGACTGGAGAGAGCGGGCAGAAAGATCGCCTGGTCACATAGAACGCAGTCGGGGGCACCCCCCTCTCTTTCTCAACAACGCGAGATAACAAGCAAGACGGAGATACGCAGACACGGAGAGCGGGGAGTGTGACACGCAAGCAGTCCCCTCCACACGTCCATCGATTGGGACCATTCTAGTCAAAGAGGTCCGTGTCCCCTTTCTCTCGACAAAAAATGGAGGGGATATGTGCACATAACCGCGCACCATTCCCTGCTGTGGTCTCGTCAATGTGGACAATAGAGGGGATGCATGCGGGGGGAAAGGTGTGAATAGTTCAGTGACTACAAAAGAATAAAGGATTTCATGAAATTAGTTCAAATTATGAAAATCAGTTAGAGAACCTTGAATTCCATTGATTTTTCATAAGAGTTCGACTAAAAACACTACCTACGTCGTTTTCGTTTCGTTACACTTCAGTAACATCTGGTTCCGAGTGGCTGATTGACCATTGGACAGCTGAGATGCAGAATTTATGTGAGGTCAGAAAACGGGCAAGGAAATGAAATGCCGCCAAATCGAAGAATCTAAGAAAAGAGATGGAAATGAAAGGAGAAGAGAAGAAAGCGGTGCTAATAAGGCTTGAGAAATTGGCACCCTTTTGGTTAATAACTGCTGAGAATATAGAGAACTAAACTCTCCCACGAGAACTTTCGAGATGTTATGAAATGGGTCATTAAACTTCACTCATGAGCACATTGGCATCTACATATGACTACCTTGATAAGTTATTGGGGTCAGGTGAATGAATGCAAGAAGTTTACGACCATCCTAAAGGATGCGAGGGTCTTCTGACAACTACTGACGCATTCATCGAACGGAAACCAGTTCTTCTCACTCGAGGGACTAATCGCAGTCTGACAAGATGTGTCTCAAAATATAACATCTGCGATTTGACGACGCGAAAAATAAACACACCACTTCATGAATTGGTAATAATTTATCTTATCAAAAGCGTATTGAACGAAGAAATGGAACAAAATATAATAGAGTTGTGGAACAATTATGTGTGGGTGGGAATTGGATCGAAATCTGTGATTTCGAAACGAGAGGCGGTGGTGAAGGACAAATAAATTGAATGTAAGACAAGGACACGGGTGGTTGTTGGGACAAAGAAGAAAAGTGTTCAGGGTAAAAGAAAAGTAACAAGATGAATGGTTATGCGGAGAAAAGTTGGCTGGCTCTGGACGACTCGAAAAAGAGCATCTGGGCGGCTGGTGAGAGGTTACGAATCGGCTCGCGCTGGCCTGCAAACTGTCGTTTTCTCTTCTCGTCGTTTATTTGCTCGCTTTCCCTCGACTCTTTGAGCCCCCAAAAAGAGAAAGTTCCATTATGTACACTTACTCCTAGTTATTGTACCACTTGGCGAAACATTGTCATAACGGGACATTTCGAGGTGCAGCGATTCCCGAGAGTCACTTGACCATTCTTCTACTGGACTCGAACGCTCATGGATTGGCGCGACATGTTCTAAAAGGTCGTTTTGGCATGGATATATCCGGTAACCTTGTTTACCTTGGGTAGCCGCTTTGAACATTACTTTCCGTTCCCGCAACTCTCTCAATCCGGCACTTTCCTCAAAACTTTGATCATCTGAATCATTGACGCTAACTGTTCTTGTCATGATCTGAAGTGGATCAGCTTGACTTCTAGGTGGCTCTGGTGTAATCGATGGTTCTGTAGTTGCCACTGGAGCTTCCTGCTGAAAATCCCTATCATTCAGCTTCTGAACATTGTTGGAGCTTCCATTGGAGAATCTGGCTCTTCGGGTTCTTGGAGACGGCGGCGGTCTACTTGTAGGTCTCATGCTACGTGCTCTAGCTCTGAAAATCCTCATTCCTTCCCGAATTTGATCCATTCCGGTGTGCATCAACTGGATGAAGGAGTCGGTTCGGGATGATTGGAATGTGGCGTCAGTTGAGTGTGAGCGCGTGCTCCTGCTGATAAATTGTTTATGAATTCGCTGGAAAAAACGGCTAGCAAACCTTCTCCACTTGACTTCAGATGTAGGAGATCCGCAGAGCTCTCCAGTAGAGGTTTGTTGTTTTCGGTTGAACTTCCAGAACCCTTCAACAGACTTTCCACGGAAGAATCTTGGCCATTTAGACTCAGATTCCGAACGCATATCCGACATTGTTGCGGATTTGGAAATAGTGGTAAAACTGTTCTCAACCGACGTACATTTACTTTGCTCTGAAGCCGAATCTCTCAACATTTACACGATTCCTAAACAAGTACCTTCATCAATGTCGCTGATGAATAATGCATCTGCATTCTCAATGAAGAAGTCGCAGATCGCTGTGTGAACATTGAGACCACTCAGGAGATGTGCATCAGCCCCGTTTAACGTTGGTGGAGGTCTAGAAAGACTTGTGTGCGAACTCGCAATATTTGCTCACCTGAACAGATTCGGTGACCATACAATTGCCAAATTTTTTGAAGTCATGTCGGTGAGCGCTCTTGATTGGCACAGTCTTGACAGGTGTTCCATCAGAAACTTTGCCGTTTTGTAGTGCGCTTCCGGCATGGTCTCCAATACAAATCTCAAGCTCTCTACTTTCTCTCCATGGGTTTCCTCCTTCTCGTAAGCTTCAATAAGGCGTGGGTAAGCTTGAAAAGTGAATAATGGGTTTGGAAGTTGACGGAAATATTGCTTCAAGAGGGATGAGACAGAGTAAATGTCTCTCTGGCCGAATTCATGGAGATCTGGTTCAGCACCACTGTCAAATTTGGCTCTGAAAGATTTCTACAGTAAGAGACTGGCATGTTGTTACTATTACCTGAGTCTCTGAATATTAGACTGGATGCCACATTGCCTATAGATACCCGTGACAATTCCCTGATCCTCAATTGCTGCACAACACTTCTCCACTATCACTGGCACTTTTCTGCCAGTTCGAGCATACATTTCAGTGAGCTCCAACCCGAATATCGGCTCTCGTCGTCGGTTGCGAAACATCGTGGCCATGTACCTTCTGGCGTTTCTGGTGACTGCTTTTCGATCATTGTTCAGTGGATTAGGCAGCCGCTTGTCGTCAATGAGCATCACGCAGTCGCGTGGGAAATAGCCGATCTGAAAATGTGCTATTTCGGAAACAACTTTGTATGTTGTCAGAAGCTGGATTATGTATGATAAAGGGCAACCGGAAGTACTATTCGGAAAGTGCAGTTAAAGTTTATGATTTGATATACAATTTCCGGCTGCACTTATGTTCAAACAAAAAACAAAATGACAAAACAGAGAAAAACAGAAAAAAACACAAACCTCAAATCCTAGTCTCGCATTTTGGGGATCCACGATTTTCTGATTCGAAATCGTCAGTTTCGCTTTCCAAAATGTTTGCTCATTTGGGCTCCCTGTTGACATTTCCGTAATAGAGACGATATCACCAACCTTCAAAATTGTTTTTGTTTACTTTCGAATTTCAACACAAATAATATAACCCGCAATCGCAGCTGAGAGTTGTTCGTCGGCTCAAAGTCTTTAGTCACAACAGCTGCGGCGATGGCGGGCACGTTTATGGAAGTCTCTTCGGCAGGCTCGAAATGCCCGCCGCGACTGTCAATCTGCAACAAAAACAATGAAGAAAACCAGAAGAAGAAGCTGATCTGACTACAAATACTACAAAAGCCCACTCACCTCCAAAAATTTCAGAACAGGATAGCACGTTATAATGCTGCCAGTAAGCTCGGATAATCGTTCCGTATACTTGACAAGCACTTCCTGTAATCACGTAAAACATGTCATGTGAGCACAACACGGAAAAGCTGTCACCTCGAACTTTGCGGTTTCCAGATGAATCAGAGGAAACAACTCGTCGAGCCGCGAGTGGCGTCGTTCGAATACACAACGATGCAGCTGTCTGTCGAAGACTGCCCAATCCTCTCGAGAACGTTCGACAAGCCTGAATGAATCAATGATGGAAAACCTTTCAAGCTTCTGCTTTTTTCCTTTCTTTTTTCTTCTCTTTTTTCCCAGATATCTCACGCCAGCACCATCCCCCAGGAGACATTCCACGCGTTTTTCTTTTTTCTGTGAGGAGGTTTCATCCTAACATTCTTCTGGAGGAGGGCATGAGAAAGAGCAAAAAAATTGATGGCGAAAAGGAGAAAATGAAAAAAAAAGGAAGACAAATTGGAAACAGAAGGTCGGATGGATACCATGAGTTTGCCTCGCTCTCCACACGCATTTTTATCCGCTCCGTCGCGTTCTCATCGGTTGTTATTCCAATAATGAGCACTTTGACGGGTCCCAGCTCGACGGATGAATAATGAAAGTGTTGACAGTCAACGAGGCGCTGGATTCGGACACTGGAATACAGAAAATGTAGTTATGCAGTGGCAACTAGAACTTGACACCCTCCCATCACATCATAAGAGGCTTAAGGGTTAGGTTTTTCACCGTGTGTTGACACTGCACTGTTTGTTCTGTTCATCCATTCATTTCCAAACTTTGAAACATTACTTGGAGTTCGCATCTTTCAAGAATCCCTCTCTACCCATCCATCCATCCAAAATAAAGTCATTCAATCAATTACATGAAATATTGAGGTGGAATAGATAGGAAGGGGCCCTCTCTCGCTCTCAAGTTCTTTGGCGTGTGTAATACCACACTCACTACATCCTACGCTGGCTGCACTCCCGGATAGACAAGCCCCGGGATAAGATAAGCGATGAAACATTCAACCGGGGTGGAAACGAGTGGAAGGAGGGGGAAAAATGAAACGGACCAGCACGAAGATTTATGTTTTGAATCGTTGAACCTTACCTCCTGCCGTTTCTCCGCGTAAAGGGGCTTTTTGGGGAAAGTGGCGCGTCGGAAGAATCCTCCACTCCTTCCATTTCACATAACTTTTTGTCGACCTGTCTGTAAAAAACCGGAAGCCATGTGACAGGGATGAAATAGGTAAAAAAGTATGGGAGATGTGGGGTGAATGAATGCATATAGGGTTCGATTATGTACATACATACAAACAGCATGTCAATTTGTGTTAGCAAATCAAAAGTGACGGCTTTTTCATTTTCTATTAGGGAGATGTTGGTGGTGGTGGGGGACTGAGAACAATGAGGAAGGAGAGAAGTCGTGTGACCCCCGGGGAGGTAAGGAGTAAATATGGGATGCAACGGGAGGGGTTCGAGATGTTAAGGACCAACGAGCAGGAAAAGTTTTTGACATGTGTTGAAGGATCATGTGGTCGTGCCGGACAAGAGTGTGGCGGATTTGGAGTTTTGGTCAGAACAAAAAATACAAAGAGGAGATTAGTTGGGTGCCAGGGTGTGGAGCTCCGGCTTCAAAACCTAGACAATCAACTCTAGCTATCTCATGAATTATTGCTTTTCTCCCAACCGGAAGGGGCTGCTTTTTTGAAAAAAGTGAGTGCCAGTCAGCCAACAAACAAAAAAAAGATGAGGAATAGGTTCCACAAACTTCATCAAAACTTGTGACACCTAGGGGTTGAAAGGCCTCCGACACACAGCGAGGAGAGCAACACGGGTCCGTGCCGGCTTCCGGTTCTGCTTCTCCAAACGCAGTGAACAGCTGTTGTTAGGGAGGAGAAAGTACATGAAGCGACTGGTACGCGGATATGGTGGATGGCAGGTGCTTGGAATAACAGCTATAGTTCAGCTGGACTGGGGGACCGGAAAGAAGCGTTATGAGTTGATAGTGTGTTATGTTTCGGAATGCTTCTTGCGCTCCTCGCAAAAGAAACGGAAGATAAAGAAGATAGAGTGGAGAAGAAGGTCCTTGCCTTCTCATCAACCAATCTCCGTCTCGTCTCGTCGGGATGCGTATCACAATTCGGCCGACCGACTCGGGGGCTCACACACACACACGTTCTGCTCTTTCCTCCTGCTCTGCGGGCTCTCAATTCATATCTACCACCTGACACTATCCCCCTATCACCGCATTGGGGGGACCTCTGCAAGATGACCGCTTTGTGATGATCAGATTCTGTTAGGATGAGAAAAAAATTGAATTGTGGAAGATCCTGAAGATCTAAGTGAAACCTGAATGACCTTCTTCGATCTTTATCTGATTCTCATCTTGTCTACACTTCCCGCCAACAGTTTCGATGTTCATTCCAATATATTTATTTCGGCTAGTTAAATGCAAAAACAGAGTGAAAGGTTGGAAGAAAAGTGAACATTTTTGACATTCGAGTTAAGTTTTGATTAAAATAACATTGACATTCACAGTTTGAAACGACTCGGGATGGTAAAGCAATTGGATGGGAACAAAGGGAAGTGCGGTGCAAAGCAAAAGAAGGAGATTTCTGAAAATGATGAGGTTAATCACTGGTCTTGTCATCTTATCATGCTTCAAATATACAACATGTACAAAAATGTACAAAAATCTTCTGATGGCCTAGAAAAGATTAGAGAGCTGCAAATGGGTTCCTCGTGTATGGATGGTCAATGTCGTGTTTCAGAACTTTGACCAGCTCGTCAATGTAGTCACTGTGCTTGCGGCAGTAGATAAATGAGTCCCACATCATTGTGCACACATCCAAGTCGCTTGTGGAGGACAGGAAGATGTTCTGGAAGAAGTAAGGGATTAGTAGTGGTGAAATGGTTGGTACCTTGGAGAGTGGCGCGGAGAATCTGAAGAATGGCACCTCTAGGGAATCCGCCCATTGTCTGGATCTGGCAACTGGAGCTCCTTCCGAAGCAGTTGCTTGGTCAATGAACATTGCCGCCAGGTTCTTGATGGTCTTGATGGACTGCAACGGGGAGTTGCTATCCAGGGAAAGTGTCTCAATGACAGTGCACGGAATCTGACCAGTTCCAAGAGACACCAACACATTCATCTGGACAGTGTCCTTGCGCTTTCCGGAGAGTTGGAGCTGACGGTTGTACGCGTGGACTTCACTGATCAAGTCGAGTGCCGGGTTGTTGGAGATGATTCCGCCGTCGATGTATCTGTCCTCGGATGGTTTGAAGAGCACTGGAGCTGCTGTTGAGCGACGGAGAGCCATCCAGAGCGGCATTTCTTTTGGAGTCTCCGGGGCAACATCGTCGGCGGGTTTGTAGTTGCGAGCCATCTCGAGACGCACTGGCAGCTTCTCAGAGTTCACAGCGCTGATCATGAGTCTTGGATACTCAATCTCCGACACTGTTCCTGTTCCGAATTGGTCTTGAATAAACTTTTCGAGTTGGACGGTGTCATATGGAGGGATGATTCCGTCGAAGACACGATCCTTCAAGAGAAGATACGTTTGTTGCATCTCCCGAAGACTCTTTCCAGTAGCCAAGCCAGCCATGATGAGGGATCCAGTAGACGTTCCAGCGGACCAGTCGAAGTACTTGAAGATGTCGTCACCGAGTCTCTCCTCAATGGCAATCAAAGTCTGAATGATGACGAGACCACGAATTCCTCCTCCATCCATTGAGATCAAATTGATTTTTGGCTTGACACTCTTGCGAGGCCCGTCTAGTACATCCTTGATATTCAGCTTTTCACTGGCAGTGAACTCGGTCTTCTCATAGTCTTCATCCAGTCCGATTTGCAGTTTGTCCAGTGTCTCGGCATACTCGACATCCGGTGACGTGGCATCTGAACGGCAGTGACTTCTGCATCCCTTGTACCCTTTTGGACATCTTTTCGCTCCTGCAGCCTTCAGAATCGCCAGCATGTCTTGGCTGAAAAGTTAGTTAGTTAGTCATTGATCAATCCAGTTCTGGTAAATTCTCACTTCTGAAGTGACGCTGCCAAGTGCCTCGGTGACTCGCATCTGTCGTTCATCTTATTTGGATCGGCACCAGCGGAAATGAGGAATTTGACGCACTGCAAATTTAATTTCCGTTTTTGAAGATCCCTTTTCTTTGACGCACCTCAAGGCTGATCTTTTTGGCGTCAACAAGAGCCGCGGACTTGTGAAGTGCCGTGTTTCCATGGGGATCCGTCGCATTCAAGTCAGCGCCGTGAGCGTAGAGAGTGACAAGCAACGGCAATAAATCCGGCTGAAATATCGGAAAAAGTTTGTGCAAGTCGTAAAAGTTGACATTGACTTTGACAAGTTTACGATTTCGGGAAAGAAGACAAAAATAAACCAGAAGTGCATGACTACGGTAGTTCAGCCACACTAACCTTTTTGGTGGTGATGAAAGAAAGAAGTGCAGTTTCACCGGCATTGTTCTTCACATTGATATCAAGTCCCAGTTCAACTTTCTTGCTCAGCAGCGCATTCAACGACTCCTTGTACAACGCCACGTGAATCGCGCTGTTGCCGAGAGCGTCTCGCTCCTGCGCGATTTCCGGTTTATCAATCAACACGACGTCAACGACGCTTTGCGCGTTTTTCGACGTCATCGCCACGAACAACTCGTTGCGGTCGCCGCGGGTGAACTTGGCGCCCTTGCCAATCAGAAAAGTGGCGACGAGCGGTTTGGCAGCACTGACTGCCTCGTTCAGAGGGCTTTGGCCATCCATGTTCCGGTCGTCGATAAAGTGCTGGGAGCTCGGGCACTTATCCCAAATGCTCTGAAAAAACATAGATTTCACTTGCCAATATTAAAGAGTCAGCTCCAATTTTATGGACTACAGTATGCCGCTATAAAATGCCAAAGCAATATAATATTTATGAGGGATAATTTGTATTTTGCTCAGGACTCTGCTTCAATTTTATAGCCTTACCTGAGCGCAGAAATTGCTGGAGACATGATGCCAAACGTTATTGCCCGCTGTATCCGTCTCACAAAACAACGATGGGTCCAATTCCAAAAGTCTCTCGACAATCTTCTGACGATCCATCGCCAGCGCCAAGTGAACAGGATAGCAGTTCTCGGTGTGACACAGACAGCGAAGTTGACTTGGGAATGGCTCCAGAGTGTCATTCATAATCTGGATCATGTCATCCGAGAAGAAGTCAAGACGGTCGGTGGCGATGGCCACGTGGATCATGTGGTAGTGCGGTTTCAGCTTGATCTGAATGACGAGCTCTTCAATCTTTCCTCTGACATCTGTGCGGGTCGAGAGGAAGAGTGAAGTGAAAAGGAAGCTCTTCTCGTCACAAAGATGAAGAAGATCCATGAGATCCTTCTGGTCAGTGGCACGAAGCAGACTGAACGGTCTCGCAGCCGGCTCGACGTTCTCCGTGAATCCAACCGCGGCGAACACCAAGTGATAGAAGTTGTCCGCTGGAGGGCCTCCAAGAGAAGCTCTTCCCGTGACAATTACAAAGTGCTCATCGTCTACGTCAGTTTGAACAACATCATAGTGTCCGATCTCCTCCATAGGGAACTGACACACTTCATCGCACCGAGACGCGTACCACGGCTTCTTCATGAACTTGTTGATGATCGCCGGCAAGGTTCTAACCAGAGAGACAACATTCTCGAAGCTCAATCCGTTCTCAATCTTTGGCTGGATTTGGCGAGCCGGAGAGTTAGTCGCACTGGCGGACGAGAGATCCCTAAAGACAAAAACACTTGAGTTCACGTCACGGAAGTGCTCTAACTCACTTTTTATCGACGAGCGGCATCGAAGCGTCACAGAGAGCAGCGGGCACGTCGAGGTCTTGCTCGGCTTGCTCTGCATCCACCAGTATGAAGTCCTCCTGGGAAGCAGTGGTAGTTGTAGTTGTAGTTGTCACCTCGGCTTCTTCAGTCGCCTCCTCGCTACAATCCGCCAGCTCTACAAAAAATGGATGTCACATGTCTGGTTGGGGTCAGAAATGCTTACCTCCTCTGCTCGCAAGGACTTGAGACTGCTGGTTCTCCCTGTAAGCCAATGGGCTGATAGAGACAATCATATCCGGGTTGGAGTATGATCTCCACAGTCGATCCGTGTCACCGTTCGACGAAGGAAGCTGCTTTAACGGCTTCTCCGGGAAGAATGAGCAAGACTTTGGGTCCGACATCTCACAACTCAACGAGCAAAGTTCCGGTGGAGTTGCTGTGGCAGTTGATGCTCTGGAAATGGGTTTCTTATCATCAATTCCATTTTTCTTCATTGCTCACTTTGATTGCGAAACAGGAGAAGGTGTCCAAGACTCGTCAGAAGATGTAGATGCGTGCCAGTCGGAGGATTGAATACTCTCGCCTGCGGAAATGGAAATTCAACGGAAAACTTTGAAATTGGACTCACAAATGACTAAATTCGGTTCCTTGTGCACGCCGGGCAGTTCGAATTGGCTCCTCCCACCGGACACAGCCATCGTTGCCTGGAAAAAAGAAAAAAATTGATTTACGGCGAGTGGAGAGCATAAATTTGCGAAAATGTTGACGTTTTCAAGTATGCGAGACAGAGTTTCCGAGAGAAAACATACTTTTTGCGGGCGGAAATGTATAGAGAAAAGAAGAGAAAAATAAATGAAAAATTTGGAGTCAAAAAAGTTGGGAAAAATACCAAGAATGGCGGAGGATAAGATTAAATTAACGGCGCGCTGGCATCCGCATGATGGCGGCCTCAATGAAAAAAGATTTAGCGAGGACGAGTGCGGCGGGGCGCGTTTGCTGACCCCCTCGTGGTGTGCGGCGGTCACATGTGTGTTGACGGGAGAGGCGCGTGCGCTCTCTTCCACCAACGATGAATAAATAAATTCCGGCTGAAATCCGATTTTTTGGTGGGAAACTGGAGAAATTGGGCAGATGTGTGGAGGAGAATGAAGAAGCGCATGGGGTGATGAGAGATGAATCACGATATGCTACGTTTACTTGGCATCAAGGGCAAATGAAACAAGTATTGCGAAATAGTCCTTTCCGTTATAACTAGCGATTTAGATAATGATCAGTTTACAGTTTTACATAGGTTTTAAGAAAGAACAGGTTGGAAATGAGAAAAAGTGAAATGGCGAGAACGTAGAATAGAGTACACTCGAATACTACCAAGGACAAATGCAAATACTCAAGTATTCCCCAATTCCCTAGTCAGGTGGCCGTATTGAGTCATAGTTCATAGTCCGTTAAGGGAGCGATTCACAATCACCTTATCATTTGATGAGGCCATACAATGAACCATTGCCTTGTCGTTTTAAAAAAAGAGAAAGACGAAAAAAGAGAAAAACAAATTCTGAAAAAAGGAAAGAAAACGGAAAGATGGCCTGACTTGAGGACAGCGAATGCACTAATTGTGGGCTTGGGAAACGGAAAAACGGCAGAGCGAAATGGCACGAAATGTTGGATGAAATAGAACGGAGAAAGCGGCGGAAAACGAGAGATGGGAGCGATGTGGTTGGGAATTAATTAAAATGTCTTCCAGAGGTTCAGCCTGACTTTTCGACATTGGAATGATGTCAGTGGGAAAACGCTAGAGGCGGATGGACCAGCCTACGTGAATTTGAAAGAAACGTTTTTGTTTTTTGATTTCCCTGTGATCTCGCTGTATTCGGTGTTTTTGGCCGGAACAAATTGCATATCAATATGCAAAATGTGGTTGAGAATGTGTGGAAACACAAAAATCGAAAGTGTGAATGGTGATTCATACAAGATTTGACTTCTAGAAGATGCTGAAAGGAACGCATTTGTTTTTGGACACTTTTCGTCCAGTTCCTGGAAACAAAACTTGAGCATATGCGCTAATCATTTATTCATTTTCCAAGAAACAATCGTTTACAGATTATTGTAAAGGACGTTGCATCCACTTCTCTTGAACTCCTGGGTCTTGGCTGGGGTGGTGGCCAGGCAGCATCTGTAATGAAAAACGAATGATGCTCTTTTATCACTTGATAACTGACCTGAAGTTGTTGTTGAGACAGCAGGATCCATCGTAGACAACATGACAGTTATGGACGCACAGGTTGTAGCAGGTCTTGTTGAGTTGGTTGGCGAAGCTGATCCATGGAGAGCAGTTGTCGTACGAAGCTCCACCGTTGACAGAGGCACAGTACATCTGGCAGATTTCCAGGGTGATGGCTTGGATGGCCCCGATGAAGCAGAGAGCGACGAGAATACGAAGGAACTGGAACAGGAAAGTTGTCTGAAAGGGTTGAGAAGAGCACTTACCATGGCTAGTATCAGTGGATGAGCTGATGGTTTGACATTGCTGGGCCATCCTTTTTATACGGACCACTTCTACGACGAAATATCATGGGATGAGCTTTTCCAATAAACGGTTTCTCACAGCTGGATACTGCACACGGATCGAAATTGATACTTTCGTTTTTCCGATTTCCCCACGCAAATTCCAAAAAATCATCCGTTTTTTTGGCAACAAAACGACATTCATCCAGGACAATGAAATCCAAACGTTTGGTTTTTGAGCATGCGTGGGTGATCGGAAAAACCAATTACGATCCGTGTGCAGTATCCAGCTGTGAGAAACCATTTATTTGGAAAAAACACTGGATTGAAAGAAGTTATCCAATAAACAGTTTCTCACAGCTGGATACAGCACACGGATCGAAATTGGTTTTTTCCGATCACCCACGCATGCTCGAAAACCAAAAGTTTGGATTTCATTGTCCTGGATGAATGTCGTTTTGTTGCGACAAAAATGGTTGGTTTTTTGGAATAAGTTTGGATACATTTTTCTCACAAACTATTTGTCACAGCTGGATATTCTTTGTATTTCGTATTCATTTATTTATCAGAAACATGAACATAGCAATATTTCAAACAGCAAAAGGAAGAAGAAAACGTGATAAATAAATATTAAATTATGTACTTCGTTCTTCTGGAAACGACTTTCCGGTTCTTTTGAGCAAGCTTTGTTGCCAAGATCTTGAAAATCGCAGATTGTCGAAGAACTTTTCCATTGCTTCCACTCGTTCAGAATGTGGGTTGTTCTGAAGTGTTCCTTTCCAGTTTTCCTTGTCGTTGCTGAGTTGGAAACCACGAATAGCAGATCCTCGAAGAACCAGACTGAAAAAAAGTGAATAAGGACAAGGATAAGCAAAGATATCACTTACTTGATTTCTTAGCATCCAACAACTGAAAGATCCGTTCTAGACGTCTGAGACGGCAACTTTCCGGTTCTTGTGTTCAGTTTCCAGCTTCTTCAGAAGCGCCAGTTTCCAAGCTCAAAACTTCTTCATTGCGTTTTCCGACATCGAATGATCAGACCAACAATTCGATGACGAGCAAAGAAAATTGATTTTTTTTGTGACCCAGTGTCTTCATGACGACATTGGCCACTCCTCCAGATTGCTTGCGCTGAGCCATTCCTTTCCTGTTTTCCTGGTTGTTGCTTAGTCGGAAACCAATCCAATCTTGAACCATCCTCGAAATCCCTTTTTGCCAGCTTCTTCAAAAGCGCCAGTTTCCAACCTCAACACTTCTTCAGCGCGCTTTCTGACATTGAATGTTTGGAAAAACAAATCGATCACGAGCAATAAAAACTTGATTTTTTGTGGCACAGTGTCTTTATGACGACATTGGCCACTCCTCCAGAGTGTGGCTTGCTCTGAGCCGTTCCTCTCCTGCTCTCCTGGTTGTTGCTTAGTCTAAAACCACTTTTCCTTTTTGCCAGCTTCTTCCGAATCGCCAGTTTCCAACCTCAAAACTTCTTTTTTGCGTTTTCCGACATTGAATGTTCGGACAAACGATTCAATTGCAATCTTCAGGAACTCGATTTTTTGTGACCCAGTGTCTTCATGACAACATTGGGCGCCTTCCTTGTTTTCCCTTCCAGTTCTAATCAAAGTTCCTTATTGTGAAACCACTCCTGTGCGGTTTCACAACAACTTTTCGTTGGTATGTGCCTTCGGTCTTTAGGGTTATCCCAACAGCGAAGCTGTTGTCATCGCGGCGGCGGCTCTCCTACTGCAAAAAAATGAATAAATAAAAGGATAAGGAAAGATACCACTTACTTATCTCGCTAGAGGATAGGTTGTGGTACAACTCTCGAAGAACACATTTTAAGGTGCTGGAGTTTCGCTGGTTGGGAACAGCATCCTGGAAAATTAGGAAAAGATTGCGTGTTCCCGCGTGTATTCCCCGTGGATTAAACCTCTGACCCATGAAAGATATCACTCACTTAATGTTTTTGTCCAACGATTTGACATTCCGGTCCTTGATAGTTGTACTCACGTTTCCCCTCGTCAAAGTAATTCCGACGGCAAAGTTGTTGTAAACCTCGATGACTGACTGAAAAAAAGAATGAATGAGGATAAGGAAATATGTCACTTACTTGGCTTTCTAGAGGATCGGTCGGAGCCACTCTCGAAGTAGAACGTGTTGGCAGATGAAGTTTTCATAATTTGGAACGGAACATAAGAAAATAAAAAATTCTAGTCAGAAAGAGGTGTGCGAATGACCAATCGCGTGTCAACTGCCGTTTATAGATTTCTGGTCCGCAAGTCACACA
Source organism: Caenorhabditis becei (assembly GCA_900536315.3). NCBI lineage: Eukaryota > Metazoa > Nematoda > Chromadorea > Rhabditida > Rhabditidae > Caenorhabditis > Caenorhabditis becei. Next base: position 188,101 of record LR539462.1, on the reverse strand, counting down.
ATTCACGCGCAAGTGTACGGGGACACACACCTTGCGGACTCCTTTGTTTTTTTGGCGCTTTTCAACTGATAAAATTTTCAATATCTGGGAAAATGGGCCTTGTCACAATAACAGGGATTTTTGATTGATGATTCAAATTTTCAGAAACTCGAAGACTTCTCACGTGATCCGAGTATCTACCTTTTTCTGAGAAACCAGGCTATCCCCACATAATCAGTTATCACGTTTTTACAACGTTTTGACTTTTGGAATATACTGGAAAAAACATTTGTTTTCGGAAATTTTTCGTCCAGTTCCTGGAAACAAAACTTGAACATATGCGCTAATCATTTATTCATTTTTTCATATTCAGAAAACAACGTTTACAGGTTGTTATAAAGGACGTTGCATCCACTTCTCTTGAACTCCTGGGTCTTGGCTGGGGTGGTGGCCAGGCAGCATCTGTAAAGAAAGATAATTTATGCTCCTCTATCACCTGATAACTGACCTGAAGTTGTTGTTGAGACAGCAGGATCCATCGTAGACAACATGACAGTTATGGACGCACAGGTTGTAGCAGGTCTTGTTGAGTTGGTTGGCGAAGCTGATCCATGGAGAGCAGTTGTCGTACGAAGCTCCACCGTTGACAGAGGCACAGTACATCTGGCAGATTTCCAGGGTGATGGCTTGGATGGCCCCAATGAAGCAGAGAGCGACGAGAATACGAAGGAACTGGAACAGGAAAGTTATCTGAAAGGGTTGAGCAAAGCACTTACCATGGCTAGTATCAGTGGATGAGCCGATGGTTTGACATTGCTGGGCCATCCTTTTTATACGGATCACTTTTACGACGAAATATCATTGGTTGGGATGAGGTTTTCCAATAAACGGTTTCTCGCAGCTGGATACTGCACACGGATCAAAATTGGGTTTTTTTTCAGTCACCCACGCATGCTCGAAAACCAAAAGTTTGGATTTCATTGTCCTTGATGAATGGCTTTTTGTTGCGGCCAAAGTGTTTGGTTTTTTGGCACAAGTTTGAATACGCTTTTTTAATAAACTGTTTGTCACAGCTGGATACTATTTTTACTTTGTATTCCTTTATTTATCAAAAACATGAAGATAAGAATAATCAGGACACAAAGAGGACAAGGGGAAAACGTGATGAACAAATATTATGAGCGAGCTCCCAAGCTTTCCTTCTGATCCCGTGCTGTCCTTCAAAATGCGGCTTCTTCTGGGCTTTTCCTTCTCCAATTTTCCTTGTAATTTCCTACAGTGAAACCAACTTTTTCGAGACGCGTGTTTCCGATCGCAAAACTTTTTGAGCGCTCCCTCCAACATCGACTGTTCAGACGGAGAAGTCGATGACTAGCTTTCCAAGCCACTCATGCATGGGCCATTTCGTGGCTTGAACGGAGCTGCTCCTCTCCTGTTCCACCGTTGCTCAATGGGGGAGGGGTCAGACTGAAAAAAAACGAATGAATAAGGACAAGGATAAAGAAAGATATCACTTACTTGATTTCTCGACAATCCGATCCTTCACGAACCAACATTTAGTCCCTCTAGCTTCTTTAGAAGCGCCAGTTTTCAGCCTCAACACTTCTTTAGCGCGCTTTCTGACATTGAATGTTTTTTTTGATCCAGTGTCTTCAGGATGGTTTTCACCACTCCAGTTTTACTGGAAAAAAATAATGAATAAGGATAAGGAAAGACATCACTTACTTGGCTTTTGTGTCCAACGACCTGACGATCCGATCCTTCACGGACCATCCAGATTAAATTTCTTCTGAGCTTTTCCCTTTGAGCTCTCCTGGTTGTTGCTCAGTCGGAATCGATCCACTGTTGGACCATTGAACCATTTTTGTTGACCCAGTGTCTTCAGTATGGTTTTCACCACTCATGCTTCACTGAAAAAAGAGTAAATAAAGATTAGGGAAGATGTCACTTACTTGACTTTGGTGTCCAGGGACCTGACGATCCGATTCTTCTGGGCCATCCACGTTGAACTTCTTTTGAGCCACTCCTCTCCAGTTCTCCTGGTTTTTGCTTTCCGTAATCCCGACGGCGAAGCTATTGTTCTTCATTTGAACTTGCAGTCTCCCGGGGAAACGCTTGAAATCACGGACTAAAAGAATGAGTAAATAAAGACAAGGAACATTATCGCTTACTTGATTTCTTGTCAACCAACGACTTGATGATCCGAAGCGTGAGAACCATTCCTTGTGCTCACTTTGACAATAAGAAAGAGGTGCGCGAATGAATGGTCGCGTGTGCCCCCCCCCCCCTCCGTTCATAAATTTCTGGTCCGCAAGTCACACAATTCACGCGCAAGAGTACGGGGACACACACCTTGCGGTCTCCTTTGTTTCTTGGCGCTTTTCAACTGATAAAGTTATCACTATCTGGGAAACTGGGCCTTGTCACAATAACAGGGAGTTTTTGATGACCCGAAGTCGAAGACTTCTCACGTGATTTACCATTTCCTGAAAAAAAAGTCAGGCTATTACCACGTTATTAGTTATCACGTGATGATGTAGGGACTAATTTTATCAGTTGCATATAAAAGGGGAATTGGACAACGAAAGAGTCAGTTCTCGATGATTTGGAGTTTGCTTTCTGGCAACGTCATTTCGATTGAGATGATGGACTCAAGGAGTTCAGAAAATGTGATTTTGTCATCTCTTCAGAATCTTCCCCATAATCTAGTGAGTCGAGTATTTGACTGATAAGATTCTGGGGCTTTTTCAGAAACTTCTGCGAGTTGTGGGAGCTTCTGGGCAGTGCAAGTATCTCAAAAGTCACTAAAAACATTGCCTAGCGTTATGTGTCTTCATGTACCGACATCGCCGACTCCTTTCGAGAACTTCCGGAGCAACATCGCAACAATCACTCGACTCCAACAAATGGGACCATATTGGAAACTTGGAATTGCCTGGCTCATCAGCTGCTTACTGGAAATTTGACAAATCTAATGAAAACGTGGCTTCAACTGATGGATGAATCGCTACTTTGTTTTTTCCAGAGAAGTCAACCGTTTTTGTTGCAACAAAACACCCTTTCCGTGGAAAATGAGAAGGATACTTTTGGTTTTCGAGCATGCGAAGGTAATTGGAAAGAAACAGATGTTGAACCATGTGCTAGCTGTGAGAAACTGTTTATTAAAAAATCACATTCTAACCAGTGATATTTTGTCGTGGAAGAGGGATAACTGAAAAGAGGAATGGCCTGGTTTCTTGGAAGAAGGTAGATTTTCAGATCACGTGAGAAGTCTTCTAGTTTCTGAAAATTTGAATGGTCAAATGTAACTCCTTGTTATCGGGACAATGCCTATTTTTCCGATTAGTTATAACTTTATCAGTTGAAGAGAGCCAAGAAACAAAGGAGTCCGCAAGGTGTGTGTCCCCGTACCCTTGCGCGTGAATTGTGTGACTTGCGGACAAGAAACCAATGAACGGGGGGGGGGCACACGCGATCATTCGCGCAATCTTTCTAACTGTTAGAGTGAGCACTAGAAATTGCTCGTGGACCGGTTGGTCAAGTCATGAGGAAATCAAGTAAGTGACATCTCTATTATCCTTGTTTTAATTACTCTTTTTTTCAGTCTGGTTCTTCGAGGAGTTTCAATTCGTGGTTTCGGTCTCAGTGACAGTAACACCAAGGAAAACTGGATAGTGGGGTATGCGCCGTCGTGATTACATCGAGACGTGCACCACGACCGATCCTCTAGTGAGTAAGTTATATTTGACTTATCCTCATTCACTCTTTTTTTTCAGAATTTTTAAAGACTTTATCATTGGGATTGCAAGGACCGGCACCCCACACTATTGCAAAGTAGTTGTGAAACCGCACAAAAGCGGTTTCACTGTCGGAAAATACAAGGAAACTGGAGGAGGAAGAGCTCAGAAGAAGCCACGTTTGGAAGGAGAGCACGGGACCAAAAGAAAAGCTTATAAAGCTCATAATCGACTTCTCCAACACGGGAAAGGGACACACGCGATCGTCTGACTAAGAGTGAGCAAGGACAGGAGTGAGAAAACCGGATCGTCACACAAAAGCCAAGTAAGTGATATCTTCCTCATCCTTGCTGTAATTTTCTATTTTTTCAGTCTGGCTTCTCGACAAAGGAATGACCAAACGCGATCATTGCCATCAAAAAGTTCTGCGACTGGGAATCCGCGATCTTGAAGCTCTTGGCAACGGAGCTTGCTCATAATAATTGTTTATCATGTTTACCCGTTCTTCTTTGTCTTTATGTTCTTATCTTCAAGTTTTTGATGAATAAAAAAACCCAAAATACAAATAATATCCAGCTGTGACAAATAGTTTATTAAAAACATGTGTTCAAACTTATTCCAAAAAACCAACCATTGCAACAAAAAGCGTTTCATCAAGGACAATAAAATCCAAACTTTTGGTTTTCGAGCATGCGTGGGTGATCGGGAAAAACCAATTTCGATCCGTGTGCAGTATCCAACTGTGAGGAACCGTTTATTGGAAAACCTCATCCCAACCAGTGATATTTCGTCGTAGAAGTGATTTGTATAAAAGGGATGCCCCAGCAATGTCAAACCATCAGCTCATCAACTGATACTAGCAATGGTAAGTGCTTCGCTCAACGCTTTCAGATAACTTTCCTCTTCTAGTTCCTCCGTATTCTCGTCGCTCTCTGCTTCATCGGCGCCATCCAAGCCATCACCCTGGAAATCTGCCAGATGTACTGTGCCTCCGTCAACGGTGGAGCTTCGTACGACAACTGCTCTCCATGGATCAGCTTTGCCAACCAACTCAACAAGACCTGCTACAACCTGTGCGTCCATAACTGTCATGTTGTCTACGATGGATCCTGCTGTCTCAACAACAACTTCAGGTTAGTTATCAAGTGATAGAGCAGCATAAATTATCTTTCATTACAGATGCTGCCTGGCCACCACCCCAGCCAAGACCCAGGAGTTCAAGAGAAGTGGATGCAACGTCCTTTATAACAACCTGTAAACATATTCTTATTGCAATAAACATTAGAACAATACCAATCTGTCTTTCAGACTCGTTTCAACAGCATGAAAAATGCCCCTAGTTAGTCGAGTATTCTATTTATCAGATTCTGGGAAGGAATGTGTTTCAGATGATATATTCGGTTCGGATCGGGACCTAGGGCAAATGAAGCACCCTTATGGGTGTATATCACTCAAGAAATATTTCGACTGCAAGTTAATCCAAACTCGAGTTTTTGGCAAAACTCTGATTTCTCGAAAAGTTGGTGTTTTTTGACTTCAAAAAATTGTATCTCCGTTAAAACTTGACCAAAAACACAAGTAAAAAGACGAAAATGTAGGCAAAGCCTTTAGCTTTCACAATAAAATAATGGCGTTAGTGTAAAACAATTGTGAAAAGATTTTTATTAGTAAGATATGAGTGGATCCAAAACCGATCTCGAAAAATGTGAGTTAAATTTTTTTCTAGATATTTTTAAAAAATCAAGCGCACTTTTTTGGACTTTTTTCCCGTTCAAGAACCCCGGGGGAATTCAATTTGAACAGGTAAAAAATTCAACTTTTTACATTTATCAGCTGACTTTTCCCAGTAAAAGTTGAATAAGATTCTGAAAAAGTATTTCTGGCGTTCCAAACTTTATGAGCATGGTGTCAGATCATTTTGATATCGATTTGAATTAAATCTGGCAAAGTGTCAGTTGACTTTTTTTCGGCTACCACTCATTGAACATGAACTGTGTTCAGAACCCTGTTTCGTACTGATGGAGAAGAGGAGATGAAAAGTGTTCAACTGGAGTTTTGTACGTCTAGGACCACTCAACATTATTCCATTTTGACCTAGGCTTCAACTTTGAACAGTTCTCGAAAAAGTTGAATTTCGTCATTTTGGGCACTTTTTCACACTGACCAACTGAATTCCCGTGTAAGGATACGTTCAAAAAGTTCGGTAAAACTGAAAAATTCAAAAAACCAAATTTTGTTATTGGTGGGTTAGTCTGGGTCCAAATGTATAAAAAATCAACAAAGTGCCCAAAATGACGAAATTCAACTTTTTCGAGAACTGTTCAAAGTTGAAGCCTAGGTCAAAATGGAATAATGTTGAGTGGTCCTAGACGTACAAAACTCCAGTTGAACACTTTTCATCTCCTCTTCTCCATCAGTACGAAACAGGGTTCTGAACACAGTTCATGTTCAATGAGTGGTAGCCGAAAAAAAGTCAACTGACACTTTGCCAGATTTAATTCAAATCGATATCAAAATGATCTGACACCATGCTCATAAAGTTTGGGACGCCAGAAATACTTTTTCAGAATCTTATTCAACTTTTACTGGGAAAAGTCAGCTGATAAATGTAAAAAGTTGAATTTTTTACCTGTTCAAATTGAATTCCCCCGGGGTTCTTGAACGGGAAAAAAGTCCAAAAAAGTGCGCTTGATTTTTTAAAAATATCTAGAAAAAAATTTAACTCACATTTTTCGAGATCGGTTTTGGATCCACTCATATCTTACTAATAAAAATCTTTTCACAATTGTTTTACACTAACGCCATTATTTTATTGTGAAAGCTAAAGGCTTTGCCTACATTTTCGTCTTTTTACTTGTGTTTTTGGTCAAGTTTTAACGGAGATACAATTTTTTGAAGTCAAAAAACACCAACTTTTCGAGAAATCAGAGTTTTGCCAAAAACTCGAGTTTGGATTAACTTGCAGTCGAAATATTTCTTGAGTGATATACACCCATAAGGGTGCTTCATTTGCCCTAGGTCCCGATCCGAACCGAATATATCATCTGAAACACATTCCTTCTGGGGCTTTTTCAGAAGCTTCTGCGAGTTATGACAGGCTTCTGGGCAGTGCAAATACCTCAGATGTCCCTGAAAATGTTGTCTATCGCTGTGTTTTTTCATCTACCAACATTGCCGACTTCTTTCGAGAACTTCCGGAGTAACATCGGAACAATCACCCAGTTCCAAAAAAATGGCAACATGTCGGGAACTTGGAATTGTCTTACTCAGCTGTTTACTGGAATTTTGACAAATCTAATAGAAACGTGGCTCCAACTCATGAATCGCTACTTCGCTTTTTCCAAAAAAAAGTCAACAGTTTTTGTTGCAACAGAACGCCTACATCATGTCTGTTAGAAACCGTTATTGGAAAATCTCATTCTAGCCAGTAATATTTCTTTGTAAGGACCTGATAACTGAAAACGTGGGAACAGCCTGGTTTCTTAGAAGAAGGTAGATTTTCGGATCACGTGAGAAATCTTCGAGTTTCTGAAGATTTGAATCACCAATTGAAACTTCCTGTTATCGTGTCAGTGCCCATTTTCTCAAATAGTGATGACTTTATCAGTCGAAAAACGGCAAGAAACAAAGGAGTCCGCAAGGTGTGTGTCCGCGTACCCCTGCGCGTGAATTGTGTGACTTGCGGACCAGAAACCAATGAACGGGGGGGGGGGACACACGCGATCAATCATTCGCGCAACTCTAACTGTTACAGTGAGCACTAGAAATTGCTCGTACGGACCGGTTGGTCAAGTCATGAGGAAATCAAGTAAGTGACATCTCTATTATCCTTGTCTTTAATTACTCGTTTTTTCCAGTCTGGTTCACATCAAGAAACAGTGACCAATGCCGCCATGAAGACACTGGGTCGCTGTTGATAGGAAATCAAGTAAGTGATATTTTTTCTTATCCTTGCCTTTATTTACTTTTTTCAGTCGGGCTCACTGGACATTAAGAGTGGCCAACGCGGCCATCAAGACACTGGGTCGCTACTGATAAAAAATCAAGTAAGTTCTATCCTTCCTTATTTTTGTTGTTATTCACTTTTTTTCAGTCCTGCTCACAGCAAAGAAAAAGTGGCCAGCCCCGCCATCAAGACACTGTGATAGGAAATTTAGTAAGTGATATCTTTCCGTATCTTCATTTATCCTTTTCTCAGTGGGGTATATGCGTTCGGAAGTGCGAAGTGCACCACGACCGATCCTTCAGCGAGAAGTGCACCACGACCGATCCTTCATCAAGACGTGCGCCACGACCGATCCTCCAATAAGCCAAGTGAGTGATATCTTTTCTTATCCTCATTTACTCTTTTTTTTCAGGATTTTTGACGACTGCAAGATTCACCATTGGGATTCCGAAGATTGGCGCCCCACACCAGCGCAAAATAGTTGTGAAATCGCACAAGAGTGGTTTCACTGTCGGAAACTACAAGGAAACTGGAGAAGGAAGAGCTCAGAAGAAGCCACGTTTGGAAGGACAGCACGGGACCAAAAGGAAAGCTTGGAAAGCTCATAATCGACTTCTCCAACACAGGAAAGGGACACACGCGATCGTCTGACTGACTAAGAGTGAGCAAGGACAGGAGTGAGAAGACCGGATCGTCATACGAAAGCAAAGTGAGTGATATCTTTCCTTATCCTTGTCGTAATTAACTCTTTTTTCAGTCTGGCTTCTCGCCAAAGGAATCATCAATGAGCAACAACAGATGCGCCGGCAAGAGTACAACAACTTTGCCGTTGGAGTCACATTCGGGACGGACATTTGGGCTGAGCAACAACAAAAAAAACAAAAGGAAAATTGGAAAGGAACGGCAATAAAAACGTTCCGCGACCGGGAATCCGCGATTCTGAAGCTCGTATCAACAAAGCTTGCTCATAATAATTGTTTATCATGTTTAACCGTTCTTCTTTGTCTTCATATTCCTATCTTCATGTGTTTGATGAATAAAGAAACCCAAAATATATATCCAGTTGTTTCAAACAGTTTATTAAAAAAGTGTATTCAAACTTATTCCAAAAAACCAACCATTTTGGCCGCAACAAAACGCCATTCATCAAGGACAATGAAATCCAAACTTTGGGTTTTAGAGCATGCGTGGGTGATCGGAAAAAACCAATTTTGATCCGTGTGCAGTATCCAGCTGTGAGAAACTGTTTATTGGATAACTTCTTTCAATCCAGTGTTTTTTCCTAATAAATGGTTTCTCACAGCTGGATACAGCACACTGATCAAAATTGGTTTTTTTTCAAACCACCCACGCATGCTCGAAAACCAAAAGTGTGCACTTCATTGTCCCAGATGAATATCGTTTTGTTGCGACATAAACGATTGGTTTTTTGGAATTTGCGTGGGGAAATTGGGAAAACGAAAGTATCAATTTTGATCCGTGTGCAGTATCCAGCTGTGAGAAACCGTTTATTGAAAAACCTCATTCCAACCAATTATATTTCGTCGTAGAAGTGATTTGTATAAAAGGGATGCCCCAGCAATGTCAAACCATCAGCTCACCCACTGATACTAGCCATGGTAAGTGCTTCGCTCAACGCTTTCAGATAACTTTCCTGTTCCAGTTCCTTCGTATTCTCGTCGCTCTCTGCTTCATCGGCGCCATCCAAGCCATCACCCTGGAAATCTGCCAGATGTACTGTGCCTCCGTCAACGGTGGAGCTTCGTACGACAACTGCTCTCCATGGATCAGCTTTGCCAACCAACTCAACAAGACCTGCTACAACCTGTGCGTCCATAACTGTCATGTTGTCTACGATGGATCCTGCTGTCTCAACAACAACTTCAGGTCAGTTATCAAGTAATAGAAAAGCATCAATTGTTTTTCATTACAGATGCTGCCTGGCCACCACCCCAGCCAAGACCCAGGAGTTCAAGAGAAGTGGATGCAACGTCCTTTATAACAACCTGTAAACGGTTTCTTCTCGGAAAATGAATTAATGATTAGCGCATAACTGAAAAGTGTCATTTCCAAAAATCAAAAAGTCATTTCGAATTTCCATGCCCCCCACGCACTTTCTCTTCCAATTCTCTGCAGATATCAAGAGCAATTGAGCTTTGATGAGAGAAATAGTTGAGGAGAAGATTGCTCTCCCGACGCGTCAGTGGCAAATTTGTTGTATTGTTGTTTTAGCGTGATTGATTGGCTGTGTAACGACTAGATCGAAAAGAAAATAAATCAAATATCGGAGGATGGAGGCAAGGAACCGGCGCAGAATCACAGTTGTCGACGTCACATTCTGATTGTTGCGGAAGGAGGCGAGGGGGAGGATGATGGGGTTTTAATATGATTGGACAGCATAAGTATGCACTAATTCAACTGACTTTTAAGTTAACTAATTAATGTATCCAACTTGAGACTTCATCCAATTAATCTTCTGTGTTTGGAGGTGTGAGTGCCTTTATGTTAGAATCCCCTGAACCTTTCGATTCTAGAGTTCGTCAAAGCTTTCCATTCATAACCCATTCCATCCCCTTAACGTACCAACTGGAATGCTTTTAAGATTTCCCTTCCCCTCACTTAAAACCCATTTCACAGATGATAAATGACAAGCGTCGGTGTCGGTGACAAGCATTAACATGATTGTTTTCTTAACAAGTGATTCGCTTCTCCCCTCATCACTTCCACTATTTCACCGGATCTCCTGCCGCTCCCGCAACCAACGAGAGTGACAGTTGTCTTTGGCGGCTCGTCCGGCCGCTAATTAGCTCACTGGCTCTCTCGTCAAATGTTGTACAAAGTGACCTTCTAATCGGCGGCGGCCTTTCTGCCAAGAAGTCAGTTGTGAGTCTATTCAGGTGATCAACTTGAATAAACTTTTGCTGAGTGTCAATGAGGAGTGCGAGACAAGACGCACCTGTTGCGCTAATCCGTCAAAACATGAACTCGGATAACCATCTTACTGTATGTAAGGGCATACAAATGTAATGACAATTATGATCATGATTAGCGTGGAGCCCATGCGTCATGGAGTTTACCGTATCTGATGCTATCTAGTGGCGTATCCGACGGATGTGGTGTCATGGCTGCACCAATTACCACCACTCAACTACTTTTCGAAGAGGAAGAGAAGTTTTCAATCAAACATCAGATTCCAATTTTTTTCCAACCAACATATGCTACCAGTTATATCATAAATTCATCAGCACCACCAATCATTAAGTTCTCTTCATCCCAGATGTCAGATTCATATATTCCTAGAGTGTGAATCGTCACATAAAACTTTCTCTCCTGCCATCACCGTTCCATTGCGACCTATTAGAAGACCATTAAACTTGACCCGCCTGACTTGTAAATCACTAAATCACCGTGTCCGAAATGTGGCCAGGACTCGCGGGGTGGTGGGCACAAAGCGGTAGGTAGTCGAGGAGTGTCGTCTTCACGTTAAACAAACTTTAAACTGACGTTTTGATCAATTGCCTTCTTGTCAGAACATATCCCACCACCACTTAGCGGTGGCTTCTAACCAAAACAATTGGTAATTTGAGCTTCATCGTTCATCTTTTTAATTTGTTCCGGCGGTCTTGAAGTCTTGACAGTTTGAAAGTGAAAGCTGAAAGCTTTTACGCCCCCCCAACCAATATACCTGAGTATTACTGCGTACCTGTCTGCCTTTCCGACTCTGCATAACTCATTCTTTGTCGGTAAACAGTTGCTCCCTTTTTTTTATGATCTTGCCCTTGCCGGCCCTAAAGGTTAGGCTAGACTCCCCAATTTTTTACACAAATCGTGAGTTATAGCCGGCTCCTTTTGTCAATTACGCAATATGCAAATGCTCGGCAACCGGCAAAAGCAATCGGGATTACGCGAAAAATGGGTGCCTTCCGTCCTGCCCGGGGTTCTTCGAGATGAAATGAAATGAATATGCAAAATCACAGATGCGGTCGCCTTTCCCCCCACACGACCCGCCCGTTTATATCATTAATTATTGGTGGTGAAAGCGCGAAAAAGTGAAATTAAGAAGAGGGAGGAGGTGAAGAAGAGAAAGTGGCAATTTCCCGAAGAAATGCTCTGATTGAGTCTCGGAAATTGGAAGAGAGTTTGGCGAATTGATGACAGTGACCGGATGGTCTCCATTTACCCACTTTTTTCTCGGAATTACTTGCCCTGCTAGATTACGGTAGTTGGGACCCCAAAGCAAGCCATCAATCTAACACCCGCCGAAAGGTCCAAACCCCCCGTTCCGATTCGAAATTTGTCGCAACAGTTGGAGGTCCGGTGGTGTTGTTTCAACTAATCGCCCTCTCTGGCGCCATCTAAATCACCCCGTCATCTGACACGTGTCACCGGTTTCCTTCTCTTACTTATTTGTGTTTGGTGTCATCTTTAATTAAAGTGGGGGGAAAATAAGAAAGTTTGGTATGCAAGCTCCAAAACAGCTCCGTTTTATGACATTGACATTGGCATTATGACCCCAAGATGGGTGGATGTTGTCATCAACAATCAACAATGATCGTTGATTGGAAATCGAAAAGAAAGATTCCTGGCTATTCTAAGGGTTTCCTGGCGCTTGTACTTTTCCGGTGCACTTGATGGTGATCAAGTGTGATAGACATGCAATCAAAGCTGCGATTAGATGAGACAACACCACGACAGATAGCGTTGGGATCGGCCGCCTACTTCGCCCACCCCGTGTGGCATACGGTAGTTAATTGTTTTCCGACGGAGGGCCAACAATCTGATGGGCGGAGTCGCCCAGGCCGCATTGTCTCGCGTGTGTCACACTTTTCCTTCGCTCACTCACCGCTCATTTTTTCAGTCCGGCGCCCGGTCAGTGGTCCCCTGAGACCTCCAAACCATTTCCGCGAGTTCAGTCGCTAATAAGCTCGTACCCAATAAAAGTGTCAGCCGTATGGGGGTATAATTGTTGCGTCGTAAAACTCCACTTGTGCTTCTGGGGGCGCTCGACCGTTTTGGCTCTCATCACATAATGACATAATTACTTTCTTCAAACCAACTTTCAAAACAGAAAGGTTTGGCTCGTTTCGTTTCCAACCAAACAATTCTGTTGTTGGCTCGAACTTCAACACTTCAACTTCATTTAGTTCCAATTTTTCCAATTTCCATTGGCAGTTTGATGCGAAATGATGATTGTTTTTTCTGTTTTCCACTATGAGAGTGTCTTACTACACTGAAAGCTTCCAAATCTATCTATCCTATTCAAATTCCTTCTTCCAATTAAGCCTCCACGTCACGTGGCAATAAATAAATCGCGGAAAGGTGCTAATGTCATTAAGAAGCGCAATAAGCGCGTGGTTAGATTGGTCAACACATCTGCCTAAAGGGGGGCTCCTCCCTCATCATGGATACTACCGTAAACCATCTGATTTTTGTTTGCATTGCAATTTATCCCTCCTTAAGCGAGATGCGCCTCTTCCCGCCTTTCTTTTATACTTCCTGTCGCTTCATTTCGGGCGTGCTAAGAGCTCAGGCCCCCGTATTAATTACATGGTCTTAGGCTTAGGCCTCTCAATTATTCTTACGGTAACATATGTCGTTACGCAAAAATTTTATCCTCCGCAGATTATTTTTTATGATGATCAGCTCTATCCCATTATTATTTCCTTATTCCTCCTACCTCCCTAATCCCTGAGTAATGAATCAACCCTCTTACACAATCATTTTCTCCAAATGGCTCAAATTCCCAATTTCCCCGATTACAGGTCAACACGATGGTGTCAAAAGACGAGAAGCCCAAGACTACCGGCCTTTTCAGTGTGGAGAGCTTGCTAGAGACCCCTCCTTTGAAGATCGAGGAAATCCTTCTGAAGTCCTCACCTCTGACCCCAAAGACTCCGATGCTGATGCCAGCAATGCATCCAATGAACCCTTACTTTACCCCGCAAATGGATCCGGTAATGATCTACTTCGCACAGACTGGGTAACTTAAATAACGCTCATTTCTCATGAGATTTCTGTATTTCTAGAAACCGTCTCCCAATGGTCAGTTCCGATAGCTCACCGGAATCCTGTGCTTCATCCCCTCTCTCCATGCAACCTTCCCTTCCATGGCTTTCATCTCAACGAGAAGATTCACCAAGTAAGCAAAAGTACACATGTGGACTTGCCTTAATTGCCATTTACAGCCAGTGACGACGCCAAAATTCAAATAGGACTCACAAAATGCATGTTGCGAAAGCATAAAAACAATCGGAAACCACGCACGCCCTTCTCCACCCAACAGCTCATTTCCCTGGAGAGAAAGTTTCAGTCGAAGCAGTACTTGTCAATTGCCGAGCGTGCAGAGTTCAGTGCTTCCCTACAGTTGACAGAGACCCAAGTCAAGATTTGGTTCCAGGTGAGTACTAATGATTTTTGAGGGGTTACGGTGCCTTGATCTCTATCAATATTTTGACACGCGCCTCATAATTATGGTGTTCATCATAAATGCGTTCCGACCGATTAGATTACGATAATAGTGACCTTCACGCCTTTCTGTAACGGTAACTCATCCCGACAGTTGGTCTTATCCGAGTTTTTATCAGCACACATGTTGCCATACCTTTCGATTGATACAAATCTTTACTTTTAGTTCCTTTGAGCATTGGGCTTGAGCCGATGGTAATCTGGCAGGTGTCTCGGTGTAATCCCTCAAACGGTTTAGTACTTCTCGATAGGCGTTGGCAGGTTGAACCGTCAAGTGACTGTTGTGCCAGCTGTCTTTTACTGTATCATTTCTAGGCCCTTGACTCGAAATATTTCGTCCGGGCGCGTGGCCATTAATAGTGGCAGATGATCGGAGAGGCTTGGTTAATTGACCTTCCCCATCACGTAATTGGTAAATATTGCTGGCACCTCGCAACATTCGCCCTTCTGTCTTTTCGCAGAATTCGCGCGGCCCAGAACACATTCACAATAGTGTCAATGACGCAAGCTAATTGTCCGATTCCCATCATCTGCTCCTGGGCTTTTCGCCAATCAGTCAAATATCTGATGGGTCGTAAAATGGAGCGAAATACCGGAGGAATTGCGTGATGGTACATCTCTCTCACCCAGCCGTACAACCATCTGCAGCAGCCTTGATTTACCACTAAATTCACACCTGCCACTGTATTTTTTGTTGTTGCTTGGTTGCTTTGAGGGAAAGCCAAGGTCAACATCAAATTCAGTTTTTGAGAGGAGAAATCTGTCAGTGGTGTTAATGATATGATAAATGAACAAGAAGATTGCGGAATTTGGCAATGAATTGCTATCCAGCTGTGAATACCGCCATCAACTTCAACCTTTATGGAATCCTTTTTTCTTTTCAGAATAGAAGGGCAAAGTCGAAACGACTACAGGAAGCGGCAGTGGAAAAAGTGCAATTTGCTCAGGCGAGTGCCTACGCAGCAGCTGCAGGAGCCGCGGACCCATCGAACATCCTGGCCTTCTACCCACCACAATGGTGAACCCCCAAAGCTTCTAATCCCCTCTAATCAGTCTGATATCAATTGTACTAGTCAAACTACACATTGTGAGCCACCGTACTCCAAAGTACCCTAAACCTCCCCCCCCTATATACCTCAAAGAAATGCTCAACTTTGTCACCAATTGTCTCCCAATAGTCCGGTTCCACAATTTTTTCTGGGAAAAGAAAACTCCCGAATTACCATTGACATTCCTGATTTCTCTCTTCCTTTCCCACTGCGTTGTGGACTCTTTCGCTTTTTTTGACTGACTAAGAATTGTTCGTACATTTATGTCTTCTTGTGATCTTCCTAGCATGAACAACCTTTTTCTCATTGTCATTGTCACCCAGTTCCCCTTTTTCCTCTTTGAATGTTTTCTGTGCTTGAATGTTATGAAATTGCTTTGAATTCTAATATGTAATATGTCAAATCCTAATAAATTATACAGTAGATCACACAAACTGTTCATTTCCAAATTACAAACCAAAAAAGAGTTACCAAAGACCATCCTTCCTGTTTACGCTGAAAAATTCTCATCATGACCATTATCACTGCCAGTTCTGCTAACTTTTATCGTTTTTCAAATTCCGCTTACTCCGGGAACACATTGGAATGCATCCTCTCCTCTCTTCCCTCTACCGTTTACCATCTACGGTCGTAAACTCTCCGTGAAACATCCGTCTTATCGGATGAATATTGCAACGTGAGTGAGTATTCGAGTCAAACAAACTAAGCGTATAAAAGGGAAACGGTAGAAGGGAAATGCAGTTTCAACAGTCATGCACATCATTAGCAAACCTGTAAGTTCCACTTCCCATTCTCAGTTTGATCTTCAACTTTCTCCAGGAGATCCCGCACGCTTACGCCATCCGTGAGAGTCTTCACACTGGCTCCGAGATCAACATCACTGGTCATGTCACTCACCGCTACTTCAAGGACTTCACTGTGGACCTTCTCAGCGGAGAACACATTGTCCTCCACATCAACTTCCGTTTCCACTTGGACCAACAAAGAGTCATCATGAACTCCAAAGTCTATGGAGTCTGGGGAATCGAGCACGACTACCATAACCCACTCCACAACGATGACAAGTTCCATCTGAAGATCCATGTTCATCAGAACTACTACCATGTTAGTTACCAATTCGTCGATGGCTATAAAAACTTGAAACTTTTCAGATCACTCTCAACGGAAAGCACCTCGCCGACTTCCCTCACCGCAAGCCAATCCAAACAGTTCAAGCCATTGGTCTTCAAGGATGCGTTCACATCGAGGACATTGTCTTCACCGGTTTTGAGTTCGGACTCGACTGGAATGACCCGCATGACTACGGACACTGTGGATACCTGCACTACGGAACCGATAAGTATGAGGCTCCGAAGTTCTCCGATAACCATATTTTGGGAGCTCACTTTCAATAACTATTGTTGTACTGAATAAAGTTTTATAGTTGCACACTGAACATATTTGTTTGTGTTTTTGAGAATCCATGCCACCGAAGAGGGTAACATTCCAATGTTGATGAAATGTTCCATTGATGTTCAGCAATGTTTCGAAATGATTTGGACTCTGGAACCTTTCTACCTAACGCAAAGTTGTCTATCTCTGAAAAGACAATCCTCTGATTCACCCCTACCTCGAAGCTATATTTGGACTGATGCGTCACCCCATCCCAGATTGGCATGCACTATTTCCTGTCATGAATCATCAACCTTCTACGGAATAGTACCAAAGACCAATCGTCTCTTCCTACTCTTATTCCAAGAATGGCAGAATGGCATATGACATTCAACAACCAACTCATCATGGTTTATCACTGGCCACTGGCGCTGGCGCTACACTCCTTATCGTTACCAACAACTCTGTGACTTTCTCGACCTCGTTTTCCACACACGCCCATAATCTATCTCTCAAACAGCGCTCTTATCGCATGATTAATGCAACGTTGAGTGTTCAAATAAAGAAAGTCACATAAAAAGGAGGCGAGAAGACGAGAAGAACGCAGTTTCCCGAATCGAAACACCTCCTCCCAACATGCACGTTATCAACAGCCCAGTAAGTTTTCAGAGTGTCCAACATCCCTAAACTGATGTATTTCAGTCTGTCCCAAGTGCTCACGCCGTCCGTGAACAGCTCCGCGCTGGATCCGAGATCCATGTCCGTGGACATGTCACCCACCACCACCACAAGGACTTCTCCGTTGAGCTTCTCAGCGGACCGAACATCGTTCTCCACGTCAACTTCCGCTTCCACGGAGACCACGTCGTCGTCATGAACACCTCGGTCAATGGATCCTGGGGACCAGAGCTCCGCCACCACAACCCACTCAAGCACCATGACCAATTCCACCTGAAGATTCATGTCCACCAGGGATACTACCATGTAAGGAATCAAGTCTGCAATCTTGAAAATAAACAGATTTTTCAGATCTCGGTGAACGGAGAGCACTTGGCTGACTTCCCACACCGTATCCCGGTTGAGGCTGTCCAGGCCATCGGACTCAAGGGAGACGTTCATGTCGATGAGATCTCCTTCTCTGGATTCGAATTCGGAGTTGACTGGAACACCCCACATGACTTCGGACACGCTGGATACAACTCCTACGGAAGCGAGACCTACGTCGCCCCAGTCTTCCAAGAGACTCACTCCTACAACGCTTACTTCTAAATGTTCGAAACTTTGACCGATTCTCTGACTTTTTTCAATAAACAAGTGTGCATTGATTTCGAAACGTCAAAGATCTTCTCATAAACTGTCACAAAAAGCGTAGTCGTAACTGTTATCAGTTCGATCAAATGTGCAAAATACGAAAATAACTCTCTTTGCTGACTTTAGGCCTCGCCAAATGGCAAACATTCCAAAACTGTCCAAAAACCATTTCGGGGTAAAGTTCCTCCGTGTAATGACTCAGACAGACCAAACATTCGTGAAATCTATTTACACAGGTTACACTTCGGTTCGATGATGTGGAAATGTCAACATGAGGCAAATTTACAGGAGCATGAAAACAAGTGTATATAAGTTGACCTAGGAGTCAACTTGATGACAAAAATGCACATTATTGAGAATCCGG
Organism: Caenorhabditis becei; assembly: GCA_900536315.3. Classification (NCBI taxonomy): domain Eukaryota; kingdom Metazoa; phylum Nematoda; class Chromadorea; order Rhabditida; family Rhabditidae; genus Caenorhabditis; species Caenorhabditis becei. The sequence continues at coordinate 169,879 of LR539462.1, read as the reverse complement.
TGAGTCTTACTGTAGTTGTAAGGTGTATTTTGTTTTGAGTTTTGTAGACCGTTCCAAGCGCCCACCCTCTCCGGGAACAGTTGAGAGCTGGAGTTGAAATTGACGTTCGTGGAAATGTTATTCATGGATCCCACAAGTTAGTTCCCTTTCTTCCGTTTGTTTGGTTATCTCTAGCAAAATATGACAAAATCTAGCAAAATCTAGAAAAAATCCTTTTGCTTCAGAGACTTTGCTATCGAATTGCTCAGCGGACCGAACATTGTTCTGCATGTCAACTTCCGTTTTGAAGATGAACATGAAGTGGTCATGAACAGCTTCATCAATGGCGCCTGGGGTCCAGAACTTTGTCATCGTAACCCTCTCCGCCGTCACGACCCATTCAACCTGTGCATTCATGTTCATGAGGGATTCTATAATGTTTGTTCAGTGTCCGGTTTCTCTAACTTTAGGTTTTCCAGATAAGTGTGAACAATGATCACTTGGCAGAGTTTGCTCATCGAATTCCAGTCCAAGCTGTCCAGGCGGTTGGGATTAAGGGGTCCGTGAATGTGGATTCAATTTCGTTCAAGGGATTCGAATTTCGGGAGGATTGGCGACAAGGGCATCATTCGGGATACAATGCATATGGAACCGGAAGCTATCTTCCACCACAATTTGAGAATAAACAGTATTATTGATAAATAAACATATCACTGATAACACTTTCATGAAAGTTATCCAAGAGACCTCCCGAAATTCATTAGTGTCTCGTGGGTCCTTGCCAGACACAATATGGACCAGACCAACTTCTTCATTCTACGAGTTGACCCCAACTCTCTCATTTTATGCTCTCCTTCGCTCTGCCGACGTCTTCATTTTATCTGAAACGGAAGAATTAGTAGCGTGTGACTCTTTTCCCTCCTCTTCCTCCCCACCACCACTCCAACATTTTTTTGGTACGAAACAAGAAGGGAACATAAAAAATGAGGAGCGACGACATTCCAAAGATATCTAGTGCGTGTGTTGGGAGAAAAGAAATGGAGTGGAAGAGAAGCGAATCAATCCATTTCCGACAGCATAAATCATTCCAAAATGTATCTGGGCTCTCCGGCGACCGGAAGATTGTCTTGCGGTCTCTATGCGACCTTGGAGATATTCTCCCCCTCCCCATTTCCGTCCGTCCATATCCAGAATGAGATTTTGCTTCTTTCCTTCCCCCTTTTCTTTTTCTTCTTCTTCTTTCTTTCTTTCCATGTTCGTTTCGGTTCGGGTTGACCGAGCCCCCACTTCAATTACTCAATTGAACAACTCATACTTTTTTCATCAGTTTTGACTAACCAAGTATCCGCCCATCCATTCATCCAACCATTCAACCATCCCCACACTCATAGATCTCTTCTTTTTCGAGCAATTCACTATTCACTCCTTGTTACTCATAAAAACAAGAGACAACGAAAGATATGAATAATTTCGCTTAATTGCTCAAAGTTCAGCTGACACAAAGTTCATTCAATTTCAAATTGCACCCGGAGGACGGGGTTGGGGAAGAAAATTAGGTTGTAGAAACGGGTAAATGCGCTCAGTTTTACCCATTTTCAAAGCGAAATCTTAGATTTGAGGAAGGTTTCGAGCTGAGCGATAGGTCCTAAATTTTCTAAAAGTGACATCATTCAAAAACCAGTTCATGGGATTGAATACTAGTTTAGAAGTGCCAAAGAGTACTGTAACTTCAGTTTTCCCAAACTGTGAGGTTGTCTAGTCAAACCATTTTACTCAAAGTTTTTTTCGGACACTCTTTTGTCAACTCACTGAGAAAACAATGTTCAAAGTTGATTTTTTGTCTTTCGACTTGATAAGTCAGACCCACAGGTCAAATTTGTCTTGCTCAGGTCAAGCTCCGTGAGCCCACCGTATTGTCTTCCGTTTGCCAAACCTATTTTCGACTCTACCATTTGATCTGAAATGTTGATAGATCATCGTTGTCTCAAGTGCGAAAAACTATGTCAACTTGTCCCCCGTTTGCTCTGCAAAGTAAGTAAATGGTCTCCCCGGCAAACATGCCCTTTCTCCCATCCCCCATTGCGTTCCAAAGATCTACTAGATCAATTTCGGGCCAGCTTTTAAGGGCCAACCTCCGCATCATTCTCTTTCATTTTCTCCATTTCTACGCCGCCTTTTTTCAAATATAGTCCCTGCTTTCACGCCTTCATGACATCCTCTCAAGTGTCATTGAAATCCAAGAAGAAGCGAAGCAAGGGGCTCCATGGATTGGATGCGATGGTCTTTTTTTTCAATTCTCCATTTTCCTATTTCCAGTTGACGTGTTATGCTCATATGTTTTCCGAGTACTTACGGACCACCAGTCCTTCCCTTGAATCCATAAAAACATCGGAGCCATCGGATAATTTGTTCCTTTCCACAGCGCCCCAATGAATTCAGAATATAGAGTTTCTTTATACACACAGCTCTCCAATTTCTTCAACCTGGGAGGCTAGACAGATTTGGATTTGGGTCAGTCGTCGGCCAGAAAAACGGGGGCCCTCCCATCGGCTCCTCGCCTCATTTGTTTATTTCAAATTTTCCCCTCGGCCGAAAACAAGTTCCCTCTTTTTTCCCCCTGCACAACTCTTTCTTGAACTTTGAATCCGTTTCTCTCCATAATTCATCTCCTCTTTCGCCCTCTTTATTGTTTCCAGCTCAATTATTTCTTATTCCTTTGAAAAAAACGTTCGAGATGTAATGTATGTACATGTACAAGTTTCTTCTCTGTTTTCGCTCCTTGCCCCCCATTTTATGCGTTTAGAAGAGAGAAGGGAGTTTGCATTTGTTGGGGGTTCTATCTTCTCAATATTTTGTATATTCGCTAGCCTATACATCCATATCCTATTTTCAGAATGATCTAACTTGAAACCGAAAGATGTATTACCTTTTCGTTGGCTTCCTAGCACCAGCAATCTTGATTCTGATCCTGGGACTGTTTGCTTGTCTCAAGAAATCTTCTAACACAAGATTTGATGATAAAGACTATCAATCGATCTATTCCACAGAGGAGAATCATGTGTAAGTCCACCAACTGTTTGAAGCTCTTAAAATCCCAATGTTCCAGCCGAATCCGCATGCCAGTCTACGACGAACGAGGTGTGAACAGCTACCAGATGATCTACGAAAACCCGCACTTTGTGGAATTCAAGAATCCGCCCACGTACAACGAAGCGGTCCGTCACCTCGCCAATGTCAAGTAAGTGGATAGGCATATTTTGAATGAACGCATACGTAAACGTCAAAACAATCTTTCGACTAGACTTCGCAAAACGAATTCAATTAACCAGCAGCCTATTTTCTCTGCAGACCGCCGAGCCGTCACTTGCCGCCGAACCAGCCGAAGATATTGGAACGCGGAGCCGTTCCGCAGCAACACACCATCATTTATTGAATCTATTACTGGAATCATATTGAATATTATGTCTGCCTGTGGTTTTGACAAATAAAGAGAATGATTATAAAATTATAAATAAAATAAAGGAGGAAGTGGGGAAAAGGGAGAAAAGTGGTTTTTGATCAAGTCCTGATTTGAGGAAACCGGGCAAACATATCGAAACATCGGGTTTACTACTTGAAAACTGGGACAATCTAGTTCTAAACTACTGATCAATAATTTTGATGGAAATTAGAGAATGGAAACATTTGATCACTAACTTTTGAGGTTGAGAATGTGAAAATAGATCAAAAACTATTATGCGAGGGTATATTGAAGAGATTGTTACAGTATTTCGGTTGAATTTTTCTCAAATAGATTTGTTCTCAGAAAAGAGTTGGGTGTTGTGTTCCCGGATATTAGAGCAAGGTCCGTGGAGAAAAAAGGAACAATTAAACGGGAAAAGGATGAAAAAAAGAAATGTTTGGGTAGGGTTATAAGGTCATAAGGGTCATAAGAAGCATATCGCCAATTTGGGGAACTATAAGTGGAACAGATCATCGACATCAATAAAGCTTTGAATAATATACAATTTAGTAGAAACGAATCGTTTTGGAGCATCTGGAGTTCTAGTTTTTGTAGAATGTTTTCAACATTCTCTGATCTTCCTCATTGGCGACTGCTCCGAAGTACATGCATTTCGGAATGAAGAACTCTTGTCCGTAGCTGTCCTGAACCATTTCCGTCAAGGGAATTCTTTCAAGTCTAACGTACCTTCATTTTATCGGCCATTTGATTCATGCAAGTTTCTTTTGCGCTGACTCTATCACTGAGGATTTGTTTCACCACTTCTTTCCGTTGCGCGTTAGTTTCCGGGAATGGGCCCTTGATCTGTGAGAAGAATCATGAAACGCATGGCTTTTTGTAATTAAACTCACCAAATTTCGAATAAATTCATGTTCGGGTCCTTCTTTCGAGTAATCCTCAGCCCACAATGCCTTGAAAAACCAATGGCCAGCCTCAGAAACGAGTGTGTAGTTCGCGTTTCTTGCTCTGAAAAAAAGGAAAAATGCAAAAAAGTTCATCTCGTTGCAATTGCCTACCTCAGTCCAATGTCAGCCATAAGTTGATTTTCAAAAGCTTTGCATTTCAAAATAGTCTGATAGTCGTACTCTAGGAAGTTTCCGAAATGAAATTGGAAATTGAAGACATCGTTCTCCACAAGAATATGATGGCAGTGAATGAACACTCTGCAAGTCATGTACCCGTTGAGGGTCTCTAGTCCATAAGCGTGTCTTTTGGCGAGAAACGAGGTCAGCATGAAATGAAAGCATTTGTAGGAAGGGTTGAAGAGCTGCTTGCCGATCTTAATCATCAATCAATTTCTTCGAAAGTTACCTTTCACAAACCTTCCAAAGCTTTCGGCGCTGGTGGATGTAATTTGTGTAATCGATCGGCGACATACGGCAAAGATGGCACATGATTCCATTGAGAAGGGCCTTGTTGTAAGTCTCGTACATGTTCTTTTCATACTGTCCCTGATCATCAAATATGTCAGAAACAGACAAAGCTTTCAACATGATCTCTATGAAGTCGAACTTCTTGTTTGCATTAGGGCCACGGAAAAACTGGAAATCAGTGCGACCGAGTGTGGTGATGTCGAGATCCGTGAAGGACAAAATCAATCGGCATTCACCCTCTCCCTGAAAATACTTCGATGTAGTTCTTGAGTTCTAAGAGAACCTACGAATCTCTGAAGAGCCACTGCCATCTTCGGGTAGAACATGTAGATGTGAGCCAAGAGTTCTGGAAGTGACATGAACTTCTTTCCACAAACGATGCATTCTATGTCCATATACGTCCTTTTTCCACACTTCGGCTCATAGGTGATGTTGGTGCATTTCATGACTTTCTCCGTTTCTTCCATCCGAAGACCCCATGACTTCTTGACCTCTTTCGAAATTTTCTCATTCTGATCTGCATACGATTCATAAATCCGGCTGGCCATTGGGTTAGTGTTATAGTCATAGATAACGTCGTCAGGAGGCTCGGTGTCCATGGGATAGACGCTAACTTCAATCTCGACGAGAGATTTGAAGCGGGAAGAACTCTCCGCCATCCAACAATTGGGTGGATCGAAGAGAAGTGTGTAGAGGAGAGGGTCGTGGACTGCGTTCATCACTTCGACAGAGTTCTGGGCCCAGCATTTGACAAGAACCGGTGCGGATAAGTTGTAACCAAAGTCCTTGGACCAGACTTCGATGCGCTTGCAGAAATAAGGTCCCGGTTTGAGTTCGGCTTCCTCATCGGCTGAAAAACAGGAATATAAGGAAGGAATGCCTAGTTTCCATCCTGAAAACTAACTTTCTGTGGACAAGTAAGCTCCTTGGATGATGAACTGCAGGCATGGTGGATTGAATCGACGACATTTATTGACCAGATGGTTGAGCTCTAGCTCGAGGTACATCTCTTTCTCGCTGGTGCGGACAGTTTCGGACAATTGTAATAGTTGTCTTCTTTTGCACGGGTGACCCGTGCTGATGGTCACATTGCAGCGTTTTCCATACTGCTCGTCAAGTGGCACACAGACCAGTAACGAGATTTCCTTCTCATGTTCGAAAGGTGGCTGTAAGAAAAGCAATAGGCGATTACCTCATGTTAGGATTGCGGGAAATGTGGCAGATTGGTTTGTTGCATGCGCGATTGCTTGCTGACAGCCTCGAAGTAACACTTACCTTCTCGACGGGTTCTCCGATGTGATCCGGGGCTCTGGAGACATGTGTCGTCAACATCATCTGTCTCGCGCAAGTTAACGCATCCTAAAGTTATAAGCGATCGATGAGGAACAGATGGCTGACAGCTTACCCCGACTTCGTAATCGAACGACGGAACCGCAACGCTCTTGTTCTCGTAGAGTTTCTTGTACAGTTTGACGCCTTCTGGAAGGGGAAAAATGGATGAGAAAAGGAAGGGAAGATGATTTTTTTGAAACAGAATACAACACTCACTCTCCACATCGATTGGATCCGTGATTCTCGGCTTCGGGGCGGCAACATCCTTGACTGACTCCATGGGTGGTCTGTTCATGACAACAACTTCTTCCAAATCGTCATCAGTGTAGTTTCTGGATTTGGGAATGTCCACCGTATTTTTACTATTACCCTCCATCTGAAAATTGAAAAAAACTCATTTTCAATCGATAATTCGTGAAAAATGATCGATTCGCAGTGAAAAAAATGATGTAAAGGGTTACGGTAGCTCGTGAAATGTAGAGAAGTGTTTTCTGAACATTTTGATACAAGAAAATCTGAGAAAAACTGGGAAAAATCAAAGAAAAAAGTGGGAAAACAGTTTCGAAAAATTTTAGGCCAAGCGGAAAATGGTACAAAACGCCTGTCCGGCCATCATCCAGAATCCTCGGCCATGACCTTGTTTGCTCGGCCATCAACTTTTTGGCGCGAGTTTGAATTCAAAAATGGTCTGCGTTGGAGGGTGTCCCCTTCGTATTGATTGCATCATAAAGTGTTCGCGTTGCGTGTCGTCGCTTTTTCCCCCGTTACCTATGATTGTTTCGGCTTGCAATTGGTTTTCGTGTGCTGTGCCGCCCCGCTACCCCATGATTTGTGCCCGGAGTCTCCGAAACGAAACACGATTAGTGCTCGAGGTGTCAAAAGTGGTTCGATGCCTCCACTGATAAGCTACCCCTCTAGCTTCGCCTATTACATATAATTATGCCAGCTTTGCACATGTCGTTTAACTGATAAGAAGAACATATAGTTAACATTCTTCTTATTGACACTCCCGGGAAATGACGGTGAAAATCGAAAGGTATGAAATCTACGCCTCTATCGTTTCCGCATTCTTCTTCGTTGCGGGTATAGGCATGTGGATCTCATTTTGGCCAATTTTCAATTCAGAGCTCGAGTCTGTAAGTTCCACGGTAATCATAATCCTCTTATCATGTTAATCATTTAGAATTACAAATTAGAAGCCAACTACGACGGGTCTCTCAAATACGCAGCGTTTCTGTATGCAAACCCTCCCATGAAAAATGTGATGAAGTTTTATTTTTTCAATGTCACAAATCCGGATGAAGTGAAGTATCTGGGAGCGAAACCGGAAATTATTCAAGTCGGAGGCTATGCATTCCTGTGAGTCCAAAGTGTTATCAACTGCTATGAGATATCTATATTTTCAGAGAATCCGAGCAAAAGAAGTACTATGATTTCAGTAGTGATAAGAGTCAAATGTTCTACCAGAACTATAAAAGATATCTGTACAGCCCTGAAAATTCTGATGAAGGATACGATTACAATGACCAAATTCTGTTCCCAAACTCCATAGCGACCGTGGGTTGATGTTAATTCCGACTAATCCAAAATTGACGTTTCCAGGGCGCTGTTGCAACGATATTCGGGCCTAAGTCGAAGTTCAGCAAAACTGCCAAAATGATAGTGTCAATTGGGCTAGTGGCACTGGGAGAGTATCCAATGATGTGAGAATGATCTTCAAATTTGCTCAGCATACCAGTTTTCAGCTCGAAACCTATGAAAGAAGTGTTGTTTGAAGGATTTGAAGATCCACTGTTGAGTGTAGCACATTCCGGGATCTTCAACACTGTCGCGAATCTTTTCGGGTTTGGTGACCAGCTTTCTATCATTCCACAAATGAGAAAGTTTGCTTACATGGCTGGGGTTAGTGGTTTTCCGCAGTATCAGCAGTTTCACGTGTTTTTGCAGTACAACAACTCATTCGACGAGAACTACTGGATTAACACTGGCTATAAGGATTTCAGCAAACTTGGATTTGTCGAGAACTGGGCGGGGCTTTCTGAACTTCCAGAAACATTCTGGCCAACAAAGGAAGCCAGACAAATCAAAGGAGCCGGTAATAACTACAGTAACCCAACTCCTGAACGGAACATGTTTCAGATTCCGGAAGTCTTTCCAAACTCCATCTCACCAAATCCGACGAGCTTCCAATGTTCCTTTCCTTCATGTGCCGATCTTTCAAGAAGACTTACTGGAAGGACGGAATGGTCAGAGGGATTAGGACCATGGGATTCGCAGTAAGTCATGATGAATTTGACACTACACTGGATAAAAACATCGGATTCCGGTATAAGAACGACGAGAACGTGGATTACTACCCGGAATGGTGCCCCACTGGAAAGTAAGTTGTCAATATTTCCCTCATTTAGTCTAGCCACTCTCTTATCAGTGTTTGATCAAACAATCAACACGACTAATCTTCCAGTTCCTCCAGTTCACTGTATCTTTCCACCAATTCATCATGCCCTGAAAAAATGGTCAATGGCACTTATCTCCTTCCACCCGGCTTCTTCCCACTTGTCTGCTATCCCGGTTTGTCCCATTTGATAGTGATCTTCTCCTCATTAATGAGCTGAACATTCCTGTTTTTCAGGTCATAACGCGCAGCCGCCATTCACCGTTCTCGTCTCTCCGCCGCACTTTTTATACTCTCCTCCGGAAGTTCAGCAGCATCTAAGAGGCTTTAGCCCGGATGCCGACAGACATAAGCCAATGGTCTACCATCAAGAGAAAGTGAGAACGCACTATCAGTTGAACAAATCAGCATTCCATTCAGATTTCCGGAACAGCACTGCAAGTTGACGTCAGATTCCAAATCAACCTGCCCGTCGTCAATAACATGGGATCAATGTGAGATTATAGTCTCGCACTCTCATCATTTCCAGTTTTGTTTACAGTATGACATCTCAACTGCCCAATGTGATCATTCCGCTGTTCTACGAGGATTCGCATGCAGATGTCGCCGACTTTATCATCAACACTGTCTGGCTAGGAATTATCATCGTACCGCGGGTTATTGAGTACTTGAAGTTTGTGCTCATTTTTGTGGGCATTTGTATATTGGCAGTTTTACTTGTGATGCGGGTCAGAGTCAAGGGTACAGTGTCAGTTGTGTGAAGCGTTTATTATCAAGATTACTGTATAAAAATGAATATGAAACATTAATTTGGAAAGAAGAAAAAAGAAAACATCGTTTCGGCAGGACTAATCATTAGAAGTCAGAGTCAGCAAGCAGAGTCTTAAGCGGGCGTTGCCTTTCTTCCGGCAACGTATTTCTTGACGTTCGGGTGGTTGAAGATGCGGGTGATAAGAGCCTGAAACAAGACCAGTAGACTGTATTGTAGTGTTGCGGATTACCAGAATGTGTGGATAGGCATCCAGAGCATCTGGGCTTCCGTAGTCGATCAGCTTGGAGAAGCTCTCGGCGGCGAACACATCAACCCAGGTCTCACGATCTCCCAGGAACAATCCGTTGTTTCCATTCTCCAACAGGAACTTCTCAACCATTGGGGCGTACTTCTCAATGTCTGGGACAACATGTTCCTTGTAGAATTGCTCCTTATTAGCTGGAATCATTCCGAGAAGGACACGAGAGAACTTTCCGAATCCCTCGGAGCTCATGAACTCCTGAATGACCTCGGCGATCATGTCAAGACGAGCGCAGTCAACAGCATTGGTTCCAGCGCGGTCTAAATCAGAAATGTTGCTTCATTGGATGTGGTATTAGTCACTTACGGAATTGATGTCCGAGATAACGAGCGATGGCTGTAGTTTGGCCAATTTTAACACCATCAACTTCGAGGACCGGAACTTGTCCGAGCGGCATCTCTACAACGTCACGAATTGAGGTAATCGCGAGAGTGTCCCTAATTGCTTACGGGATTTCAAAGCTCCCCACTCCTCCATACTGAAACGCTCATCGTCGAACTTCTCGTCAGCGAGATGGAAGAGAAGACGGATGACCTCTCCGCGGCCGCGCACATCAAAGTAGTAGAACTTGAAGTGTGGCATAGTTCTGGAAGTATGAAATTGAAATTACAAAACTGAAGCTGTCAGAAAAAGAGTTCAGTTTAGTGTTTAATATTTTACGACAGAAAAACTAAAACTTGCGAGGCAAAGTCAACGATGACCAAGACAAAATTGATAAGGACCGAAATGGCGGGCAAACATTGAAAAATGATGATAAAACGAGAAAACTCTCAAATTCTACGAGGTTTCCAAACATTTGCTTGCTTTTTTCCATGGTTCGCTAGGAAATGAACACGAAGAACCTTCTAGAAGGCGTCAAAAGCACGTGCCTGCTGCTAAAAATAGAGCCTTTCACTGCTAGAGGAATCAACGACCACAATGAGTGGCAGGGAAAGACTAAAAACAAGAGGAAATGCGCGGCCAAACATACATATTCATGACTATGAAAAGTTTTTGCGATGGCAAAAAGTATGGCCGGTACGATATTATTATCGGTACCAGAGGTGGAAAAACCAAAAACTGTTTATTGTTCTCCAGTTTTTCATCATCATTCTCTTCCCACTGACATCAAAACAATATACTTCTCTGCCGGTCTGCGATCTCTTCTCGTCTCGGTTCCTGACGGAGAAGATGTACGGAGAAGAGAAGATATGTCAAGAGGTGTTCCTTGAGTACTTGAAATTTGAAAAGCAACGGAGAATTGGGCAAATGGGAAAGAAACATGTTAAGGAACATGAACATCATGAACGATCCAATCCCATCAAGGCTCTTAACGACATAGATCCTGATTTCATTTCTATGATCTCGAATCTTGGCATCAAAGTGACAACTATAGTGGTGGACAAGAATATCTGGAGGATAGGGGGAAAAGTGAAAATGAGAACTATAACTCCACCCATCAGAAACCAATTCCAATTCGATTCTTTCTCATTCCATATTATTCGTTTCCATTAGCACGGGCAGTCATCATATTCGGGTACAGGGCTAGCTGCCGGATGGTCATCGGTCATTATTCTCGGGTAATTACGTCCTTCCCTCCTTTTCCCTTTTCTTGTCTTGTCCTTAGCTAGCCCGCTAGTTCATAAAGGAAAAACAGCATGCGAGGATCTTTCGATTCCTTCCCACCTCCTCAATTGACGCCTACTTCTTGCCTCACTGCTTCCATGGCTTCAAGATCAAAGGACTACTCTTAAGAGTGCGAATTAGCTGCTTCTTGTCTTCTTGATCCCACTCACGCCCACCCCACCATCAGTTCATTTTTACAATTCATTCTGCTTCTTCTCATTTATCCCAATCGTCTTTTTAAAGATCACTGCATCCATCCCAGTGTGACCTTTGAAAATTAGACCTATTCCTTTTCTAGTTTACTCTCTCCCGACCGTTTTCGCAAGTTCTTTGATTTCCGTGAATAGCACTAGAGATTCAAGGAATGTTTCGGATACATCATTCTCAATATGAACTTCAGTCGGCATTGATTGACGAGATTCCTGTATTTTGAATTCTTGAACCTCACGAAAGCTGGGAATCTTGACGCTTTACGTCATTATTTCCCTTTAACACTTTCCCAAGTTCTAACCCTCAAATTTGCTTTCTCCAGAATCAGTTCAATGAGCTTCTGCATATCTCTCCTGTTCCTCCCACTGTTCTTCTTCCTACCAGCCAACCCTTGTGTTGCCACAAGTGGAACTACAGCGAGTGAGTAACCAGTCACTTTTTTTCAAATTATGAACCTCATTTTCCAGCAACCACAACAGTCGCAACAACAACGGCTTCATGTAAGTTTACAATTTTTCGAAATGTTAGAATCTTTACTTCTACGAAATAATTTTCCAGCTTGTACAACATGTGCTGTATCTCTTATAGGAATTGTTACTGGTGGTGATGGTGATATGGTAAGGGGCTTTTATCAGTGACCAACTATTCATGTCCATTTCAGACGCCAACTTCCACAACGGGAACTAATGATGCTGGTTGTGCCACTCTCACTTACACTTGCGAACGGAATCCCGTTGTTGCCACTGATGTGGTTCTTATTACTGTATGCCCGAATTTTAAGTATTGTGGTTTCAAAAATCCTTTTTTTTTCAGTACTACAGTGACAGCCGAACCCCAACAGATGTAGGAGTTGAAAACGGAGATGGGTCGGCTACGGCCACATTGACATGTGTAGACGGTCACTGGGAAAATGCAGGAATTGAAATCAACGATATTGAATGTCAAATCATTACTTAACGTGTTCGTCTTGTCTCAACTGATAACAAATGTTCCAGATTAACAGATATCAATCATTAATAACATATCTCTAATAACTAATAACAAGTTTACAGTAATAAACACATTTCGGGAGTGGGTTCATTGCCTTTTGAGAAAAGAAAGATGTAGGAATTCACATCTGAAATACTTTGACTTTGTCCTTTGGCTTTTCTAACCCTAAATATCTATTCAGAACCAACCATGTCATTTTACTTGCTCAATCACATATTCATCCTCCTTATATCTATCAAATATCTAGAATCTTGTGTTGCCACGTCATCAGGATCTTCAGCAGTCGTCACAACAACAGCAGCTACTTCAGGTGAACTAGAAGCTTGTCAACCGGTGGGAACGGTTAGTTTCAGATTGCTCATCCTGTCTTCTATCAGCCACAACTATAATCAGCGTCAGTGCAGGAACCAAAGATTTTACTAGTGATACTATTGACACTAGTGGAACATGTGCGATTAGAACTTCTGTTTGTGATGGTAACACTGCCACTTCTAATGTCATGATTTCGGTAAGCAGGAAACTTGGAACTGGTTAAGTGATTGTTACAGTACAACAATGACGATGCCGGAGTTGACACCGGTGTCGGATCAGTCACTTCTACCCTGACTTGCAATACTGCCGGTCAATGGGTCAAGGATGGCGAGGTCATTTTGGAAATTGAATGTCAATCTACCTAAGTTCATAATTTTTAGTTTTTTGAGTTTCCCCTAAGTTTTAGACATTTTGTTTTTTTTTCAAATTCTGACTTTTTATTATGTGTATTCTGAATGTCATGTCCCCTTTTCCATGTGTCTAACAACTTGCCAGTGCAATTTTCAAGCTACGGTTTTTGTTTCATACCATTACATTTTTGTTAAAGTCAAACAATGAAAAATTTCATTCCTGAAGTCAATGTACATGATTCACAACACATTTACAGACAAGATTATATGATAGTGATATTGTTCATCCAAAACACTCTTCCAGCGGCTTCACTGGGTTGCATTAGACGCGGAGAATTCTGGAAAACATCTAGATTTCTAATTGCGACGTTATCAAAGCAATCAGTGTACATACCTCCTTGAACCGCACGAGATTCTTTTTGGGAGGCTCCTCGTCCTTTTTACTGACACTTTCCGTTTCAATCACTTCTTCCGGAATGGTTTCCTCTGTTGTTGCTGTTTTTTGAAGGAATGAAGATGGTTTCCCGTTTTTTGCGGCTTCACAAGCACACATACATTGTCCATTAACAATTGCGCCTGCAAGGTCATTTGTTCTTCTGGTCTCTAATTCTTGTTTACCAGGAGTATCCAATGTCAGTTGCGACGGAGTAACTTGCTCCTGAACCGGAGAAGAACTGGGTTCTGAGTCCAAACTGCTGCTCATCTCAATGACCATTGCCGGAACATGCGGGCTTTTTGATTTGACGCATTGCAGGATTCCCGCTTGCACATCATTGTCATACTGCTCCCGGACACCACATAAACAGGCGCGCAGGCGGGATTTGTCATTCATCCGGCAAACACTTTGTTGGCGGATGCTAAACTCAAAATAGATTTCAAATTTCTGAAACAAGGGTTCTAACCTTTGAACACAACCTCTTAACGCATAATCCCTGTTGTAAACTAGCTGAACATATTCTGAATTCATATCCAACGCCTCTCGATAGCAAGTTATTTCATCTTCATCCAGCATACAAGACGACGTGATGTTGTTCTTCTTAGGATCAGAAGCCCGAGAGATTCTACTGATGCCACTTCCAAAGACCCGAAGAGCAGTATTCTAAAAATAAAACAACGTAAATTGAAACCAAACCCGAGTTTCATACACGAACTCCACAAACACCAAGGGTGTCTAGACTTGGTCGAGTAACCGAGAGTTCTGGAAGACCCCAGAGGCGATCTGCAAGGTCGAATTGGTAGATTGCACGGGCGTAGGCGGCATCTTCTAGAAGTTTGATTCCTGATGCTTCAGTCATTTTTTCAACAAACCATCTAGGAGACTCGGCCCAAAAAAGTTTCTCTTCGGCACAAAAGGAGATCTAACAAAGCACTGATCCAAGGCACTCCGGAACTTCAAGGACTTGTCCGCGAAGAACTTCAGAAGCGAATTGTACTTTGTCATCACAGGCGGCGGGGTCACTTTACGTGTCTCCCCGTCGTTTGACGTGGATTCTTGTGTTGCGGCGACATGAGTTGCGGACACGGATGCGTCGAAGCATTCATCGAAGATTTTCCGTTCAGTATGACATGCAGGCCGTCGGACGCAAGACTTGAAAGCGGATTCTTTGAATTGAAGGATTTGTTCAGTGTATTCAGCGGCCGATTTTGCACAATGTTGGAGGAGATCCGCACAGTAGAATTGACCAGAACCCTGTACTTTTCAATAGGCAATAGCCACCAAAAAAACGAAATTACCTGCTGGAACAGCGCTGCAGCTGACACAAGAAAAAGAAGATTCATCAAATTGAATGTGAAAAAAGAGAAACTGAATTGGAAGAAGATATTTGACTAGTCACGGTGTGTATACAAGTGTACAAAATGCAGAATACAGTATATATCTCCATCTTCCACCCCACCCCTCTTCAAAATCCTGTTTTGTAGAAGAAGTGCACTTTTACTAGGAGAGGTCGTTTTGTATAAACAATCATTTTATAGAGACGTGAAAGATAGACACAATGGAGAGAAGGAAGGTTCAATGTTCAACAGCACTTGGAGTCGTTTTTGTAGTGAGAGGAGTTGTCATCAAGGTTAACGTTTCCCTCGCGGTTCAAGAATGGCACGTCATACTGACCACCTTGTTCGGTTGAGATCACCTGGAAACCAGAGATGAGGGGTTGGAAGAACTTGTTGATCTTACCGTATTAGCCAGAAATTTGAAAGCCTCCTCGATCCCGAAGCTTTCCTTAGCTGAAGTTCTGAAGGATCCGACGAATCCATTGTTGGCCTCCAGGTCGTAGAGCTTGTCATCTCCAAGTTCGTTTTCAACATCACACTTGTTGGCAAGTAGGATTGCTGGAACTGGGGATCCATCTGCCAGTGTAACCTTCTGATCCAAGTCCGTTTTCCAGCGAAGGGCGCCTTCAATAGTCCTTTCTCTCGTGGAATCCAGGACGATGATAGCTGCATGTGCATCCTTGTAATACACACGTGTCATTACCCCGTAGCGATCCTGACCTAAAAATAGACAAGGAATCCTTGAATCCCGACAATTTTTAACAGCGACCCCCAGTCAAACATCAAGTTCACTTCACGAGCTTTGACAAATTTTTTGCTCTCAAAACTGTCAGAACTCTCCCCTCTCCCCTTTTCCCTCATTTTTCTTGTCTTTCCCGGTCTCTTTGCCCTGCAGAGCACAATGTACGTTTCCGCCGAGCAGGTAAAACTTTTGAACGACAGGACGGGACAGGGGTGAGAAACACACACGGCAAAAAAGAAGCGTGCGCGCATTTTTCCGCCCCTCATTCTGGTATACAAACTTTGGCACACACACACGCACAAGTATTCACTGCGCGTGCCGCTTCGTCCGCAGACCGGATTCCGCAACGTCGGCACCCTCTCATCTTTAGAGCGACGCACTTACTTTTGGTATAATACATGAGCAGGAGAGAGAATCAGAAAAAAAGCTACGTGAGGGCAAAGTGTACACAACAATTGGCGGATCTCGCGTTGTCTGTCATTACCGGAACGCGTACGACCCAGTCTAACCTCTTGGCATGTGCCGACTTTTGCTCCGCTAAAATTGTACAACCTGGTTTTTGTTTTAGCTTTACATGTGGCCTCCCGAAAAAACTGTCAGGGTTATAGAGTTATGTATGGAATTTTCCGATAGGAATGTTTCGAAACTTCTTGACTTTTTGACCTATATTTACAGTAAGGAAATAAACGAACGTTAGTCGAATATTGTTTGGAGAACCGTGCAACTAAACGAAAGATCACAAGGTCTAGGTGACTCAGTTTAGAGAAGTTACTGTAAAAATCATTTCTGAAGTTCATTAAAGAGTCAGGTTTAGGCTTATAACAAACAGACTTTATAGCAAAGTTTTAGATACAGTAACCCAGAAAGAATCTCTTTAAAGATAGCACATTTTGAACAGTATCTAACGATAGTCAACGGATCCTCTGTTACTGACACAAAATCCAAACTTCGCAAGTCAGCTTAATCTCACCGTTTATCCTACTGTAGGCTCCAAGAACCATTTTCAATAGCTCATCCTTTACTATGACCATCTAGAGCCTTCCACCACGTCACCCACCCACTTTCCCTATCCGGTTTGTGCAACGCTTCCCAATTTCGAGATGGAAGGGGTCAAAAACAAACTGAGTGTGAATTCACAAAAGGTGTCACCCGCTGGATACAATAGACCGATTGCTTTCCGCAATATGAGTCCTCGTCTCGAATCGAGCAGAATCGAAATCAAAATTGGAATCGGAATAGGCTCTGCTTTTTTTACACTTGCTGACTTTGTCTATGCTCTAATTTCGAAATCTGACTGTATTTTGTTGCTCTTTTTGCTCCTGTTGCTTTCTGTTCCTTCCCTTCATCATTTGACAATGGAATTAGTGCCGAGCCCACCGGCATAGAAAACCAGAAACGTTTTTGTGATAATCGACCGCACAGGCGGCCGCTTCTCTTTCTCCCAAACGTTTTTTTGCCTTCCGCGCGAGCTCTCAAAGCGCCGCCCCCCAATTCTTGTGCACACGCGGTCGTGGCAACTTACACACTGCCACTGGTAAACAATGTGTGCGCATCATCAGCGTTGACATACAAACAGGCGCGGAACGACGACGCGGCACAAAGAGAGAGGTCGGTCGCTTATCAAAATCTCTCGCTCCTTGCCTTTTTTCATGAGCATGAGCCTCCTCGGAGTCAAAGTCAAATTATTTGCATTTCGGTTAAAAGACAGCCGGCAAAGACAGTGTCTCCTGATTTTGCATGCAAGAGATTTTTTGTCTCTACTCTTTACCTCCTCTCATTTCCAAGTTTCAAGTGGTTACCGCCCACCGCTTGGACTACAATCAACTAGTTTTTGTTTCGTGTTCTTTCCTCTCTCAGAACATTTCCACTCCGCTTTTGACATTGATAATGTTAACATAAAACACTTTTGAGCCCACCCCTAGAGCCGAAACGTTTTGAGCTTCTTCATTTTAAACCTTGAACATTTCAACCATCGGTGGTCTTCTTTTCCCTCTTCCCTTGCCAGCTCACACTCAGTTCTTGTTTCCGAATATGGAAGTGCAAGAAGAAACGGCGGTGTTGTGTTGTGTTGCATATTTGTGTTGATCTATCGCCTACTGTGTTTGCACGAGCTCGCCCTTGGCGGCTCTCTCGCCCTTTTCTCACTATTATTCTTTCGAAGAAAGTGACTCCTAATTATGCGTTATCTGCCTATATCTCCGCCTTGCTCTGGTCCAATTCCTCTCAAATTCCCAACTTTTCAGTATCCTCTCCCATCCCGTGGCACGAATAACATCTAGTTCTGCTTAGTCGCCATTAGATCTTGTAATATGAGCGCCCGCTCGGCATATTTGTGTCAAATACAGGTAAGTTCCAACTAGTAGTTATTCTCAATGCAATTCAACTTCTCAGATTTGCAATGGGTTCCTAATAGCAGCTGGTTTGCTAGCCGTCGGTCTGGCGGGTAGTCAGTTCTCAAAAGTTGGCCTGGATAACTATCGGGATATTGACTTTCGGTTACTGAACTTCATCCACGTGGTGACCGGATGCATTGGGTTTTACTCGCTGTGGAAGAATCATGGCAGCATTGTTACGAAATCGCTTTACTTGGTGTCCTTTGTCATCGGATTCGCCACAGCAGTTTTCTACGGCTTCACGACCTATCGTGTAGGAAAAGAAGCACTGTAACCCATAAATGAACACAATGTTCAGGTTGTGAAAGCTGGCGAGAACATCACTCAACTGCAAAACGCTGCCGGATTCAATGAAGAGTTCCAAGCCGAGAACAGCAACTATGCAGGCAGAATTGTCATCTCTGCCCTTATGATAGCCGCTGGCGCAGTCGCCTCACTGTTCTCCCTGTTTGCCATCTTCCTGCTCAGCAAGATTATCGTGGTCACCATTCCAGTGTACCCACTTCAATCGGTAACTACACACCTAACGCTTCCTAACCCAAACCGCTAATTGTTTCTTTTTCTCTAACTAGATCTCGATGATTCAGAGAGAACAAGAAATGGCTATGAGCAGTGCGAAGAGAACATTGGCTTCCATTGGACTTATCAAGTTCATCCTTTGCTTCGGAATTCTTGGACTTTGTGTTTTCATTGAGTACGAGCATGAAAATGTAAGGACTTGAATGAATATAGCTTCCAATCAGTGTTTTCTAGGTTGCCGGTCAGGACAAGTATATCAAAATCGGCTTGGATCATATTGCCGCAATGCTCGCCATTGTCAGTGGTGCTATGGACTTCTGGGCCACTAAAGGCAAGAACCAGCAGAATTTGAATCTCAAGGTACAGTAGAATCGTGAAAATCTCCTAGTGAAATGTATATATCTTGATCTTATCCATTTCCCCCAAAACGCCGAGATATTTGCACAGGTTGC
This sequence comes from Caenorhabditis becei, assembly GCA_900536315.3. NCBI lineage: Eukaryota > Metazoa > Nematoda > Chromadorea > Rhabditida > Rhabditidae > Caenorhabditis > Caenorhabditis becei. Next base: position 150,879 of record LR539462.1, on the reverse strand, counting down.
TCTTGCGGTCGCCGTCGTCGCTGCGACCTGGTGTCTCAAGGCAGTTGATAACAATGCGATGCCATTTTACAAGAATGATCTCAAATTCTACTACGAAGGTCGTGAGGTCGGAGGTAAGAGAAAGAGAGGGAGGGATGGATATAGATATGGATATGGCTACCGAAATTTGATACGCGTACGCAATTTCAAATTTGGTCAACGTCAACGTCAACACAACTATACGAAAGAAACAAGTGAACTTCCAGACCCATCGATCACCTCGACCGACGCGCCAAGATACATTTTGGTAGTGGCACATGGAGTTTTGCTGGGATGTCTTGGAATCGCGTTCTTCCTCTGCACATTGTCAGCTGTGATTGTTGGAACCTACTTGCACCTTGACTTCCACTCAATTCACACCGAAATCAACAAAAGCATCAAGATCACCACTGGGTACAGGGATTTGAGAAAATTTAGTTCTAAAACTATCATTTTAGAGTCCTGAACATCCTCCATGTCTTCTGGGGATCATGTATGCTTGCTCTTTGCATTCTGGGTCTTTTGGATACTTGGTGGAGAGGAGAGTTCCTTGGAGCTGACCTTCTCTGGGTGTCAATTCTCTTCATGACTACTGGACTGATGACTTCTAACAACTACAGCGTGATGATCAACACCAAGTTCATCTTATCAGTTGTCTGCCTTGGAATCTCCATCGAAAAAATGTGCGCCTCTGCCAACTTGATCTACCAAATGGCTGCCTACCCCGCTTATCGCAACGGAAACGAAAGAACTTTTGTGGCGCAGATCATTCTCTACTCCATTCAAGCTGGTGTATGTGATTTGCAGAAAAGAAAAGTCAAAATTGTAATTTTTCTAGATCTACCTTCTCGAAGCTCTTACATCACTTGTTGGCACATACCTCTATGGAACTGAAATCCGAAAGCAACCAAATCTGACCTATCGTCATTCCAACGGAGTTCACGGATTGTTCGGTCTTGGAACTTTGTTCTATGCCGTTGTTATCACTGGAACCTATGTTGTGTTCGAGCTCGGAAAATGGAGATACAACGAGGTGCCAATTGAGGTGCCATTCTTCAGACTTGGAAACGGACCACTTGCCGGAGCAGTGTTCATTGTTCAATTCCTATGTATCCCGTTCCCAAGCCTCCTAGCCGCCGCCTCAATCTTGAACGTGATTATCGCTTCGATTTCTTTGTTCACTGTCTCATCAGCAATCACCAATGTTTACTATCTGGTATGATAACTTGATAACTTGAGCAGGTCTTCAAGTACATCTTTTTTGCAGCAACGCTACTTGCAAGCATCTGACCTTTTGCCAACCACTGAAACTCAGCAAACAATCTATCAGGTTGCTATCATTCTCGCCGCCGGAGCTGCTCTTGCCTGTGTCATATGCACTATTTGCGCGATTATTTGCTCACTAAGGTTTGAATATATGATTTGATTTATACCTTCGGCGCGAACGCGTCACAAAGAAACAATAGACCGGATGAGATGCTTCAGATCGTCCTACATCCTACATCATCGGTCTACCTCGCCAGACAGCACTGTGGTGGCGCCATTGGGAGAGGAACAGTTTGGAAGTGGAACTTTGAGGGTGGGAACTCACATGAGAACACCTTCAAGGCCATATAACCCACAACAAAGCCCGGTGAGTTAGAAACTGATACATTCGAAGGGAAAGATCATATCACAGGCCGGAGGAGGGATACAACCAATGGAAGAGCAATCGGTGTACTGGAGTGCTGACGAGAACCCGTTCTACTACCACACTTCCAAACGGTTCTACGGAAAACCATACCAGATTGAGTCGGGGTAAGCATTCCTTCAAAGATACCGTAATCCTCTCAAAGAAGCTCTATTTCAGTTTCTATGGGTACGCCCTAGCTGGAAGCGGGCAAGCCGGTCAAAGTGCACCTAGTCCCGGGGGAGATCCCAATCGGAGGGTTCAGTCATCCGCATCACAAACACAAATCGGTCATGTCTTCAACAACTGAACCCCGAACAACACCCTTATCTTATAACTTCTCTAGAAACTGTTAGTCGCCTCAAAATTGCCTCACAAAACACCGCTTCATACCCGTTCTTCCCTCTATGCTCATTTCCCCCCACCCGCACCCCCAAAAATCCAAAGTTTGACCCATTTTCTTATTCTAGAAAAGAATAATAGGAGAATGGTGAACACTTTATCAGCTCAATCCTGAAACTGCGTCAAAAAGCCCCGTTTTTTTTCAAAAATCTTCTTGTATCCTCCCAAATGTAACATGACTTGTACGCCTAATCACAAAATGCACTCATTTTGAATATTTCCTTCAAAAATATCCAAAAACAACAACCTTTTGTGTGTAAATATTTGAAAACCCCCAACCGGAAACTTTCGTTATGTAACTTTTTAATAAACGTTTTCTCCTAGAATCCAGTTTTTTCTGTTCTCACCTGAAATATCCCAGATTTGAAGATGAACAACAGTGTTGTCGTCAACTGGTAGGATCTTGAGAGCAAAGTCAACACCGATCTACAAAATGTGACAGATTGTTGGGTTAGAACTTTTTGCGACTTACCGTAGTCTTGTAGTTAGAAGAGAAGACGTTATGGACAAAGCGACGGATGATAGAAGTCTTGCCGACTCCAGGATCGCCAATTACCAGGATTTTGTAGTTGATCTTGTCGTTATTGGTTAGAGCTGCCATTTTTCTGAAAATAAAGCAATAAAATCAAAAAAAGACCGGAACAGAAACCAATTGCGAAGAAGTACAAGAAAAAACAAGGAAATGATAGGGAAAATACGGAGAAAAGATGGAAAAGAACAGACAAGTGGAGGTTCTCTGATAACTTTGCAGAGTCACTAACCGCATTAAAAAAGTTAGTTTGAAACGATCGATAGTGATGTGATGGTTTGTTTTTCAACTCGATGAACCGACCAAAGAGTCTCGACTGAAAAAGAAAATCTCTGAGCGTGTAGGCGGTGCCGGCACTGGTCACTTGGTTTTCATTATCTCTGTTATCTACAATTACCGGGTGTACATTGTGCCTGTACATTGATACCAAATCGTCCTCCTCGTTATTTGTTGTGCAGCACACGCCTCGGTCACCCACTACACCAATCATCCGATCAATATGTTGTTTCCCCACTCTAATCAGAAACTACTAACTAGTAACTAGAATGTGCTATTCTGCATTTGACAGCCGTCCGGAAGGGTTCCACGTGTCAAGAACGTTATAAAAGACAGGCTTCTGCACTTTTATCAATGACTGGAGACAGATTCGAGTCGACTCAATTCGCACCTCGGGACTCGCAACTCTATCGCGGACAAAAGCGGGAAAACCAAGAAATATGCGAACTGATTGTGTTGTATCACTTAAGGCGCACAGTGATAACACGGCGCCGGTTCACCATCAACGCTTTTTATTTGATTCTTGTCATGTCAAATCAGAATTAACCGTTCTTAGACTTTTTATGGCTCGGTTGGTTCCTCTGGCTCCTTGAGAAACATATTGTGCAACACAAATACTGGTGTGCATTTTGTTTATCAACATCAACAATTATCAATAAAAAATGCTGAAGATTGCGTTAAAAATTTGAAAAATCAAGTCAAAAACACTAAATTTTTCTCCTTTCCCATGTTTTCCAGTGTATTCCAATCGAAATCCTCTATTTCCATCCATTCCCTTCAAAAAATAATCAAGAAACCCTTTTGTTCCATGAAATTCCCTCAAAAATCACTCTTTGCTGTCTGCGCTCTCTCACTCTCTCGACTCGGACCATCTCTGGCGAGGGGGCCGCCGCGAGCGCGCCCCACCGCACACCCAGCCCCTCGCGCGCCAAAAACGAAGTCCCCCTGCCCGTGGCCCTTCCGGACACTCATTCTCATCATTTTTGCTTGTTTTGATCGGTCGGCTCCTTTTTTCTCTTGATTTTTGCTGCGTTTTCGAAAAATCTTTCAATTTTCCGCATTTTTCTCCAAAAATCCCTTTCAAAATCTAATAATCACGTGCTCTTCTCGTGAAACTAGTGCGCAATACCCATTCTTCTTCCTTATCGCTCCAAGCCCATTGCGATAAGATACCCCACAAGTTCAATTGGTCCCGTGATGTCTCTTCTCCTTATCTTATCACTCTTTCTTGTCTCTTTCTCTCTCTTCTTCTCTCTTTTTCAAGAAAATCTCTGATTTTTTTCCAGGTGATTGTAATAACAAAGAGTATACTAATGGAATCAAACTTACAAGCAAAACTCAAAGGAATCGATGCATTCTGTGGAGAGCGATATTGGGATCCGGCGATTTGGAATGCGACGACGGTTCCGATCATGACGCAGTGCTTCCAACACACAACACTCGTCTGGTTCCCGACTGCAATCGTCTTCCTGCTCGCTCCAATCCTCACCGCCCAGATCTTCTACCGCCGCCCGAACCCGATCCCATGGACCAGACGTATCCAGATGAAAATCGCCTTCGCCTGCATCCTGATCGCCGACTCACTGTCTTTGTTCACTATTGCCATCTACGAGACGCTCTTCCAAGGATTCCCGTATGCCGTGGACTTTGTCTATCCGCTGACATTGTGCCTTGCGATGGTCGTGCTCACCGCTCTGATCGTCTCCTGCCGCAACTACGGAATCGTGACTTCTGGAGGACTCTTCATCAGTTGGCTCGTGTTCACCCTGTCTGCCATCCCGGAGTTCATGTACTGGATCCAACAAATTGTGTCTCCAACGGAAGAGTGGAACTGGCTCGACTATCCCCGATGCATCGCCTTCTTCATCTGGATCACGTGCTGTCTCATTGAGACCTACCTCCACTGCTACGCGGACCTCTCCCCGGAAGGATACAAGTACTTGAGCACCGCCCGCAACCCGAGTCCCGAAACTACATCTTCGTTCCTGAACCGGATCACAATGTGGTGGTTCAATTCGCTGTGCGTCCTTGGAGTCAAGAAGCCATTGGAGGTAAACGATTTGTACTCGTTGAATGAAGCGGACACTTCCAACTCGCTGGTGCCAAAGTGGTTTGAGCTGTGGGAAAAGCAAAGCAAAAGTGAGTTTGAACTAATTCTCAGCCCAGAACCCTCAATTTTTTCCAGAGTTCGAGGATAACCGCAACCGCCGCCGCGCCGACTCCCATTACAGCCAGAGCCGCCCTCGCACCTCTTCCAACGACAACACTCCACTGCTCCACGAGAGATCCGGAGGAGACTACGGATCCTTGCCAACCACCCAGCTCCAACAGAAGCTTCCGTCTATCATCTGGACCCTGTTCTTGATGTTCAAATGGGATGTTATCACCGCGATGATTGTCAAGTTCCTGTCCGACATCCTCTTGTTCTGCAACCCGATGCTTCTCAAGTCGTTGATTCGGTTCACGGAGCAGTTGGAAAGACCAATGTGGCAAGGAGTGGTGCTCGCCTTCACTATGTTCATCTCTGCTGAGTTGTCGTCGATCCTTCTCTCCCACTACTTCTACTTGATGTACAGAGTTGGAACTCGTGTTCAGACGTGCCTTACGGCTGCTGTATACAGAAAGGTGAGACATTAGAGAGGTTTTCCAGAAACACATAGCATTTTTCAGACTCTCCGCTTGTCGAACGCTGCTCGTCGTGAGAAGACCGTCGGAGAGATTGTCAACTTGATGGCCATCGACATTGACCGCTTCCAGCAGATCACCCCGCAAACGATGCAGTACTGGTCGAACCCGTTCCAAATCGGACTTGCCCTCTTCCTGCTCTACCAACAACTCGGAGTGTCTGTGTTCAGTGGAGTCGCCGTCATGGTTCTCCTCTTCCCGGTCAACTTTTTGATCACCATGATCATTAGAAAGTGGCAGATTGCGCAGATGTACTACAAGGACGAGCGTACCAAGATGGTGAACGAGGTGCTCAATGGAATCAAGGTTATCAAGTTGTACGCTTGGGAGCCGCCAATGGAGAAGGTGATTGGAGATTTGCGAGAGAAGGAGTTGCAGTTGATCAAGAAGGCTGCTTTCCTGCGTACCTTCTCTGATATGCTCAACTGTGCGTCGCCGTTCCTTGTGGCACTCTCAACCTTTGCCACCTTCATCTACATCGATCCGAAGAACGTGCTCACCCCGGAGATTGCCTTCGTCTCGCTGACGTTGTTCAACCAACTTCGTTCTCCAATGTCTCAAGTTGCCGAGCTAATTACCCAAACGGTGCAAGTGATTGTGTCGAACAAAAGACTGAAGGAGTTCCTGATGTCGGAAGAGCTCAACACCAGTGCCATTGACCACCAAGGCAGAGATAGTAAGTTTAGGCCGAATGGAATTCTTAACGTCTTCAGGCTATTTTACAGACAAGGACATCATCAACGTCAACGATGCAACTCTCTCCTGGGAGTCTGCAGAACACAACGCTGTGCCAACCCTTTCCAACATCAGCTTCCGAGTCAACCGTGGAAACCTTGTCACTATTGTCGGACGTGTCGGAGCTGGAAAGAGTTCAATGTTGCAAGCACTCATGGGCGAGATGGAGAAGATCAGTGGAAGCATCTCGATGCACGGACGCCTCTGCTATGTTCCCCAACAACCATGGATGCAGAACAACACTCTCCGCCAGAACATCACCTTTGGAAAACAGTTCGACGAGTACTTCTACTCTCGAGTCTTGGACGCCTGCGCCCTCTACCGTGACCTGCAGATTCTTCCTCTCGGAGACAGTACGGAGATTGGAGAGAAGGGAATCAACTTGTCTGGTGGTCAAAAGGCTCGTATCTCGTTGGCTCGTGCCGTCTACCAAAACCATGACATCTACCTGCTCGACGATCCGATGAGTGCCGTGGATGCTCACGTTGGATGCCAACTATTCAACTCTGTCATTGGACCCGAAGGAATGCTGCGCAACAAGACACGTATCCTAGTTACCAATGAACTGTCCTTCTTGGAAATGTCGGATTTGATCATTGTGATGAAGGATGGAAAGATTGAGTACGAAGGAAAGTATCACGAGCTGATGAAGCAAGGAGCTTTCTCGCAACTGCTCAGTGAATGTGAACAGGAGGATCGGGCAAGGCGAGAGGCTGCGACGGATGATGAAGACGAGGAGACTTCGGAACCAGGAGGCGGTTAGTTTCACTTTTCAAGAGAACCAACTCCAATTTCTTGATTTTCAGTGATGATCGGAGGAGACTCTGACTTTGAGTACGACGACGACGTGATGGCCTCTCCCATCATTGACCATGTCCTTGGAACCAGCCACATGTCCACTGTCTCTGGAATCATCAACCGCCGCCGATTCAGTGTCTCCACGCAGAAGCAACGTCGCCGCTTGTCCACCACCAAATCCAACTACACACCATCCGTCATGACGGCTTCAACGTCGACTCGTCAGTTGACTGGAACCGAGAGAGTCGAAACGGGAAGAGTGAAGATGGACACCTACAACAAGTACTTTGGCGCCATGGGAATGTCGATCGTCGTGGTCTTTGCGCTTGGAATGACTTCGAGTACCGTGGTCTCGATGGGAAGAAACTTGTGGCTGACGGATTGGTCAAATGACAATGCTGCTCGGCAAGGAACCAACTCGACCGGAAACACTGTTGGTGTGCGTCTTGGAGTCTATGCGGGTCTTGGATTTTCTGAAAGTGAGTTTACATTGGGTAAAGCATCTCTTTAAACGAATTTCATTTTCCAGTCATCCTCTTGTTCATCGGAATGCTTTCTCTGCTGTACGGAGGAGTTTCCGCTTCCCGAAACCTGCACGCTCCACTGATGCGCAGTTTGTTCCGTGTCCCGATGGCCTTCTACGACACCACTCCATTCGGAAGAATCCTGAATCGTATCGGAAAAGACATTGAGACGGTCGACGTGTTGCTTCCATTCAACGTGCAGTTCTTTGCCCAATGCTTGCTCCAAGTCATCTCGACCCTCATCATCATCATGATCTCGACGCCAGTCTTTGGAATCGTTGTCATCCCGCTGTCCGTGATGTACCTCATGGTCATGAGATACTACATTGCAACGTCTCGCCAACTCAAGCGTTTGGAATCAATCACCCGTTCGCCGATCTACAGTCACTTGTCGGAATCAATCCAAGGATCCGCAACAGTCCGTGCCTACAACCTTGTCGATCGTTTCTGCAAACTGTCTGAAAGCAAGGTGGACACCCACGTCCAGTGCCGCTACCTCAACTACGTGGCAAACCGCTGGTTGTCAGTGCGTCTGGAGTTTATCGGAAACTGCATTGTGCTCTTCTCGGCTCTATTCGCTGCTCTCACCAGAACCACGACAACATCCGGAGTCATTGGACTTTCCGTCTCCTACGCTCTCAACATCACCACTGTCCTCAACTTTGCCGTTCGTCAGATCACCAAGCTGGAGACCAACATTGTGTCTGTGGAACGTGTCAAGGAGTACGCCGAGACGGAGACTGAAGCCGAGTGGAAGTCGGAACCTGGAAAGGAGCCGCCACAGAACTGGCCGTCGGAGGGACGCATTGTCATGAACAACTACTCTGCTCGCTACCGTCCGGATCTCAGCTTGGTCGTCAAGCAGCTCAATGTGGAGATCAAGCCGCACGAGAAGGTTGGAATTGTCGGTCGCACCGGAGCCGGAAAGTCTTCTGTCACCCTGTCGCTCTTCCGCATCATTGAAGCCGCCGAGGGACAAATCATTGTCGACGGCATTAATTTGGCCGAGATTGGACTGCACGACTTGAGATCAAACCTGACCATCATCCCACAGGATCCAGTGTTATTCTCGGGAACACTGCGTTTCAACCTGGACCCCTTCAATCACTACTCGGACGATGACATTTGGAAGAGTCTCGATCAAGCCAACCTTTGGGACTTTGCCTCAGAACATGCCGAAAGATTGGAGTACGTGATCACCGAAGGAGGAGATAACATCAGGTAAGAAAAGAAAATATATGAACAATGTGAAATTAAAATTTTCAGTGTCGGACAGCGCCAACTGGTCTGCCTTGCCCGTGCCCTTCTCCGCAAGACTCGTGTCTTGATCCTGGACGAAGCCACCGCCGCTGTTGACGTCTCCACCGACGCCCTCATCCAGAAGACCATCCGCGAGGAGTTTGCCAACTCGACAGTCCTCACCATTGCCCATCGCCTCAACACCATCTTGGACTATGACAGGTAGGAAATCCCAATGTTTGTGGCTTGAAAACCATGTCAAATTTCAGAATCATTGTCCTGAACGACGGAAAAGTGGCAGAGTTTGACAGTCCAAGACACTTGTTGTCCAACCAGAACTCTGAGTTCTACTCGATGGCCAAACGCGCTGGACTCGTGTGAATCTTGGAGATTCTTTCCATTTTTTGATTCACTCACCTCAACTCCAAAACGGTTTATATTGATCCCCCCAACCACCCACCTTCCCACAAACTCTCACCCAAATAATTACCCAGATTAGTTACCCAGTTAATTAATTAATTATTCAATTAATTATTCAATTATAATGCATTCTAGATGTCTTTTTTTCTAGTCTCCATCTTTTGTGCCATAGTTAAGCCCCAAACCCTCCAACAAACCTAATCAAATTGTTTCTTTTTCTTCTTTGATTATTTATTGCATCTCTACATTTTTGTTGATGAGTTTATTGATGAAACCATCTTTATAATTGTTTTAATTATTATAATTATAATTACGATTGTTTTGATCTTTGAATAAAAATACTCGTAACCAGTTTCTCGAGTTCGTAAAGCACTGAAAGTTCACATTTGATCGTCTTGGTCCCGGTATTCCATCTCCCGGGTCTCTGGGAAGTCGGCCATCTCCATTTCCTCGGGAAGTTTCACAGATTTGGATAGAAAATAGCAGATTGCAGCGAAAATAATTGCAAAGATTTGGAAGAAACCATTGACACCATGGAACATCTTTGTGAACTTGTTGTTGTCGTAAAGCACACAATTTCCCTCATCTAAACGTTCCAGTTAAAAGATTCATGAAGACCTACAGCTTACCACCAGGACATTGTGTGTTCCAGAGAATACAACACCAATCAATGAAGAATCCATAGATAACAGGGGCTGGGATGAATCCTAAAATATCAATTGTATTATAAGTTCCAGTTTCGAATTGCTTACCAAAGATATTTGTAATGAACGACGCTAAACTCAACGCAATCACTTTCTCATCGTCAAACACACTTCTGTAAACTTTTTTTTTCAAATTCGATCCTTTCTTTCTTTCTGTACCTCAAAACAATCATCATTGTGACCATGAAGAACAAATTTCCCAAGAACAGTCCGATCATCATAACAGCAAGATAAGCAAAGAAGATGTCACATTCTGGATGTACCAACCCCTTATTCACCATCATGTCTTCTTGACCGTCTAGGCACATACAGCTTTGCCACTGGAACCATAACCTGTTTTTCTCTTTTTTTTCCAAACACTCACTGTATTTGTGAATTGATTGTATTGAGTGCATCCGGCGTGACATGGTGAGTAGTAATTCACTCCGTTTGAGTTAATCGGGTCGAATTTCATAACAGTGCCACAATCACAATACTCAATGCAAGTTTGCTTTCTGGCGTCGCTGAAGAAGTGCCATCTGAAGTTATATTTTGTTTTTACATGATCCCAAGAGATTCTGGTACCTCTCCGCATAATCCAGGTACTCCAGACCTTCCACTTGTGGTTGGTTGCACCCCAAGTTCATTCCAATGATGTAACTGATGAGAATGACCACCCAGGAACCAATTAGACAGATGATCGAGGATCTCGGAGCAATGTTGTACCGAGAAAGAATCCAACCTCCTAGAGCGGTAGACACAGCAATGGCACCAACGGATATGATGCCGGAGTAGATGTCAGCCATGCTTGCTGACCGTCCGTACTGTGTTTCGATGAACTTCGGAAGGTATGTCTGGTATCCGCCAATCAGGTAGGAACCGAACATCCAGGCAATGACCATGGTAATGTACACCTTGTTAGCAAGAAGTTTCCGAAGTACAGTCGGGAACTCGTGAAGAAAGATTTCAAGCTTTTCCTTAACGGTGAGCCGGTCGTCCGGGTTCTGTTGAGGTCTGGATTGTTCCAACATGAGATGGAATGAGTCTGGGTGTCTGAAACTTGGGAAATGAGCGGGAGGAAGGAAACAAACACATACTTATAGGTCCTCGGGAAAAAGAAGAATGGTACGGCTAACAGAAGGTAGGCAACACCGCAGCACACAAATCCAAGCCACCATGCACCGATCCAATGCTCGTCGTGGGTTCCAATGTGGTCCGGAGCTAAAGTACGGGAATCGGTGAGCTAATGACGATTGGTAAAGTTTACTAACCATCTCCAAGAGTAGTGTACACTCCGTTAAGGATTGAAGAAAGCAGGAATCCAAGAGCAGGTCCAAATGCGTACATGGAGGTTAGAAGACCTGAAAAGGACAAGACATTTTGAGTAATTGCTCAGAAATGTTACCTAGAAGGAATGGCGACTCTTTCTTCTGTTTTACATTGCAATCGATGTACACGTAAGCGATGGTATTGAACGGTGCGGCGAAGATCCCAGCGAAAAGTTGACCGAAAGCCAGGATAATGAAAGCATTCTGCAAATTTACAAAACTAGTCAGCTTTTTCGCATTGCAAAAAAAATATTTACCGTGTGTTCTTTGTGTTCCCTCTTGCAATTGTCCGAAAACTGTCGACCGTTAGAGAAATCAGAGTTGTAAGTGCAATGCGCCTCGAAAAAGTACTCTTGTTTCCTCTCCATTAACTGTTGTTCTGTATAGTCAACTGTTCCGTAGAATAGCACTGGAAGTGTCAGCATGAACATGGAGAGGGAGCTGAGAATGACGCCTGGAAAAAAGGAGAAGAGATCAGTTGCTATAGTTCAAATCTTACCGATTCCAGTGATTCTTGGAAGGTGGTAATGAGATCCGATGTATCCGATAAGAAGAATAGCGGCAGTGTGTCCAATATCGTACAAAGACAGAAGCCATCCCGACTTTTCCGACGAGAACCCAAATCTTTTTTCCAAGGTGGTCAGCATACCGACGACATATCCCAAGTACGTGCCTTGTACAGCAATGACCAATACCATCAAAAGTACAAATTTGTTGATGGTAAACTTGTACTTTTTTCCCGGTAACGGCACCCTTTCGTTCATTCTGAAACTCAAAATTAAAAAAAAAAGGATTCAAAAAAGGAAAAGTTAGGCAAATCGAAGAAAAGACGGTGCCGGAAAAAGCAAGAAGAACTGCAAAAGTGTAAATAAGGAAAGGCAAGTGATAAGGGAGCAGCATGAGGGTGAAGAAATCGAAAAAACGAGTGAAATGAGTCATCAATGGAGAAGTTTGACACAGGCCGCAGAGAGTGAGGCATAAAGGGAATAGGAGGGGTGAGAGTAAACAGGGCGGATGCGATGCCATACGTTTTACTGTTTACCGACCACACGCTTTTTGTTTTGTTATGCTATCGTGGAAAACTTTCATGGGTTGATATCAATGTTTGAGCATAAGAAATGGATACGGGATTCTGAATCTGAATCGGAATCCCGGAATCTAATTCCCTGAATCTTTAAGTAAAACTTGATACAATGCAAAGAATAGATAATTCACCATGTGAATGAGTCATCGAAAAATCGAGAATGTAAATTTCATGGCGGTTGATGACTTGATAAGAGTTGCCTGATATGTATGTGTTACCGGAAATTGGTTTTGACAATAATGTTAATGAATGTAAATTTGGGGAAAGATTGTGGAAAACGCGGAGACTACTGAAATACATTCTTGAATCATCGTTTTGAAAGGAAAATTCGTTCAGGTAGAAATGCTTCAAAGGCCTTACCTCCAACGCTTTTTCCTACGATTTCAAAGCGATTCAACGCCAAATTTTAGTAATGGTATTGGCGAAGGGCCCCTTTCGGAGACATAAACACCATTATGGTGTTTCGCCGAATGAAATATCTCTGGAGTCAATGGAGACCCAGACAAAGAACGTCCTTCAACGGAAGGTAATGTGTTACTTCTCAATCCCTTCCTACTCTCTTCTGTTGCGAAATAAGCATCTCTTGTGGTTTGTTCTGTCCATGCTAGAAACACGTACGTCAGACATCTCGGATAGAAAAGTTCTGTGTTCTGGCTTCTAGAATTGAGACTATCTGATCGTCGGTTCGCCTATTTTGAGTTCGAATTGTAGCCCTTCTCTCCCCCAAATTCTCGTTTCTTTCCAGATGCGGTAAATCAAGCAAACCCCTCTTTTGATCTCTCCGTCCCGTTTGTCCGAGTGCGTGGAACTTCGCATGAAAAAGCAATGGCTTTCAGCGAGGGAGCGGATGCAGTGCAGGCGGAGATGCCTATCGGTCCGTCCCTACAAATCCTTGTCTCACCTGAACAGGACAAAACGGAGGAGGTACTCCCACTTCTTTTGGACATTCTCTTTTTAACCCTGTCATTCCTTTCGTGACGTGCAAGCTTCATCGATGAACATTTAGCTGAACAACCAACTTGTAGAATGTTCCACAACGCTCCAAAGGTAAAACTTCTCATTTATCCTCCTATTTCCATTTTTTTTTCAGTTCCAATACAATTTCCGCAAATACCGTGCCCCACTATTCCTCGGCTCTCTCGTAACAGTTCTTTTCCTGGTAAATCTCTCAAAACACTCCAGAACCCTGAGCGACGATGATGATTCGAAGGTGAGCAACAAGTTCCGTGTCAAAAACTCTTCTCCAAACACCAATTCCATTGTCTTTGGTTTTTGTTTGTGTTTCTAAAGGCAAGACGCCAAGAAACAGTCCACAGTCCAATCGGTGCGAACAAGGTTGCGATCTAGGGATCCGCGGCGGGGGAGTTTTTGTGAAATTTCCACGGTTATCTTCTAGCATCTTTGCAAAAGGCTTAAGACAGAAGTTCTGCACGTCATAGCACGAAGAGATGAAGAACATTTTGAAAAAACGATAGTGTTTTCTTTTCAGTATGGAATGCACGAATCCGAACTACTCATGACGAAGGAGCTGCGGATGTTGAGATTAGCTTTCCTCAAGTGGAGAACATGTATGCGAGATGAACTCGACGACCAGCAGCTTTCTTTGGATGACATGGATCCAGAAGATCCCCAGTTCAGTTACCTGCAATGGATGGTTAGTCAAGCTGAGAAGAAAACTGCAGAAGCTGATAACGAGAAAGGGGAGAAATTCGAAAATGTAAGTCTCCACAATGTATAATCTCTCAAAATTATGAAGGGTTACAGTTGTGGCACAAATTAGGATCTTACGCTGACAAGTGCAGGTCTAAAACTGACATGTGGCATATGGAACCGGACAATGTCCCAGGAACTGCTCTGAAGTATTTTCTGCCTTCACCAGCGGTAAGCCATAGTTTCCCTGTTTATAATTCTTGAATTGTGTTTCAGGACATCCCGGCAACGTTTGTTAGAGTTGGAATAGGTGCAAACGTTGCAATTGAACAGCATTTCAAGGCACAATTGTCTTCGGTAAGGTTTTCATGTCATAACTGTTATCTCATTCGTAATTCTTCAGGAATCCGAGTTCTTCGGCGCTGACCCAGTGTTTTTAGAAAACTCTCAAGTCTATGAGCCCATCGGAACGTTTTTCCCATTTGCAGTGGGGAACGAGACAGGATTGAAGCAAGCGACTCTAAAGTACTCTTCAGGTGCGATTCCCTAGATTTCCTTTACTTTCTCAATTTTCAGATCGTCAATCTCCAAAGATCGTGAATCACATTGGAATTGACACATTTTTCAAAAATTTGATTCGAAAGGATATTGTGGACTACTTGATTTTTGAAGGCGACGGTGGGGAATACGATATGATGTCACATTTGGCGAAGGAAGGTTCTTTGGAAAAGGCTGGGATAACAGTTTGCCAAATCAACATTGAGTATCATCTTCCAAAAGATGTTGTTGATCCGAGGAAGGAAATTTTTAGGAAGCATATTTATCAGTTTATAAGGTAAAACATACCACAAATTGAAGATCAGCAACTCATTTCCTGTTCCAGAGACAGAAAATACACACTTCTCACTGCCACAAGTCTCGGGAACTTGCGGTTGTTCTGGGTAAACACGTCTTCAATGGAATGCGCCAGACGATATCTTGAGCGATTATTCTCCAATGATGTTGATCTTGGATGACGCTGAACACTTTTTTACTTGATAATAAAATTGCTAGTTTTATCCAATGTGACCAAATGAATAAATTGTAATTTGTAACTGAATGCCCATGGGGAAAAGAAACTAGAGAAGATCACAATATTGCACAATAAAAGGGTACTGACCGGATTATGCGGCGGGATGACAATCAAAAGGAACTACCAGAAGACTAGACGGGAAGGGAATCTTATAAGGAATTTGGAATTTGAACTTTGAAAGGCATACAACTATTGACTACCACCGGAGGAATGTTATCTTACTGTACCAGAATTAGAATTTCTCAAAAAAATGAAGAAATAAACAAAAATTTGAATGAGCAATGCAATACATTTCTATGTGTTTTGTGGTGCTGAGTCTATCCTTGGCACCATTTGCAGATCCAGTTCTTTGGAACTTGTTTCGCCGACTTGACTCCGATGCACGCGAAGTGGTACCATTCTCCGCAACTGTAGCAGCCAGCGCTTCCAAATTTGGATGACTTGGTGCATTCCGGGCACAACCATCGGGTCTGAATGATAAAGTCATAAAGATTCCGTATTCATCGTATCAACTCACTTGTTTCTTCTTCCTTTTCGGTTCCGATGGTCCCTCTCCATGCGGGTCGTACATGTAGTCGTAGCCGCTGTCCTCCTCCTCAATCGCAGGCTCCTGAGAATGAGTAATTTCTTCCAGAGAGTGCTGTCAAGCGTGTTTTATTCAATCTTTTTGCGTGCTCTGTGAAACGTCATTAGTGCGGCACAAGCACTCGAACATATCACTCAATAGGAAAAATGAATTGACGGAATGATGTAAGTGATGTGAATACTGCTCTCCTTAACCGCAGAAATTCAAGTTGGGTGGATGAGCCTGCCAAAACCAGCAACAGGCTGTTACGCCAAAAAATATGTAAACTTTGCCAGAAAATCGTCTGAAAGTATTAGTTTTCCGCAAATAGGCATGCAACTAGCGAATTTTTTTTTGTTGAAATGTTCTAAACTATGTGGAGTGTGCCGTCCGTGTCACTTAGTTTCTCCCATAACTCTGCTCCAAATCGATCCATAAGCAGGAACTTTTTTTGAGAGCTAAACATCCTTTATATCTAACTATCTACCAACTTTGAAGGATATTCCTTGGTTCTCCTCAAAGTTGCGAATGAAACCCTGGGACGTAACATGCCGCAGCAGTCGATCGCTTCCCCAACCAACTGTTTCTTTCGGAAACTTGTCACAAGTTATATATCCATGTGACCCGGGCCCTGACAAAAGTTCCGGAACAGTTTTTTTCTATCGACGGGAAGCCAGTTGCTTTTGTTCGGAGCTATAAACCCTGCAATTGGCCGCTGTCGCCTCGTGTCTACTGCGGGCCGCGTGACGGCGGCGAACTGCGCTGGTCGGTCGCGTCCGTTCGTTCCTTGCATAACTCTGGATAGAAATGAAGGATGGTTATGAAACTTTGCCACGAGTTAGACATTGTAGTTTTCTAGCTCATAGTCATGTTTGGTAATGATTCGTCGGTTCCGGTTGGAGCTATGCGCAAAACCAACTGACACGGACGTCGCACTCTATAGTGGTCTGACGGATTTGTGTGAATACGCAGAAAACATCAAGTTCTTGGTTTTCCCCAGAAGCCAATTTGTTCCCATGTATATAGAGCACGTTTTGGCACGGTATCCCGTTCTGACGTCGTTTCTACATAGCTCAAACGGCTTTTCAGACTATCATCAGGCTTAGCAGACTCTTCCGTCACATTTGGATTTTTGCGGTCGTTTCGTCCATCACCAAGACAAAATGGTCCGGGAAACACAATTTTTAATAAAAATGCTCACCACTTTCGCTTTTTTCAAGCTTTTCGCCTCTTTCGCTTGAGCCTTCACCAGACTTTTTGCCAACATCTTTGCTTGTTGCCTGGCAGCCGCCAGTTTCGCTGCCTTCTCTCTCTTTGCGGACTTCAACTAAAAAGAGAAAGGACTATCTTTATCGATTATTCTCTCATGGCGGTCTCACCATCTGCACTTCTCTATCGGCCTTGGTGATCTCGTGTTCCTCCATCATACTCTGCACATAGTGAATCGGACACGTATCCGTCATCATTTCATAGTCTTCAGGTGTCCAGCCCAAGAAATTCCGAGGTTTTCGTCCGTTTTCCATTTTCGGAGCGAATGGTAACGGACAACACGTTTTGCAAGGCAGGATACGTGTCACGGGCGCTCCAAAAACACGTGCCAGCAAGAATTTCCGTGTATCCGGGTTTCGCTCTACTTCTTGAGCAGCCTGAAGGCATCCGGTTGTAGTTCAGGACGTTTTAAAAAAAAAAACTTACTTGGTCGAAGACCGATAGCGGCTCCTGGTCCATACTCCAGTAGTCGGTCTCCGTCGACGATTTGCTCGAACTGGCGACTCCGCTGTCGTCCGAATCGCCGTCTCCTTCAATGTTGATGTCGAATTTTAAATCGATATCGACACCAGAACCCATTTGCCTGAAAAATACACAGTTTATGAGAGGAAAACGCGTTTTCAAAGCGGAAAAGGAGAGAAATTGCAACTAATCGAGGTGTAAAGCGTTCAGAAATCAGAAAAGACAGCTTTACGTTCAGGGCGAAGTGTATGAGAATTGGTAAGAGATGGAGAAGACGAACGGCTGCAGCAACAGAGACGATATAAAAATGCTGGTCGGGGCGAGATGCATACATTCGTAAACCAAGAGTGTCGCGAGAGACTGTGCGAGGTGCGGAGAGGGTCCGACGGAAAGAGGAGAGCGCTATGACCAGTGCGCGAGAGAAGCCCGAGGGTGAGAGACGGAGAGAAATGACTCTTATGCACTATGCTGAAAAGACAAGACATGCGCCGCAGTGAGATGTTATTTAGACGAGTATGGACGGCTGGAAAGAAGATCGATAGATGAGGCGGCCTCTGTGACGTGAGCTTTTCCGTCATGAATAATCGTAATCAGCTGGGAGAAAAGAAAAACACTCGCGTCAGGAACGGAATAAGGTCGCCCGCGGACGTATACAAACACAAACACCGGTTATCCGGCGCACTTTTCTCTATCGTGTTTCGCCTACCGGATTAGTTAGTTTTGGCGGCCGTTCCAAGGGAAAGATGGGAAAACGAGTGG
Source organism: Caenorhabditis becei (assembly GCA_900536315.3). Classification (NCBI taxonomy): domain Eukaryota; kingdom Metazoa; phylum Nematoda; class Chromadorea; order Rhabditida; family Rhabditidae; genus Caenorhabditis; species Caenorhabditis becei. Next base: position 132,712 of record LR539462.1, on the reverse strand, counting down.
GTTGGCGGCTTCACGTCACTCTGTCTTTGTGTGAATCATTCGAATTGAAGCGAATCAAAACAAAACGAACGCAGTCAGAAGAAGAGGTATGGGGAATTGACTGGAAAACAAAAGTGACAGAATTGAAGCTAGAAATCGGGTCCAATGACACGGTGACGTCGGCGGAAGGGAAGAAGGAGTGCTTTGGCAGAACGAAGGACACTTTATGGGTTCTTCTACTTCCCCTGATAGGGTCACGTCAGAGAAGAATCAGGTTCTCTTTTTGTTCGCTTCCATTTGTCGAGTGTCTGTGGGGATGTGGATTTTTCTATTTATGTGAGAAAAAAAGAGAAACGGCAGCTGTTATAGAGGTTGTATACATAATTAGAGATTGTGGGGAGCGCGTGCACATAAATTATTATAGATTTTAGAAAAAATGTTGTATAGCATGCCAAATGCAATGAAAGAAGAAAAAAAAGAGAATCGGCACTAACTAATGATGAAACTTGAAACTTCTTCGACAGACGTAACTGGGAATCTCAATGTCAAAGTGAAGCGCAAGCAGAAGAAGAAAAAGAAGAAAAAACGTAATTGACGACGTCTAATGGCATGGTTCTGACGCGCTTCAATTCAAGACAAAGTGAACGAGGAAGGCAGTCATCAACAGGGGAATGCGAATGATTCTCTGAGCGAATGTTTATTTGCTGCCAACTGACAATGAGAGCAATAATGGTGTTGAATGATAATGAAGTTATCATGTTCTCATTCATTGATCTCTCAACAATAAAACAGTATCACACTTATATGAATATAATGTATTCCAATAGATATCCGGAGATAAGATTCACACAAAAATGAACAAAATAACGTGTTCATTTGCTCCCAAGAAACAACGAACGTTGTCTTTGCATAAGCAGCTTCCGGGACATGTCAGCCTCGTTGAAAATGTTGCAGTGACCTTATCAATCTTTACGCCACCGATCTCGCTGAAATTAATTGGTTTCCATCGTCTCCCGTTGATGTTCTGTGGGCCTATGATCGTCGTACCAAGAAGCTCGCCTGCTGATCATGCCGTCCATTTCGCAACCTGACCGCAGCGCGCACGCAACGCATTACGAAATCCCCGCTTAGTATAAAAACCCAGCCGCAGACTCAAGGAATCATTCGTATCTCACGACTCCTAGTGGGAGGCGGTTTTTTATTTTTTCTCACTTTCTTCCTGGGGTTTTACTGTTCAACTGTCTTTGCAATTTCTGTTCGTTCTTTCTCTAAATTATATTGATGTGTATCATTTGTTTGCAGCTTTTTTCAATGTTTTCCGAATTCCTCTTTTATTTATTTCCTCATAGTTTTTTGGTATGTTCGTCTGATTCATGCGTTTTCCGTTCGATATTCTTTTATTTCTTGAGATTAAAAAAATAATTTCCAAAAGTATTCCAGACGTTTTGCCAACAGAAGAAAACCAACGCAGTGATCAACTACCAGCCACCAAAGTCAATGTAAATTTTTCAAAGGTGCCAAGGTCGTAACTTTATTATTCCAGAAAGAAGTACCCGAGATGGAACAATGCGGTCCCCCTGCAGTCCTGATCGGTGAAGGAGCTGAGAAGCAGATTGATGAAAAGGGAGACAAGAAGATAGTGGAGTTTGTCAGCGGAGACAGCAGCGATTCAGATGGCCCAATCGAAATAACTGGGGACCACCCGCAAGACGTCGGAAAGAAGAAGGATGAAGAGAAGGAGGACACCACAGAACCGGTGAGCAGATGAAACACCTCCTGATTGATACAAAATTCTTTAGGATGTTCCCGGAATTGTGCTGACACAAGAAGAGCCTGAGAAAAGCGAAAAGAAGAGAATGCAGAAGTTGCGTACCGTGTTAAGATACTTCATGGGGCATGGAAAAGAGGATTTCGAAAGAGACACAGAGAAGCCAGCCAGTGAATACGAAATGGTCAGTGTTGAATACTTTACTATCAATCTCATCAGAAACTCTTTTCGAATCAAAATAGTAGACCAGTTTGAAAGTATCCTGTTATCTACTGATTTTAGAAGGCAGTTCAAGGAGAGGACTCGTACAGCCAACAATCTGATGCACTCTCGTCTGTTGTCCCGGAATCTGAGGAGAAGAGAGAGAAGGTAATGAACTCCCTCATGGAACATTTACCTTTCTGATCACACGTTTCTATTACTGTATTTATACCCATTTTGACAGTTGCGGGATTTCCAATTTTCACGTATTTTCTCTAAATTGGTGTTTTTTCAGGGGATTGCTGTCGAAATGAGCGACTGGGACTCAGATGATGAGGAACATCAGCGGCCGAAGACACGATGGTGCTGCTGGAGAAAGCAGCGAGGTGCAAGCACCAAAGTATTGAGTTGTCAGAAGTGCCATTAAAAAAACACGTTTGCAGGGGAGACCATACGAGCCGACGGTGAAGAGTGCGGTCACGACCGAGAAGACAATCGAGAAGCAGCCCGAGAAGAAAGAAGACGAGGAGAAGAGTCACTATAGTGTCACAGGCGGCGAAAACACGGAGTCGGCCGTGGAGCAATTGAACGAAGACGACAACGGTTCGGGTGGCCCGGCTGGAACAACCGGGGACCATACCGAAGACGGAAAAGAAGAGGAGAAGGAGAGCGAGAAAGGACCGGTGAGCTAACTTTTTCATAAAAATCGAGCAACATTTCAAAAATGCATAAAAAAATGAGAGGCCTTGCTAGAACTTTAACGCTATGCAAACGTTTTCTGTGATTAGCAAAACTTCAATAGCTGTATAATACTGATAGTCAATGTGCCAACGTTTCTAGGGTCTCGTCAAATTAGTGCCGAAGACACCCGAGGAGCATGAGAAGGACAAGAAGAAACGGTGGGAGGCTTATCAAGAAGAACAAAAAAGGGAAAGGACTGAATACTATGCCAAACAAAATCCGCCAAAGAAGTCTAGAATGATGAGTGTCGTCGACAACACCAAGAGTCTCATCAAAGACCAATGGGGGAAAATGACTGTAAGTTTTTTTTTGAAGTAACGAATCATCAGTTTATTGTTACTTTCAGGGGTCGAGACAGGAAGAAGACAATGCCGGACAGACATCTGATGCAATCTCGCGAGGTGTTCCGGAAGATGGCAATGAGGGCGAGGACAACGGAGGCGACGGTGAAGACAAGGAATCAGATGGTGATGGAGACGATGAGGATGAAGACGATGAGGATGAAGACGATGAGGATGAAGACGATGAGGATGAAGATGATGAGGATGAAGATGACGAGGATGAAGATTATGAGGATGAAGATGATGACGATGACGATGCCGACGACGACAAGATCGATGCCGGAACTCCAACTCCGCCACCAAAACCGCCACGTCAACATGCTCAGCACCAGGAGTGCCCATCGGCGCATTGCGATAACGATTTCATTGATATGGCAGAGCTCGCTCCAAGAGGAGCAATGAAGAACGTGAGTTTCGGAAATAGCTATCAACCTATTTTTACGTTTTGTTTCTGCTCAGGGAGATGATTCGTTTGGAATGGAAGAGCTCGGCGGAACGCTGAAAGACATGACCCTGATGATGAAGGAAGAGGAGAAAGGACCAGCAACTTCCTTGTAAGACACCAAGCGTCAAAGTCGCACTAAGGCCCCCTGGCCACCTTCCTTGTTCCTCTTTCTATTTTTGTTGCTTTTCTCCTATCTTCCAATCCTTTTTTTTCTCCTAATTCACGAACTATCCCAATTTTCATTTATTTTTTTCAATGGTCATTTTCTTAATTTGATTTCACTTTCTAATTTTTGATGTTCTCATTTTTATTTTCAAAGTAACTTTAAATATTTCTTCCGAATCACGAAATATACCCATCGAAATATACGAATTATTTTTTCTTTCAATGTTCACTTTCAATTTTTCTTTCCATTTTCTTCACTTCATTTTTTCATTTTTCACTTTGGAATGAAAACAATTGATGACAACTTTTTTCTCTTCACAAGAAGGGTTTTACTATGTACGGTACATGTACATGCGTTTTGATGATTCTGAGGAAATGACAAAACAGAACCAAAAGCGACAGTTCGTACCGTTGCCGGCGGAATAACCAAGGAGACAGCGAGAATCGTCGCCAGATGCAGTTCGTAGATGACTGCACAATCAGGGTCTATTACCCGAAAGTATTTCAGACTGAGACTATACTCGGTCCATTCATGTATATGGTTGACCTTTTTTGAATAACAGTACCGGTCTGGCCCTATGCCACCACTTCTGTCTAGGGGATGTCAAAAACGACTTTTCACTTTAAAAAATCTGAAAATTTTGAAGTTTGAGCTAGGTCAGGTAGGTAGAGTACCGAAACAGCAGAGAACATGAAATAGTGTTAGGCTTGGAATAAATTGACCAGAAGAATCTGAAAATCTAGAATTAGTGCTAGAACTGATTCTTTACACAAATCCTAGGAAGTGCTTATGAGGGCGTCTATACTCAACTAAACTGTATTTTATCAACATGAAATTTATATTACAGTGTCGACAAAGGTTGTTGTGACAGTACAATTTGAAGTTCCAAACGGTGAGAGCTCAGAACATGAGCAGTAACCAAGACCCAATCCCATCAAGCGTTCATGAGACCGTCTACCGCAGGCCACCAAACCACAGAACAAGAAACTCTGAGAACTGATCGGCTACGGTAGGCTGCAACACGAGTGCAAAACAACTCACCTCGTATTGTTGAAAAGGCGTCGCCGCGCAATTTGTGAGATACTATCTTCTAACAAAAAGTGGAGTTTGTTGAATACATAGTATCTCACAAATGGTGCAACGTCACTGGAAGAATATCTAGTCAAATAGGAATATGAACAGTTAGTCTGAATAGTCTGAAAAGAGAATTATGCCAATACACTACCCAATATACAAACCCATCACGAACTCATGAGACCGTCTACCCAAAATTGACATTTCACAAAAACTCGGAACTTTAAGAGTTGCTGGGTTTGGGTTGACAGTAATACGGACGCGAATGAAAAAAAAAACCTTGAGTGAAATGGTGTCGGAACACCATTGCTGGGAAACGCGGTTTTACAAAAAGTGGAATTTGTTAAGCTGTTGCTGGGCACGTGAGGCCGGCTACGATTGAAGGAACCTTCTTCTGCATCGAGGTCGCGTCCCAAGACGGCGTGAAGGTTCATTTCTGAGCACGGCAGAAGCTTCCAACTGACTTGAGAAGGTTCAGGTGTACCTCAGATCAAGAAGATGAAGCCGGACGGCCTTTCGAGTCGATTGCAAAGGTCTTGAAGAACGTCAAGATAGCTAGGTGACGAGAAGCTCAGCAAATCAAAAAAATCCAAGAAATATTGGAAAAAAACGACGAAAATGGTTAATTAGAGACACTTATGGCTTAAACCAATTTCGAAATGTTTCCCCTCCCACCCTATGTCAACGTTCCTATCGGGACCAGTGGAAGCACAAAAAGGCCTGCGCCTTTGAGTATAACCGACTGCGTCTATGAGTCTAACAGTTGCGACGCGCGAAAAAATTTGGGGACAAGTGTTCGCAGCAGCGTAGAAGTTTCGAAAAGTTTCGAAAAGTTGCGAAAACAACTGTGCCTCTTGAAAATACGCGTCTGCGTCAAAAGTCCGACTAATGACCGACGGGAAAAATTTTATGGTAGATATGGTCGGGATGAAGAAGAAGTTACGATAATAGTTTTATTGGATTAGAGATGTCGCAAACAATGTCTCCGCTCGACTCTGTCAATTAGAAAGCTCTTCAAAACAATGCATGGACTGTATGGATTATTGTAATCGGCAATTTGGGCAAAGGGTACTCTTTTTTAAGTTTCAGAGTTTTGACTTTAGGTAGTCTTTGACGGAATTTGCAGAAAGAGCGTCGCAACACTTCCAAAAAATTGTAAAAAAATGCGTTCAGTTCGATTTTTTGGTCTTCAGAGTTCCAGATGACGTCTCTCAAATGAATCTCCTTGAACTCTCAGCAAAAATGTTAGGCTCTCTTCTAGTTCTTTCAGGTACCACATTACCCAAGCTGAGCTCGAAAGGATAACTTTGACTGGAATTATTCAAGTTCTTGTGATGGCATATACAATTCTGACAACTACTTATGCTCAGAAGCTCCATAGAAATATCCAAAATACTCTAAATTTACATTGAGAAGCCGTCGCGACCCCATTCATGTCAATTTAGAAGCTCAACAGAAGCACGACTTTGTTCGAGCCTTTTAGTCGACATGAATGGTGTCACAGTACCAGAAGAATATACAGTAAAGTATGAACGTAGATTATTATGCCAAGAACTCATCTGAAAAAGTGCTCAAAATGCGCACAGCTATCGTCTCAGTCCCAAAATCACATAACCCGTCTTTGTTTCGGGTGATACAGTCTGTTCCAAAACTATAAGACCCCCCTATATTTTGTCAGTCTGGAACTTTCAAGGAGAGATAGAAAAAATGTGTGAGTGCAGTTATTCATCACTTGTCCTGAAACTAACACACCCGAGTTTTCTCGGTGATCGGTCCACTCCCGGCTCCAGGGCACACATCACCCGTTTCTACAGCTGTTCCAAAACTATAAGACCCCCCCTATTTTTGAAAATTTTTTATTTTTTTTCGATTCCAAAAGTGGTTTAAATTGTTGCCCGGGTTGGTTTTTTAACGTTTATGTTAAATATAGCTTCAGAAAATATTTTTAACCACAAGTTCTAGCCCTCCAAAGTTGGAAAAAACGGCGTTTTTCGAGATTTTTCCGATTTTCTCGAAATTTTGAGCGGGAGAAGTTCTGAATTCAGCCCGACTGCAACTGGGCAGTGTTTTCACACACGTATACATTGAACTTAATTGAGAAAACACACTGAAACACCGTTTATCTGACGAAATCTTCACAAATCCGGAAATCGTTGAGTTTTTCGCTCTTTTTTGTGTTATAACCGGTGATTAGAAAATTATATGATACTGACTTTCACAGATACGTTATGAACTACACCAGGACAGTTATTTGATTATGTTCCGGTGCCGAAAAAAAATCAAAAATTTTTCATGTTTTGGAAACTTTTTAGATTTGTCAGATAAACGGTGTTTCAGTGTGTTTTCTCAATCAAGTTCAATGTATACGGGTGTGAAAACACTGCCCAGTTGCAGTCAAGTTGAATTCAGAACTTCTCCCGCTCAAAATTTCGAGAAAATCGGAAAAATCTCGAAAAACGCCGTTTTTTCCAACTTTGGAGGGCTAGAACTTGGGGTTGAAAATATTTTCTGAAGCTATATTTAACATAAACGTTATAAAACCAACCCGGGCAACAAATTAAACCACTTTTGGTTTCGAAAAAAAATAAAAAATTTTCAAAAATAGGGGGGGTCTTATAGTTTTGGAACAGCTGCAGAAACGGGTGATGTGTGCCCTGGAGCCGGGAGAGGACCGATCACCGAGAAAACTCGGGTGTGTTAGTTTCACGACAAGTGATGAATAACTGCACTCACACATTTTTTCTATCTCTCCTTGAAAGTTCCAGACTGACAAAATATAGAGGGGTCTTATAGTTTTGGAACAGACTGTATGAAGTTTGAGACTGAAACGAGGACAGTCCCGAGTGTGAAGTGAAAAATTCAAAAGATGGACCCACAACCGTCTCAAATCTGGAATAATGACACCCGTATTCGTGCTGGTTGACACAAATTTCGAGGTTGAAACAGAGGCGGTCCCGAGATCAAAATGTGGACTCATCTTGATGGAACTGACATCGCAGTACCATAACTGCAACCTAAACTATCACCATAAGAAACATAGGTGAGAAGTTCAAGATTACAGTAATGGTATTGTCTTTAGGAATAAACAGCAGAGTGAATAAGAGTTGGGAGGATCAGATAGAACACAGAGAATAGGGGAAAATTGGCTAAAGTAGGGAGCTACTCCTTGGGCAGTTGAGCAGAGACAAGTGAAATGTGAAAAGAGTCCACTTTTCCATTCGAGACCTAGCCGAAAATACATGCGCCTATGAGTCTGCTTAAAACGTCTGACAAATACCCGACGGGCGAAAATATTATGGTACATGTGTTCGTGGTAAAGTAGACGTTACGATAATAGTTTTATTGGATTAGAGATGTCGTAAACAACGTCTCCGTTTGACTTCGTAGATTAGAACGCTTTCAAAAATTATGAATACACGGTAAAGGTTACTGTATTCATTGAACGAATCGGACGGGGGTCTTTATTCTCGAAGGCGCAGCAGACTGATCGTCGTTTCTCGACAATCAAACAGTATCACACTCATATACGTATGATGAATTCCAATAGATATCCGGAGATAAGATTGGCACAATAATGAAAAACACAACTTGTTCATTTGCTCCCAAGAAACAACGAGCGTTGTCTTTGCATAAACAACTTCCGGGACAAATCAGCCTCGTTGAAAATGTTGCAGTGACCTTATCAGTCTTCACGCCATCGATCTCGCTGAAATTAATTGGTTTCCATCGTCTACCGTGTATGTTCTGTGGGCTTGCGATCGTCGTACCAAGAAGCTCGCCTGCTGATCGTGCCGTCCCTTTCGCAATCTGACCGCAGCGCGCACGCAACGCATTACGAAATCCCCGCTCAGTATAAAAGCCCAGTCCGAAGACTCAAAAAATCATTCGTAGCTTACGACTCCTAGTGGGAGGCGGTTTTTTTTATTTTCTCTCACTTTCTTCCCGGGGTTTTTGGTCTTTCATGTTTTATATCTTTCCGTAGTAACTTCTTCAAATACTGTTCGGCGAAAGCACACGTTATTTTTGATTCTGAGCCGCTAGCTAGATTATTGTCATAATTGTTCCTGAATCATTAACTGACCGTAGATGTCAGCTGGCTTGAAAATGTTGTAGGACACCTTGAAGCTTATCTCGCGACAGGAAAATACGTTCTTTGCTGTTCTTATCCTTTTCGTTCCATGATTTTTTTGAATTTTGTTCACCTTCATTAAAATCTACAGATAAATTGTTCTCTATAAGTTTTCCGGTAGGCCCACGAGTCTGGCCGAATAGCCAAAGGCATTTCATTCAGAAATCCAAGGCAGCGTTCCAAGCAGGCAGCTCCCTTCTCGGCAGTCGATTTCGCAACAGACTGTTCGGGACAACGCAGTAACAAGCTCCGCCCCCTCCGTATAAAAGCCCCGTCCCCCTCCCGCGCAGCTTCGAAGAGTCATTCGTAGCTTACGACTCCTAGTGAGAGGCGGTTTTTTATCGCTCTCGGCTATTTTTTGGCTCTATGAACAAAGCAGTATAAAAACCCCTTGTACTTGGCAAATGCAACGAGTATTATTCATTATTAGCTTTTCAACATCTAGGGGTGGTGGTTTTCGATTTCTCTCTGACTTTCTTCGCAATTTCTATTCGTTATTCATCTTAATTATATATATATTTATATGTATCATTTGTTTGCAAATTCCTTCAATGTTTTCCGAATTCCTCTTAATTTCATTTTCTCGTAATTTTTTGGTATACCCGTTTGATTTATTTGTTTTCTGTTTGTCGTTCTCCTAATTCCATGAATTTTCTTAAACTGTTTCTTTCAGGACTGTTCCAGACGTTCTGCCAACATGAGCGACTGGAGCTCTTCAGACAGCGAGCATTCACAGAAAAACAAAAAAGAACACCAACGCAGTGATCAACTACCAGCCACCGAAGCTAATGTAAACCTTTCAAAGGTGCCAAGGTCGTAACTTCAATTATTCCAGAAAGAAGTACTTAAGATGGAACAATGCGGTCCCCCTGCAGTGAAGCAGATCGAGGAAAAGGGAGACAAGAAGATCGTGGAGTTTGTCAGCGGAGACAACAGCAATTCAAATGGTCCAATCGGAATGTCCGAGGACCATCCGCAAGACGTCGGAAAGAAGAAGGATGAAGAGAAGGAGGACACCACAGAACCGGTGAGCAAATGAAACACCTCACGATTGATACAAACTTTTTCAGGATGTTGCTGAAATGACACAAGAAGAGCCTGAGAAAAGAGAGAAGAAGAGAATGCAGAAGTTGCGTACCGTGTTGAGATATTTCATGGGGCAAGGAAAAGAGGATTTCCAAAGCGACACACAAAACCCAGCCAGTGAATACGAAATGGTGAGTGTTGAATACATTACTATCAATATCATCAGAAACCCATTTCAAATCAGAAAAAAGACCAGTTTAAAAATATTCTGTTATCAAACTCATTTTCAGGAGCCGGTTCAAGGAGAGGACTCGTACAGCCAGCAATCTGATGCACTCTCGTCCGAAGTCCCGGAAGCTGAGGAGAAGAGAGAGAAGGTAATAAACTTCCGGGTGCCACGTTGATCTTTCTGATCGAACGTTTCAATTACTTTATTATTCTCATTCTGATAGTTCCGTGATTCCCAATTTTCTCGTTTTTTCTCTAAATTGTTGTTTTTCCAGGGACTTACTGTCAAAATGAGCGACTGGGACTCAGATGATGAGAAACACCAGCAGCCGAAGACACGATGGTGCTGCTGGAGAAAGCAACGAAGTGCAAAGACCGATGTATTGAGTTTTCAGAAGTGCCATTTGAAAAACACGTTTTCAGGGGAGACCGTACAAGCAGAAGGTGATGAGTGAGGTCACGACCGAGAAGATAATCGATAAGCAGCCCGAGAAGGAAGAAGACGAGAAGAAGAGTCACTACAGTGTCACAGGCGGCAAACACACGGAGTCGGCCGTGGAGCAATTGAACGAAGACGACAACGGTTCGGGTGGTCCAGCCGGAACTACAGGGGAGCAACCCGAAGACGGAAAAGACGAGCAAAAGGAGAGCAAGAAAAGACCGGTAAGCTAACTTTTTCATGAAAATCGAGCAACATATCAAAATGCAACAAAAAATAAGAGGCTCTGCTAGAATTTGAACGCTAGGCAAACGTTTTTTTGTTATTATCAAAACTTCAAAAGCTTCATGAATGATTTTGATAGTCAATGTGCCAACACTTCTAGGGTCTAGTCAAATTTGTGTCGAAGACACCCGAGGAGCATGAGAAAGACAAAAAGGAACGGTGGGAGGCTTATCAAGAAGAACAGAAAAGGAAAAGGACAGAATACTACGCCAAGCAAAATCCGCCAAAGAAGTTTAGAATGATGAGTGTCGTCGACAACACCAAGAGTCTCATTAAAGACCAATGGGGGAAAATGACTGTAAGCTTTCATTGAAGTGACAAATCATCAGTTTATTACATTCAGGGGTCGAGACAGGAAGGAGACAATGCCGGAGAGAAAGATGGCAATGAGGGAAGAGAGGAGGAAGAGGAGGTAATAAAATACTGAACCGAACGCATAGTTGGTTGACAACATGTTGATTTCCAGACTCAACCGGAAGACTCCGAAGCTGCAGAAGAGGGAGAGCAACCATGGGGCAACAATGTCGGAGGAAACGGCAACGAGGGCGAGGACAACGGAGGCGACGGTGAAGACAAAGAATCAGATGGTGATGAAGACGATGAGGATGAAGAAGATGAGGATGAAGATGATGAGGATGAAGATGATGACGATGAAGATTATGAAGATTATGAGGACGTTGAACATGATGAGGATGACTATGCCGACGACGACAAGTTTTATGCCGGAACTCCAACTCCGCCGCCAAAACCGCCACGTCAACATGCTCAGCACCAGGAGTGCCCCTCGGCGCATTGCGATAACGATTTCATTGATATGGCAGAGCTCGCTCCAAGAGGAGCAATGAAGAACGTGAGTTTCGGAAATTGCTATCAATCAATTTTTACGTTTCGTTTCTGCTCAGGAAGATGATTCGTTTGGAATGGAAGAGCTCGGCGGAACGCTGAAAGACATGACCCTGATGATGAAGGAAGAAGAGAAAGGACCAGCAACTTCCCCGTAGGACACCAAGCGTCAAAGTCGCACAAAGGCCCCCCTGGTCACCATCCTCGTTCCTCTCTCTATTTTTTGTTGCTTTTCTCCTAACTTCCAATACTTTTTTCTCGAATTTCACGAACTATCCCAATTTTCATTTATTTTTTCCAATGTTCGTTTTCTTAATTTGATTTCACCTTCTAATTTTTAATGTTCACATTTTTATCTTCAAAATAACTTCAAATAATTCTTTCGAATCACGAAATATACCCATCGAAATATACGAATTATTTTTTCTTTCAATGTTCACTTTTAATTTCTCTTTCCATTTTCTTCACTTCATCTTTTCATTTTTCTCTTCGGAATAAAAGTAATTGATGACAACTTTTTTCTCTTCACAAGAAGGGTTTTACTATGTACGGTACATGTACATGCGTTTTGATAATTCTGAGGAAATGAGAAAACAAAACCAAACGCGACAGTTCGTACCGTTGCCGGCGGAATAACCAGGGAGACGGCGAGAATCGTTGTCATCCGACTTAGAAATCAAACCACACACAACAGCAACGGTCACTTCTGGTAATGGCGCAATGGTGAAAAATCGAGTGAGTTGCGTGACCGATCACGCAAGAAACGTGTGACGCAAGCAACAGATGCAGTTCGTAGATGATTGCACAATCAGGGTCTATTACCCGAAAGTATTTCAGACTGAGACTATACTCGGTCCATACATGTATATGGTTGACCTTTTTTAAATAACAGTACCGGTCTGGCCCTATGCCACCACTTCTGTCTAGGGGATGTCAAAAACGACTTTTCACTTAAAAAAATCTGAAAATTTGGGAGTTTGAGCTAGGTCAGGTTGATAGAGTACAGAAACAGCAGAGAACATGAAATAGTGTTAGGCTTGTAATAAATTGACCAGAAGAATCTGAAAATCTAGAATTAGTGCTAGAACTGATTCTTTACACAAATCTTAGGAAGTGCATATGAGGGCGTCTCTACTCAACTAAAATGTATTTTATCAACATGCGGAAATTTATATTACAGTGTCGACAAAGGTTGTTGTGACAGTACAATTTGAAGTTCCAAACGGTGAGAGCTCAGAACATGAGCAGTAACCAAGACCCAATCCCATCAAGCGTTCATGAGACCGTCTACCGCAGGCCACCAAACCACAGAACAAGAAACTCTGAGAACTGATCGGCTACGGTAGGCTGCAACACGAGTGCAAAACAACTCAGCTCGTATTGTTGAAAAAGCGTCGCCGCGCCATTTGTGAGATACTATCTTCTAACAAAAAGTGGAGTTTGTTGAGTACATAGTATCTCACAAATGGTGCAACGTCACCGGAAGAATATCTAGTTAGATAGGAATATGAACAGTTAGTCTGAATAGTCTGAAAAGAGAATTATGCCAGTACACTACCTAATCTACAAACCCATCACGAACTCATGAGACCATCTACCCAAAACCGACATTTCACAAATACTCGGAACTTTAAGAGTTGCTGGGTTTGGGTTGACAGTAATACGGACGCGAATGAAAAAAACACACCTTGAGTGAAATGGTGTCGGAACACCGTTGCTGGGAAACGCGGTTTTACAAAAATATTGAATTTGTTAAGCTGTTGCTAGGCACGTGAGGCCGGTTACGATTAAAGGAACCTTCTTCTGCATCGAGGTCGTGTCCCAAGACGGCGTGAAGGTTCATTTCTGAGCACGGCAGGAGCTTCCAACTGACTTGAGAAGCAAACCAAAAAATCTAAGAAAAATTGGAAAAAAAACGAAGACATTGGTTAATTAGAGGCACTTATGGCTTAAGATGAATTATTTGTAAAAATCGAAATGCCTTGGACCAAAAGTTGAAAGTATGTGGTAGAATCGAACTTTAGTGACCTG
>LR539462.1:50401-117877 GCA_900536315.3 Caenorhabditis becei | reverse complement strand
TCGGATTATGCAGCTATGATTTTTTTTTGAGAAAAATGCAAAAAACCGTAAAAATTGGCTGTTTTGGCAGACTTCCCAAAGGTATTGTGGGTCCCGATATTTTTAAAACATGCGCTAGGGTCTAAAACATACCCACAAAAATTTTTATAGAGATATCTTGTTTTTCCAATTTTTTAGAAATTTTCGAAAATTTGACTTTTTTTTTCTCACCAAATGGGTGTCTGGGACTATTTGGTATTTTGACTCCATTTTTCAAAACTACTCTATAAGGGTTATATTCAGGTCACTAAAGTTCGATTCTACCACATACTTCCAACTTTTGGTCCCAGACCCCCCAAAAAACTTCGAGAATTACAAATAATTCATCTTAAACCAATTTCGAAATGTTTCCCCTCCCACCCTATGTCAACGTTCCTATCGGGACCAGTGGAAGCCGAAAAGACCTGCGCCTTTGAGTATAGCCGACTGCGTCTATACTTCTAACAGTTGCGACGCGCGAAAAAATTTGGGGACAAGTGTTCGCAGCAGCGTAGAAGTTTCGAAAAGTTTCGAAAAGTTGCGAAAACAACTGTGCCTCTTGAAAATACGCGTCTGCGTCAAAAGTCCGACTAATAACCGACGGGAAAAATTTTATGGTAGATATGGTCGGGATGAAGTAGAAGTTACGATAATAGTTTTATTGGATTAGAGATGTCGCAAACATTGTCTCCGCTCGACTCTGTAAATTAGAAGGCTTGTAAAAATCATGAATGGACTGCATGGATTATTGTAATCGGCAATTTGGGCAAAGGGTCCGCTTTTTTGAAATTTCAGAGTTTTGACCTTAGGTAGTCTTCGACAAAATTTGCAGAAAGAGCGTCGCAACACTTCCAAAAAATTGTAAAAAAATGCGTTCAGTTCGATTTTTTGGTCTTCAGAGTTTCAGATGACGTCTCTCAACTGAATCTTCATGAACTCTTAGCAAAAATGTTAGGCTCTCTTCTAGTTTTTTCAGGTACCACATTACCCAAGCTGAGCTCAAACGGATAACTTTGACTGAAATTATTCAAATTCTTGTGATGGCATATACAATTCTGACCACTACTTATGCTCAGAAGCTCCATAAAAATACCTAAAATACTCAAAACTTACCTCGAAAAGGCGTCGCCACCCCATTCATGCTAATCTAAAAGCTCAACAGAAGCACGACTTTGTACGAGCCTTTTAGTCGACATGAAGTGTGTTACACTATCAGAAGAATATTCAGTGAAGTATGCAAATCGATAACTATGCCAAGAACTCATTTTAAAAAAGCTCAAAATCGGCACAGCTATCGTCTCAGCCCCAAAATCACATGACCTGTCTTTGGTTCGGGTGATATGAAGTTTGAGACTGAAACGAGGACGGTCCCGAGTGTGAAGTGAAAAATGCAAAAGATGGACCCACAACCGTCTCAAATCTGAAATAATGACACCCGTATCGGTGCTGGTTGACACGAACTCTGAGGTTGAAACGAATGCGGTCCCCGAGATTAAAATGTAGACTCACCTTGATGGAACTGACATCGCAGTACCATCACTGCAACATAAGCAATCACCATAAGTAAGATAGGTGAGAAGTTCAAGATTACAGTAATGGTATTGCGATTGTCTTTAGGAATGAACAGTGTAGTGAATAAGAGTTGGGAGGATTAGATAAAACACAGAGAATAGGGGAAAATTGGCAAAAATAAGGAGCTACTCCTTGGGAAGTTAAGCAGAGACGAGTGAAATGTGAAAAAAGTCCACTTTTCCATCCGAGACCCAGCCGAAAAGACATGCGCGTATGAGTCTGCTTAAAACGTCTGACAAATGCCGGACGGGCGAAAATATTATGGTACATGTGTTCGTGGTGAAGTAGAAGTTACGATAATAGTTTTATTGGATTAGAGATGTCGTAAACAATGTCTCCACTTGACTCCGTCGATTAGAACGCTTCTAAAAATTGTGAATATACTGTAATGGTTACTGTATTCATCGAATGAATCGGGCGGGGGTCTTCATTCTCGAAGGCGCAGCAGAGTGATCGTCGTCTCTCAACAATCAAACAGTATCACACTCATATACGTATAATGAATTCCAATAGATATCCGGAGATAAGATTCACACAAAAATAGACAACATAACTTGTTCCTTTGCTCCCAAGAAACAACGAGCGTTGTCTTTGCAGAAACAGCTTCCGGAACATGCAAGCCTCGTTGAAAATGTTGCTGTGATCTTATCAGTCTTTACGCCATTGATCTTGCTGAAATTAATTGATCTCCATCGTCTACCGTGTATGTTCTGTGGGCTTATGATCGTCGTCCCAAGAAGCTCGCCTGCTGATCGTGCCGTCCATTTCGCAACCTGACTGCAGCGCGCACGCAACGCATTACGAAATCAGTGCTCAGTATAAAAGCCCAGCCGCAGACTCAAGGAATCATTCGTAGCTTACGACCCCTAGTGGGAGGCGGTTTTTTATTTTCTCTCATTTCCTTCCCGGGGTTTTTGATCTTTCATGTTTCATATCTTTCCGTAGTAACTTCTTCAAATACTGTTCGGCGAAGGCACACGTTATTCTTGGTTATTCTTAATTCGGAGCCGCTGGCTAGATTCTTGTCATTATTGTTCCTGAATCATTAACTGCCCGTACATGTCAGCAGGCTTGAAAGTGTTGTATAACCTTGAAGCTCATCTCGCGACAGAAAAATACGGTCTTTGTTGTTTTTATCCTTTTTGTTCCATGATTTTTTTAAAAATGTTGTTCATTATCAGTTCCTTCATTGAAATTCACAGTTGAATTGTTCTCTATGAGTTTTCTGGTAGGCCCACGAGTCTTTACACTAAATTGTTCCAGGAAAAGTGCGATGTAGCCAGAAGCATATTATTGCGAAATCTAAAGCAGCGTTCCAAGCGGGTAGCTCCCTCCTCTGCTGTAGGTTTCGCAACACACTGTTAGGGACAACGCAGTAACAAGCTCCGCCCCTTTCGTATAAAAGCCCCGTTCCCCTCCCGCGCAGTTTCGAAGAGTCATTCGTAGCTTACGACTCCTAGTGAGAGGCGGTTTTTTATCGCTCTCGGTTCTTTTTCGGCTCTATTAACAACGCGGTATAAAAACCCTTGTACTTGGCAAATGCAACAAGTATTATTCATTATTAGCTTTTCAACATCTGGGGGTGGTGTTTTTCGATTTCTCTCTGACTTTCTTCGCAATTTCTATTCGATCTTCATCTAAATTATATATATATATATATGTATCATTTGTTTGCAAATTCCTTCAATGTTTCCCAAATTCCTCCTAATTTCATTTTCTAGTAATTTTTTTATACATTTGTTTGATTTATTTGTTTTCTGTTTGTCGTTCTCCTACTTCCATGAATTTTCTCAAACATTTTCTTTCAGGACTGTTTCAGACGTTCTGCCAACATGAGCGACTGGAGCTCTTCAGACAGCGAGCATTCACAGAAAAACAAAGAAGAACACCAGCGCAGTGATCAACTACCAGCCACCGAAGCTAATGTAATTTTTTTAAATGTGCCAAGGTCGTAACTTTAATTTTTCTAGAAAGAAGTACCCGAGATGAAGCAAAGCGGTCCCTCTGCAGTCCTGACCGGTGAAGGAGCTGAGAAGCAGATCGAGGAAAAGGAAGACAAGAAGATCGTAGAGTTTGTCAGCGGAGACAACAGCAATTCAGATGGCCCAATTGGAATGTCCGAGGACCATCCGCAAGACGCCGGAAAGAAGAAGGATGGAAAGAAGGAGGACACCACAGAACCGGTGAGCAGATGAAACACCTCACGATTGATACAAAGTTTTTCAGGATGTTGCTGAAATGACACGAGAAGAGCCTGAGAAAAGAGAAAAGAAGAGAATGCAGAAGTTACGTACCGTGTTGAGATACTTCATGGGGCATGGAAAAGAGGATCTCCAACGAGACACACAGAACCCAGCCAGTGAATACGAAATGGTGAGTTTGAATACATTACTACCAATTTCATCAGAAACCCCTTTCGAATCAAAATAGTAGACCAGTTTGAAAGTATCCTGTTATTAACTGATTTTTAGAAGGCAATTCAAGAAGAGGACGCAACCAGCCAGCAATCTGATGCGCTCTCGTCCGAAGTCCCGGTAGCTGAGGAACAGCAAAAGAAGGTAATGAAGTTCCTCAAACTATGACCTTTCTGATCACACGTTTTTATTACTGTATTTATACCCATTTGGACAGTTGCGGGATTTCCAATTTTCACGTATTTTCTCTAAATTGGTGTTTTTTCAGGGGATTGCTGTCGAAATGAGCGACTGGGACTCAGATGATGAGGAACATCAGCGGCCGAAGGCACGATGGTGCTGCTGGAAAAAGCAGCGAGGTGCAAGCACCAAAGTATTGAGTTTTCAGAAGTGCCATTTGAAAAACTTGTCTTCAGGGAAGACCATACGAGCCGACCGTGAAGAGTGAGGTCTCAACCAAGGAGACCATTGAGAAGCAGCCCGAGAAGGAGAAGGAAGACGAGGAGAAGAGTCACTACAGTGTCACAGGCGGCGAAAACACGGAGACGGCTGTGGAGCAATTGAGCGGAGGCGACAACGGTTCGGGTGGCACAGCCGGAACTACCGGGGAACATCTCGAAGACGAAAAAGATGAGGAGAAGGAGGGCAAAAAAGGACCGGTAAGTTAACTTTTTCATGAGAATTGATCAACATTTCGGAGACGTATTGAAAAAAATAAAAAGTCCTGCTAGAATCTGAACACTAGGCAGAAGTTTTCTGTGATTAGCAAAACTTCAATAGCTGTATAATACTGATAGTGAATGTGCCAACGTTTCTAGGGTCTCGTCAAATTAGTGTCGAAGACACCCGAGGAGCATGAGAAGAACAAAAAGGAACGGTGGGAGGCTTATCAAGAAGAACAAAAAAGGGAAAGGACTGAATACTATGCCAAGAAAAATCCGCCAAAGAAGTCGAAAATGATGAGTGTCGTCGACAACACCAAGAGTCTCCTCAAAGACCAATGCGGGAAAATGACTGTAAGCTTTCATTGAAGTGACAAATCATCAGTTTATTACATTCAGGGGTCGAGACAGGAAGGAGACAATGCCGGAGAGAAAGATGGCAATGAGGGAAGAGAGGAGGAAAAGGAGGTAATAAAATACTGAACTGAACGCATAGTTGGTTGACAACATGTTGATTTTCAGACTCCACCGGAAGACTCGGAAGCTCCAGAAGAGGGAGAGCAGCCATGGGGCAACAATGTCGGAGGAAACGGCAACGAGGGCGAGGAGAAAGGTGACGACGGTGAAGACAAGGAATCAGATAGTGATGGAAACGATGATGATGAAGAAGATGAGGATGAAGATGATGAGGATGTCGTTGAACAAGATGAGGATGACGATGCCGACGACGACAAGTTTTATGCCGGAACTCCAACTCCGCCGCCAAAACCGCCACGTCAACATGCTCAGCACCAGGAATCTCCATCGGCACAGGGCGATAACAAGATCATCGATATGGCAGAGCTCGCTCCAAGAGGAGCAATGGAGAATGTGAGTTTTGAAATTGCCATCAATCCATATATACTTTTTGTTATTGCTCAGGATGATGAGTCGATCGAAATTGTGGAGCTCAGCGGAACGCTGAAAGACATGACCCTGATGATGAAGGAAGAGGAGAAAGGACCAGCAACTTCCCTGTAGGACACCAAGCGTCAAAGTCGCACCAAGGCCCCCTGGCCACCTTCCTCGTTCCTCTCTCTATTTTTGTTGCTTTTCTTCTACCTTCCAATACTTTTCTTCTCAAAATTCACAAGCTATCCCAATTTTCATTTATTATTCTCAATTTTCATTTTCTTAATTTGATTTCACTTTCTAATTTTTAATGTTCTCATTTTTATTTTCAAAGTAAGTTCAAATATTTATTTCGAATCACGAATTATACCCAACGAAATATACGAATTCCAAACGGTGAGAGCTCAGAACATAAGCAGTAACCAAGACCCAATCCCATCAAGCATTCATGAGACCGTCTACCGCAGGCCACCAAACCACAGAACAAGAAACTCTGAGAACTGATCGGCTACGGTAGGCTGCAACACGAGTGCAAAACAACTCAGCTCGTATTGTTGAAAAAGCGTCGCCGCGCCATTTGTGAGATACTATCTTCTAACAAAAAGTGGAGTTTGTTGAGTACATAGTATCTCACAAATTGTGCAACGTCACCGGAAGAATATCTAGTCAAATAGGAATATGAACAGTTAGTCTGAATAGTCTGAAAAGAGAATTATGTCAATACACTACGTAATCTACAAACTCATCACGAACTCATGAGACCGTCTACCCAGAACCGACATTTCACAAAAACTCGGAACTTTAAGAAAAAAACTCACATTGAGTGAAATGGTGTCGGAACACCATTGCTGGGAAACGCGGTTTTACAAAAAGTGGAATTTGTTAAGCTGTTGCTGGGCACGTGAGGCCGGCTACAATTAAAGGAACCTTCGTTTGCATTGAGGTCGCGTCCCAAGACGGCGTGAAGGTTCATTTCTGAGCACGGCAGAAGCTTCCAACTGACTTGAGAAGGTTAAGGTATACCTCAGATTAAGAAGATGAATCCGGACGACCTTTCGAGTCGATTGCAAGGGTCTTGAAGAACGTCAAGATAGCTAGATGACGAGAAGCTCAGCAAACCATAAAAATCCGAGAAATATTGGAGAAAAACGACGAAAATGGTTAATTAGAGATACTTATGGCTTAAACCAATTTCGAAATGTTTCCCCTCCCACCCTATGTCAACGTTCCTTTCGGGACCAGTGGAAGCCAAAAAGACCTGCGCCTTTGAGTATAGCCGACTGCGTCTATACGTCTAACAGTTGCGACGCGCGAAAATATTTGGGGACAAGTGTTCGCAGCAGCGTAGAAGTTTCGAAAAGTTTTGAAAAGTTGCGAAAACAACTGTGCCTCTTGAAAATACGCGTCTGCGTCAAAAGTCCGACTAATAACCGACGGGAAAAATTTTATGGTAGATATGGTCGGGATGAAGTAGAAGTTACGATAATAGTTTTATTGGATTAGAGATGTCGCAAACAATGTCTCCGCTCGACTGTAGATCAGAAGGCTTTTAAAAATCATGAATGGACTGCATGGATTATTGTAATCGGCAAAACGGGCAAAGGGTTCGCTTTTTTGAAATTTCAGAGTTTTGACTTTAGGTAGTCTTTGACAAAAATTGCAGAAAGAGCGTCGCAACACTTCTAGAAAATTGTAAAAAAATGTGTTCAGTTCGATTTTTTGGTCTTCAGAGTTCCAGATGACGTCTCTCAACTGAATCTCCATGAACTCCCAGCAAAAATGTTAGGCTCTCTTCTAGTTCTTTCAGGTACCACATTACCCAAGCTGAGCTCAAACGGATAATTTTGACTGGAAATTTTTAAGTTCTTGTGATGGCATATTCAATTCTGACCACTACTTATGCTCAGAAGCTCCATAGAAATATCCAAAATACTCAAAATTTACCTCGAGAAGGCGTCGCCACCCTATTCATGCCACTCTAGAAGCTCAACAGAAGCATGACTTTGTTCGAGCCTTTTAGTCGGCATGAATGGTGCTACAGTACCAGAAGAATATACAGTAAAGTATGAACGTAGATTTTTATGCCAAGAACTCAAGAACTCGAAAAGGTGCTCAAAATGGGTACAGCTATCGTCTCAGCCCCAAAATCACATGACCCGTCTTTGTTTCGGGTGATACAAACTTCGAGACTGAAACGAGAACAGTCCCGAGTGCGAGGTGCAAAATGCAAAGATGGACCCACAACCGTCTCAAATCTGAAATAATGACACCCGTATTGGTGCTGGTCAAATCTGAAATAATGACACCCGTATTGGTGCTGAGATCAGATAGAACACAGAGAATGAGGGGAAATTGGCTAAAATAGGGAGCTACTCCTTGGGCAGTTAAGCAGAGACGAGTGAAATGTTAATAGAGTCCACTTTTCCATTCGAGACCCAGCCGAAACGACTTGCGCCTATGAGTCTGTTTCAACCGTCTGACAAATGCCCGACGGGCGAAAATATTATGGTACATGTGTTCGTGGTGAAGTAAACGTTACGATAATAGTTTTATTGGATGAGAGATGTCGTAAACAATGTCTCCACTTGACTCCGTCGATTAGAACGCTTCTAAAAATTATGAATATACTGTAATGGTTACTGTATTCATCGAATGAATCGGGCGGGGGTCTTCATTCTCGAAGGCGCAGCAGAGTGATCGATACATCTGAAGACAACATTGGCATAAAAATGGAAAACGAAACTTGTTCATTTGCTCCCAAGAAACAACGAGTGTTGTCTTTGCATAAACAGCTTCCGGGAGAAATCAGCCTCGTTGAAAATGTTGCAGTGACCTTATCAGTCTTCACGCCATCGATCTCGCTGAAATTAATTGGTTTCCATCGTCTACCGTGTATGTTCTGTGGGCTCATGATTGTCGTACCAAGAAGCTCGCCTGCTGATCGTGCCGTCCCTTTCGCAACCTGACTGCAGCGCGCACGCAACGCATTACGAAATCAGTGCTCAGTATAAAAGCCCAGCCGCAGACTCAAGGAATCATTAGTAGCTTACGACCCCTAGTGGGAGGCGGTTTTTTATTTTCTCTCATTTTCTTCCCGGGGTTTTTGATCTTTCATGTTTTATATTTTTCCGTAGTAACTTCTTCAAATACTGTTCGGTGAAAGCACACGTTCTTCTTGATTCTGTGAAGCTAGCTAGATTTTTGTTATAACTGTTTCTGAATCGGTAACTGACCGTACATGTCAGCAGGCTGCGAAGTGTTGCATGACACCTTGAAGCTTATCTAGCGACAAAAATGAGGTCTTTGCTGTTCTTATCCTTCTCGTTCCATTTTTTTTTAAATTTTGTTCATTATCAATTCCTTCATTGAAATGTACAGTTGAATTGTTCTCTATGAGTTTTCTGGTAGGCCCACGAATCTTTACACTAAATTGTTCCAGGAGAAGTGCGATGTGGCCGAATAGCCAGAAGCATATTATTGTGAAATCTAAGACAGCGTTCCAAGCGGGTAGCACGCTCCTCTGCTGTAGGTTTCGCAACAGACTGTTCGGGACAGCGCAGTAACAAGCTCCGCCCCCTTCGTTTAAAAGCCCCGTCCCCCTCCCGCGCAGCTTCGAAGAGTCATTCGTAGCTTACGACTCCTAGTGAGAGGCGGTTTTTTCATCGCTCTCTGTTCTTTTTCGGCTCAAAGGACAACGCAATATGAAAACCCCTTGTACTTGACAAATGCAACAAGTATTATTCATTCTTAGCTTTTTAACATCTAGGGGGTGGTGATTTCTAACTTCTCTTCAACTTTCTTTGCGATTACTGTTTGTTCTACATCTACATGATATATATGTGTATCATTTGTTTGCAACTTCCTTCAATGTTTTCCACATTCTTCTTGTTTTCATTTTCTCATAATTTTTTGGTATATTAATTTGATGTATACTTTTCCTGTTTGTCGTTCTCCTAATTCCTTGAATTTTCTCAAACTATTTCTTTCAGAAGTGTTGCAGACGTTCTGCCAACATGAGCGACTGGAGCTCTTCAGACAGCGAGCATTCACAGAAAAACAAAGAAGAACACCAGCGCAGTGATCAACTACCAGCCATCAAAGCTAATGTAAATTTTCCGATAGTGCCAAGGTCGTAACTTCAATTATTCCAGAAAGAAGTACTCGAGATGGAACAATGCGGTTCCCCTGCAGTCCCGACCGGCGAAGGAGCTGAAAAGCAGATCGAGGAGAAGGGAGACAAGAAGATAGTGGAGTTTGTCAGCGGAGATAACAGCGATTCAGATGTGCCAGCCGGAATAACCGAAAGCCATCCGCAAGACGTCGGAATGAAGGGGGATGAAGAGAAGGAGGACACCACAGAACCGGTGAGCAGATGAAACACCTCACGATTGATACCAACTTTTTCAGGATGTTGCTGAAATGACACGAGAAGAGCCTGAGAAAAAAGAAAAGAAGAGAATGCAGAAGTTACGTACCGTGTTGAGATACTTCATGGGGCATGGAAAAGAGGATCTTCGAAGAAACACAGAGAAGCCAGCCAGTGGTTACAAAATGGTGAGTGTTCAATAAATTACTATCAGTCTCATCAGAAACTCATTTCGAATCAGAAAGTAGACCAGTTTCAAAATATTGTGTTATCAAACTCATTTTCAGGAGCCGGTTCAAGGAGAGGACGCGACCAGCCAGCAATCTGATGCACTCTCGTCCGAAGTCCCGGAAGCTGAGGAGAAGAGAGAGAAGGTAATGAACTTCCGGGTGCCAAGTTGATCTTTCTGATCGAACGTTTCAATTACTTTATTATTCTCATTCTGAAAGTTCCGTGATTCCCAATTTTCACGTTTTTTTTTCTAAATTGTTGTTTTTCCAGGGGCTTGCTGTCGAAATGAGCGACTGGGACTCAGATGACGAGGAACATCAGCGGCCGAAGGCACGATGGTGCTGCTGGAAAAAGCAGCGAGGTGCAAGCACCAAAGTATTGAGTTTTCAAAAGTGCCATTTAAAAAAACACGTTTGCAGGGGAGACCGTACGAGCCGACCGTGAAGAGTGAGGTCTCAACCAAGGAGACCATTGAGAAGCAGCCCGAGAAGGAGAAGGAAGACGAGGAGAAGAGTCACTACAGTGTCACAGGCGGCAAACACACGGAGTTGTTCGTGGAGAAAATAAGCGGAGGCGACAACGATTTGGGTGGCCCAGCCGGAACAATCGGGGACCATACCGAAGACGGAAAAGACGAGCAAAAGGAGAGCAAGAAAAGACCGGTTAGCTAACTTTTTCATAAAAATCGAGCAGCATTTCAAAAATGCATCAAAAAATAAGAGGCCTTACTGGAATTTGAACACTGGGCAAAAGGTTTTCTGTCATTAGGAAAATTTCGATAGCTGTAATACTGATAGTCAATGTGTCAACGTTTCTAGGGTCTCGTCAAATTAGTGCCGAAGACACCCGAGGAGCATGAGACGGACAAGAAGAAACGGTGGGAGGCTTATCAAGAAGAACAGAAAAGGGAAAGGACTGACTACTATGCCAAGCAAAATCCGCCAAAGAGGTCGAGAATGATGAGTGTCGTCGACAACACCAAGAGCCTCATTAAAGACCAATGGGGGAAAATGACTGTAAGCTTTCATTGAAGTGACAAATCATCAGTTTATTACATTCAGGGGTCGAGACAGGAAGGAGACAATGCCGGAGAGAAAGATGGCAATGAGGGAAGAGAGGAGGAAGTGAAGGTAATAAATACTTAATTGAACGCAAAGTTGGTTGACAACGTGTTCGATTTCCAGACTCCACCGGAAGACTCCGAAACTCGAGAAGAGGGAGAGCAACCATCGGGCAACAATGCCGGAGAAAACGGCAACGAGGGTGAGGACAACGGAGGCGACGGTGAAGACAAGGAATCAGATGGTGATGGAGACGATGAGGATGGAGACGATGAGGATGAAGATGATGAGGATGAAGTTGAGGAGTATGAAGTTGATGAGGAATCAGACAATGAGGATGACGATGAGGATGATGATGATGACGGACAAAAGTCGCAACTGTCCGAAAACGTAGGCGTAGAGATCTTAATTAATTTACTTCAAATACTTTTTTTTAGGTCGATGCCGGTACTCCGACTCCGCCGCCAAAACCGCTACGTCAACATGCTCAGCACCAGGAGTCTCCATCGGCGCATGTCGATAACAAGATCATCGATATGGAAGAGCTCACTCCAAGAGGAGCAATGGAGAACGTGAGTTTTGACATTGCTATCAAGCTTTATATACTTTTTGTTTTTGCTCAGGATGATAAGTCGATTGGAATGGAAGAGCTCGGCGGAACGCTGAGAGACATGACCCTGATGATGAAGGAAGAGGAGAAAGGACCAGCAACTTCCCCGTAGGACACCAAGCGTCAAAGTCACACCAAGGCCCCCTGGCCACCATCCTTGTCACGCTTTTTCATTTTTCATTCTTCATTTTTTCCTTTCAAATGTTTCTTCTGATTCTCGCATCATACCAATTAAATATTTATTTCTTTCAATGTTCCCTTTCAATTTTTCCTATTTTCTTCACTTCATTTTTTTCGTCCAAGTCGCACCAATGCCCCTGGCCACCATTTTCGTCCCGCTCTCTATTTGTGTCTCTTCTCCTAACTTTAAGTATCTCTTTCGAATCACGAATCGTACCCATCGAATTGTTTTTTTCTTTCAATGTTCACTTTTAATTTTTTTTCTATTTTCTTCACTTCATTTCTCATTTTTCACTTTGGAATAAAAATTAATGGTGACAATTTGTTTCTCTTCACAAGAAAGGTTCTACTGTGTACGGTACATATTCATGATTTTTGATAGTTTTGAGGAAATGAGGGAACGGAACCAAAAGCGACTGTTCGTACTGTTTCCTGTGGAATAACCAGGGAGACGGCGAAAGTCGTTGTCATCGGAGCTTGAAATCAAACCACACACAACAGCAACGGTGACGTAGATGATTGCACAATCACGGTCTATTACGCTGCTCAGTGGTAGAAACTGTCGAGTAAACGAATATATCTAGTTGAGAATCAAAAACTATTTGGCAAAGGAACTAAAAATAAGATCAGAAAATAGTGCTCAATATTGGGTGCCGCCACCGTCTCAGCCTCAAAATTGCATCACCGTCTTTGTTTTGGGTGATACAAACTTTGAGACTGAAGCGAGGACGGTCCCGAGTGTGAAGTGCAGAATGCAAGAGATGGACCCAAAACCGTCTCAAATCTGGAATAATGACACTTGTATTGGTGCTGGGTGGCACGATATTTGAGGTTGAAACAGAGGCGGTCTCGACAGTAAAATGTAGACTCACCTTGATGAAACTCATCGCAGTACCAAAAAAAAGGAATTCGTTCCCAGTTGATTGACGGTCGGTCACGCAGTGGACGGGATTCCGCTGGACACGTGAGACTGGCTGCGTGAAAAGGAACCTTCTTCTGCACCCAGGTTGGGTCCCGAGACAGCGTAAATGCAAAAAAATCCGAGAAAAATCGAACAAAAACAACAAAAAACTGACTAATTAGAAATACTTCTGCCATAGTGGAATAACCGCATCCGGAAACAGCAGAGAATATAGAGTAGTATTAGGTTTGGAATAAATTGACTAGGAGAATCTGAAAATTTAGAATAAAAAAATCGGAGAAAAACGACGAAAAATGACTAATTAGAAACACTTCTGCCCTAAAACAATTTCGAAATGTTCCGCTTCCCACCCTATGTCAACGTTCCTATCGGGACCAGTGGAAGCACAAAAAGGCCTGCGCCTTTGAGTATAGCCGACTGCGTCTATTATTCTAACAGTTGCGACGCGCGAAAAAATTTAGGGACAAGTGTTCGCAGCAGCGCAGAAGTTTCGAAAAATTTCGAAAAGTTAAAAAAAAAAAAAAACAACTGTGAAGTCTCACTGATGACCGACGGAAAGTCTCACTGATGACCGACGGGAAAAAATAGTATGGTAGATACGGTCGCGATGAAGTAAAAATTAGGATAATGGTTTTACTGGATTAGAGATGTGGTAAACAATGTCTCCGCTCTACTCTATCAATCAAAAAGCTTTCAAAAATTATGCATGGACCGAATGGGTTATTGAAATTGACAGTTTGAACAAAAGGTCCTCTTTTTTAAAGACAAAGAGCCATTACAATGGGTGGTCTTTGACAAAATTTACAGAATGGGCGTCGCAACACCTCCAAAAAAAAAACTTTGGGCATTCTTCTAGTTCTTTCAGGTACCACATGTCCAAAGCTAAGCTCAAACAGATCATTTTGACTGGAATTATTGAAGTTCTTGTGATGGCACATATAATTCTGACCACTACTGTATGCTCAGGAGCTTCATAAAAATGCCCAGAACAGTCAAAGTTTATCTTGAAAAGGCGTCGCCACCCCATTCATGTCAAACTAGAATCTCAACAGAAACCCGACTTTGTTTGAGCCTTCTAGTTGACACGAATGGTGCTACAGCACCAGAAAAAAAATTCAGTAACCGTCGAATATAATGCCAAGAACTCATTTGAAAAAGTGCTAAAAACAGGACCTGCCACCGTCTCAGTCTCAAAATCATATCACCCGTCTTTGGTTCGGGTGATACAAACTTCGAGACTGAAACGAGGACGGTCCCCAGTGTGAAGTGCAGAATGCAAAAGATGGACTCACCACCGTCTCAACCCCAGCAACATGACACTCGTGTTGATGCTGCCAATTACCCGAATTTTGAAGTTGAAACAGAGGCAGTCCCAACAGTGCAATGTGGACTCGCCTTGATGGTACTGACATCACAGTACCATCACTGCAACCTAACTTTATCACCATAAGAAAGATAGGTGAAAAGTTCAGGATTACAGTCATGGTACTGCAATCGTCTTTAGGAAAAAATAGTATAGTAATCATTTCAGGTGAACTTCAGATGTGGTCTCGTGGATAAGCATAGGTTGCAAATTCAGCCCTTTTCTACTTTTCCGTTCGAGACCCAGCCAAAACAACTTGCGCCTATGAGTCTGTTCCAACCGTCTGACAAATGCCCGACGGGCGAAAATATTATGGTACATGTGTTCGTGGGGAAGTAGACGTTACGATAATAGTTTTATTGGATGAGAGATGTCGTAAACAACGTCTCCGCTTGACTTCGTCGATTATAAGGCTTTTAAAAATTATGAATGTACTGTAAGGGTTACTGTATTTATCGACGATTCCGGCGGGGGGTCTTTATTCTCGAAGGCGCAGCAGAGTTATCGTCTTGGGTGGTCTCCGACGGAATTCGCATGTTCTCCGCTCTTTGTTCACAAGGATTACTCGTGTCTCCACTGGACCGTCAACCGTATTCGATCGCGTATAGGAATAACAGAAACAGAATTAGAAAATAGAAGATAATATGTCGTTGTTGTTGTTGTGAATGGTGCCAGAAAGTCTGTAAATGTATTTGTGACCTAAACGTTTCAAAGTTCTTATGAAGTCGTCTCTATTCAACTTAATTGCACTTGATCACCATGCAAACGTTCAGATTACAGTGTCGATTTGGTTGTTGTGACACTATAATTCGAAGTTCTGAACGGTGAGAGCTGAGAACATGAGGCGCTTACGCACATGGAGAAATTTGAAGAGTTCTCTCAATTCGACTGTACTGCATCACGGTCTAGCCAGTCGGAGACATATTACAGACTTGTTCGTAATAATGACTCTTCGAATGGCTAAACTGTGAGAGCATACCATGAGTAGTAATAGAGCAGCAATAGTAGAATAGCCGAATCCGGAAACAGCAGAGAATATAAGTAGTATTAGGCTTTGACCAGATTGACTAGGAGAATCTGAAAATATATTTTTTAATTACGAATGGTAAGAGCTCAGAACATGAGCAGAAGGAAGAGTCCTTTCAATCAGACTGTACTCCATCACCGTCTTGAAAATTGCAGTTTTGTTACAGATTTGTTTGTGTAAAGGAAAAAATTGACCAGGAGAATCTGAAAATATATATTTAGTGCTAGAACTAATGCTAGGTACAAACCTTTCGAAATGCGTGATAGGGGGTTTTCACTCGACTCAACTGTACTCGATCACCAGATTACAGTGTCGACCAGGTTGTTTTGACACTATATTCAGAACTTCCAGATGGTCAGAGCTCAAAACATGAGCAGTAACCGAAATACAATCTCATCAAGCATTCATGAGACCGTCTACGGCAGGTCAACAACTCACAGAGCAAGGAACTTTGGGAACTGATCGACTACGGTAGGCTGTAACACGAGTGCAAAACAACTCATCTCGTATTGTTGAAAAAGCGCCGCTGTGCCATTTGTGAGACACTTGTATTCAACAAAAAGTGGAGTTTGTTGAGTACATAGTATCTCAGAAATGGTGCAACGTCACCGAGAGAATATTTAGTCAAATAGGAATATACACAGTTAGTTTGAATAGTCTGAAAAGGGAGAATTATACTTGCACCCGACCCAATCCACAATCCCATCAAGTGTTCTTGAGACCGTCTACTCGATCCCGTCATTCCACAAAAATCTTGTAGCTTTGAGGAATGATAGGTTCGAGCAGACCGTAACACGAACACAAATACGAATAAAAGAATTGGCTCACCTCGAGTGAAACGGTGTCGCAACACCATTGCTGGGAAACGCCATGCTTTACAAAAAATAGAACTTGTTAAGTCATTAGCTTCCCAGTAACGGTGCCACGGCACCAGGAGTATATGTAGTCAGATAGGAATAAGTTCTCATTGTTATCGGAATGGTGCTGCAGAATTGTCTGAAAGTTGAACAGAATTATGCCCAGACCCCCTTACCTTGAGCGGAATGGTGTAGCGAGTCGAGGCAGGGAGTGCTGAAACTTTTTTGATTAGATGGGCATTTGTTAATTGGATTACACAAAAAAGCCCGCTCATAAAGAAAAATTGAAACTTACCTCGAAAAGGTATCGCCGCTCCATTCATATCGGGCTGGGATTTAAAAAGAAGTTCGATTTCGTTAAAGACTCCTAGTCTGATAAGAATGGTGCTACGGCACCGAAAGAATATATAGTGAAGTCTGAGAATTAATGATTATGTCCCCAATTCATTAAAAAAGTGTCCAATAATGGGCACCGCCACCGTCTCAGGTTCAAACGTATGTGACACGTATTTGCTTCGTGTGACATACATTTTGACGCTGAAACAGGGACGGTCCCGAGAGTGAAGTGCAACATGCTAAAGATGGGAACCGCCACCGTCTCAGCTTCACAATTGGGTTACCCGTATTGGTGTTGGGTGACACGAATTTTGAGGCTGAAATGGGAACGGTCCCAAGAGTGAAATCTGGACTCACCTTAATGGATTTGACATCGCAGTACCATTTCTGCTTTCAAAGTACTTCACCATAAAAAAGTTTGGTTAGAGTACTAGGATAGCAGCAATGGTACTGCGAATGTCTTCGAGAATAGACAGTATAGTGAGTAAAAGTTGGGAAGATCAGATAAAATACAGAGAATAGGAGGATAACGGCTTTTCGCAGCCTGGTACCACAGTATCGAGTTCTTTGTTCATTTGGATTCGCAAAGAACTCGCACGCTGTGATACCATGCTGTTTCATGCGAGTTTTGGGGGGGGGCTCCCAAAAGTTTTTATTGCGGCATCCAGATGACTTTGACACAAACGATGAACAGGACAAAGTGAAACTGCCATCAGTGGGCTGAACTCTGAAGAAACAGCCTCCGGGACATTTCGCACCAAGACGTTTCGCAGCCAAACACACTGTATTTTCGATTTTTTAAGACGGAAAATATAAAGTTCAATTCTAAAAACGTTCTACTGGTCTTTTCATATTTTTTTTTTCTAATTCTGCGACCCAAAAAACCCCAAAAATATAGTGCGTTTGGCCGCGAAACGCCCCGAAGCCGTAAAAAACTTAGCGACGGTGGGTAGATGATCATTCGCATGAGCATTCGCATGATTGTAAGAAGCTCAGGGCACTGCTAGAAAATCCGCGGAAGGGAAACGATGTGAATGGATAACCTGCACGACCAGGTCCCGATTCCTTGGTGTGTATGCGTTGAAGTGCCTTCTGAGAGGAAGGAGGGCTGCTGCACATAGAAATATACCTGACCGGCGGTGAGCGTGCTCTAAATCTCTATATCAGCTTCCAATTCAACTCGCGGCGCTCAGTCTACTGTTCTTCATGACAGGGCGGCAAAACGTTAACTCTACGCTGCGGGATGCGTTCTCTGTTGACTACGCGGGGGTCAAGACGCTGCTGGGCCCGGCTGACTGAAGGTGTGTGCGAAGAAACCGGCCTCTGTAGGAACGTTGGGTTCCAAGACGGCCGAAAAGCTTCCAGCTTGCGGCTCGGACCGATGGGAGACAGTTGGGCGACGGAAAGTCCTCTTTTCTGGTCGCTGAATGACTCCCGACTTGAAATCATCCAGATTCATGTGCATAGTGACAGCCGAGGAACCAAGAGCTAATTTCTGAGCACGGCATGAGGTTCCAACTGGCTTGCGAAGACTTGGGATGTACATCGGCATGTCGAGTTGAGGCAGGTGGCGAAAATGAAGATAAATATCCTACGTGACCCCCCGAGTCGATTGCAAGGGTCTCGAAGCACGTGATGGTACAGCTGGTTGACGAGAAGCTCACGCAGGCGTTTGATGAGCCGCCGGAGTAAGAGTTCGATGAATTACAACTCTTTAGTTGGGGGCAAGCTTCGCGGCAAAAAGCACCGTTCTCTCAGTCTTCGTTGTGGTAGACGGTTCTTCTTGCATTCTATAGATGCTACAGTCGGAAACGATGCTGCTCGACGAAGTATTCATTGATGAGGTGTGGATGAAAGGCATTTGGAGGTTTTTAGAGCCAAATTTGTGAATTTAAGGAAGAAATTTAGGAATTTTAGGTCAAACTTCAAGAAGTTTTGCCGCAGCTAGACAGACTGCGACTATATTTTGAGGATTGTTGGGAGACAAGACGAAGCAGGATCTCGAGGAAAATTTTTAATAACTCACTTTTGCACAAAAGTGAGTGTGGAAGTCCTAATTTGGGCTGTATCTCCCAGATTCACCTTGCCCATGTTGATGTGTGTCCTCGGTTGTCAATGTTATCCACCGAAACTGTAAAATAACATAAAAAGTAAAAAAAAATCAAGACAAATCGAAGAAAAACGACAAAAAATGATGAATTAGGTACTGTTCTGGCCTAAAATAAATTCGAACCGTTCCACTTCCCACCCTATGTCAACGTTCCTAACGGGACCTAAGCGGAAAAAGACCTGCGCCTTTAATTTACGTCTGCGTCTATGTCCTCTCCCCTCTCGTATGATTGCGGCGCGCGAACTTATGATGGGACAGGCGTTTGAAAAAGGGGTGGAGCAGGTGTTTCTTTCCGTTTGGGTTCATTTTGCGTCGAAAAATGCCTGCGCCTTTGAATATAACTGTCTGCGTTGATTACATCTAATACTTGCGACTCGCGAAAATAATTTACGAGGAAAGGGGAAGGTTGAAAATTCTGAAAAAATTCCCAAAAATTCGATAAATAGTGAATAGTCATCAAAAAATATTCGTTTTTTCCGCCTGTCATTTTTGAGCAAGTTATGAAAGGTTACTGTATTTATTGACGATTTGGGCGGGGTCTTTGTTCACACAGATTACTCGTGTCTTCATTCAACTCAACTGTACTCAATCACCATGCGAATCTTCAGATTACAGTGTCGACTAGGTTGTTTTGACACTATAATTTGAAGATTCAAATGGTGAGAGCTCAGAACATGAAGAGCATGAAAACACTCACTCAAATGCGAAGTAGGGAGTTCTCTCGATTCGACTGTACTACATCACCGTTCAGCCTGCCGGAGGGGCATTACAGATTAGATTGTGTGAATGCCTCTTTGCTTGGCTAAACTGTGAGAGCATAGCATAAGTAGTAATAGAGCAGCAATAGTGGAAAAGCCGAATCCGGAAACAGCAGGGAATATAAAGTAGTATTAGACTTGGACTGAATTGAGCAGGAAAATCTGAAAAATTAGAATTAGTGCTAGACCTGATTCTTGACACAAACTGAACAAGGAAATTTGAGAGATGATAGACTACCGTAGACTGTGACACAAATACATACCAACTTACCTTGCATTGTTAAAAAGGCATCGCCTCGCCATTTGTGAGATACTATATCCCAACAAAAAGTGGAGTTTGTTGAGTACATAGTATCTCACAAATGGTGCAACGTCACCGGAAGAATATCTAATTAGATAGGAATATGTACAGTTAGTTTGAATAGTCTGAAAAACGAGAATCATGGGAATACCCTACCCAATCCATGAACCCATCACGCATTCATGAGACCGTCTACCCTAAACCGACAATTCAGAAAAACTCGGAACTTTGAGAATTTTTAGGTTTGGGTAGACTGTCACACGAGCGCAAAAGAAAAAACGCTCACCTTGAGTGAAATGATGTCGCAACACCATTGCTGGAAAACTGCGATATACAAAAAATGGTATTTGTTAATTCAACAGTTTCCCAGTAATGGTGCCACGTCACCATGAATACATGTAGTTTGATAGGAATACGTTCACTCTTTTATCGGAATGGTGCTGAAGAAAAGTCTGAAAATCAATCAGAATCATTCCCAGAGGCGTTCCCGAGAGTAAAATGTCGGCTCACCTCGATGGAACTGACATCGCAGTACCATCACTAGACCCGAAAACGGTGACCATAAAAAGATAGGTGAAACGTTTAGGATTCCAGTAATGGTACTGCGAATGTCTTTGCGAATAAACAGTATAGTGAATAAGAGTTGTGAGGATCAGATAGAATACAGAGAATAGGAGGACAGTGGCTTTTTGCAGCCTGGTATCACAGAATCAAATTCCTCGTTTCTTTGGAATTGCAAGGCTTTCATATACTTCATATACGGATATCTGGACAACTATCGGGAGCCAACTCCTCAAAGGTGTGTGAGCGGTGAAACCGTTTCTCCGAGATCCAAAGGCATTTGCGCCAAGACATGTAGACTTGGGAGCTTGAGAACGCGTCCGTGATCCGTATTCCAACTTCCGGGTAAGTCCGCGGAGCTCCGTCTTCTGTGATCCAAGGCTGAACGGCAAAACGCTAACTTTATGCTGCAGAATGCGGTCCCAGTTAATTGAAAGTTGAAGACGCAGTACGCTGCTGGGCACGTAATGTTGGCTGCGTGAAAAAAGAGCCTATTGTTGAGAGGCTCGAGATGTACCTTGGCACGTCAAGTTGAAGCCGGATGACGAAAAACACATGTGTTCAGTCTTGGATGGACATAACCTGGAATTCTCTGAGCGTGGAGAGCACGTAAGAATAAAGCTGGCTGTTTAGAAGATGACTGTAGACGTTTGAGGAGCAGCGGGTGTACAAGTGGAAAGCTTTTACAACTCTCTTGCGCACATTGGAGGGAGGCTTCACGGCAAAAAGCACCGTCCTCTGAGTCCTCGTTGTTGTAGACTATTCTTGTTGCGTTCTATAGATATGTTTTCAGGGCCAAATTTGAGAATTTTAAACAAAAATTTACGGAATTCAGTCCAAAAATTGAGAATTTCACGTTGAAATGTGAAAAATCAAAGCTCGAATTTGAAGAAAGATTGGACGAAGCCGGATCCCGAAGACGTTTTTTGAAAACTCACTTATGTACAAGAAGTGGCGCGAAGTTCCTGATTCGGGCTGTATCTCCCAGATTCACCTTGTCCATGTTGATGTGTGTCCTCGGTTGTCAATGTTATCCACCGAAACTGTAAAATAATACAGAAAGTAAAAAAAAATTGAAAAAAATGAGAGAAAAACTACAAAAAATAATGGAACAGAAGCGATTCTGGCCCATAACAATTTTGAAACGTTCCACTTCCCACCCTATGTCAACGTTCCTAACGGGACCAAAACGAAAAAAGGCCTGCGCCTTTAACTTACGTCTGCGTCCATGCCCTCTCCACTCCTCTGATTGCGGCGCGCAAAAATATGATGGAACATGTGTTTGAAAAAGAGGGCGGAGTCGCTGTTGCTTTTCGCTCGGGACCAGGAGAAGAAAAGACTTGTGCCTTTGGATATAACTGTCTGCGTCTATTACGTCTAACAGTTGCGACGCGCGAAATTATTTGGGGACAAGTGTTCGCAGCAGAGTAAGAGTTCCGAAAAGTTGCGAAAACAACTGCTTTCAAATATACGCGTCTGCATTGAAAGTTTCACTAATGATCGATCTCGTTAAAATTAATTGGTCTCCATCGTCTACCGTATTTGTTCTGTGGGCTTGCGATCGTCGTACCAAAAAGCTCGCCTGCTGATCGTGCCGTCCCTTTCGCAACCTGACCGCAGCGCGCACGCAACGCATTATGAAAGCCCCGCTCAGTATAAAAGCCCAGCCGCAGGCTCAAAAAACCACTCTTAGCTCACGACTCCTAGTGGGAGGCGGTTTTTAATTTTTTCTCACTTTCTTCCCGGGGTTTTGGCCTTTTATGTTTCATATTTTTCCGTAGTAACTTCTTCAAATACAGTTTGGTGAAGGCACACGTTATTCTTGATTCTGAGCAGCGAACTAGATTCTTGTCATTATTGTTTATGAATCATTAACTGCCCGTACATGTCAGCAGGCTTGAAAGTGTTGTATAACACCTTGAAGCTAATCTCGCGACAAAAAATACGGTCTTTGTTGTTCTCATCCTTCTCGTTCCATGAGTTCGTTTTTTTTTTAATTTTGTTCTTTTATCAGTTCCTCCATTGAAATTTACAGTTGAATTGTTCTCTATGAGTTTTCTGGTAGGCCCACGAATCTTTACACTAAATTGTTCCAGGAGAAGTGCGATGTGGCCGAATAGCCAGAAGCATTGTTGCGAAATCCAAGGCAGCGTTCCAAGCAGGCAGCTCCCTTCTTGGCCGTCGATTTCGCAACAGACTGTTGGGGACAACGCAGTAACAAGCTCCGCCCCCTTTGTATAAAAGCCTCGTCCCCCTTCCGCGCAGCTTCGAAGAGTCATTCGTAACTCACCACTCCTAGTGGGCGGCGGTATTTTTCATCGCTCTCGGTTCTTTTGCGGTTCAAGGGAATGCAACGAATACTATTCATTCGTAGCTTCTTCAACAACTGGGGGTAGTGGTTTTCGATTTTTCTCTTTCTTTCTTCGCGATTACTGTTTGTTCTACATCTACATGATATTTATATGTGTATCATTTGTTCGCAACTTTCTTGAATGTTTCCTCTTGGGTTTATTACCTCATAATTTTGCGGTATATTGATTTGGTGTATACTTTTCCTGTTTGTCGTTCTCCTAATTCTTTGAATTTTCTCAAACTATTTCTTTCAGGAGTTTTCCAGACGTTCTGCCAACATGAGCAACTGGAGCTCTTCAGACAGCGAGCATTCACAGAAAAACAAAGAGAACCAACGCAGTGATCAACTACCAGCCATCGAAGCTAATGTAAATTTTTCAAATGTGCCAAGGTCGTAATTTTAATTATTCCAGAAAGAAGTACCCGAGATGAAACAATGCGGTCCCCCTGCAGTCCTGACCGGTGAAGGAGCTGAGAAGCAGATCGTGGAGAAGGGAGACAAGATGATCGTAGAGTTTGTCAGCGGAGACAACAGCGATTCAGATGGCTCAATCGGAATGTCCGAGGATCATGTTCAAAACGACGGAAATGAGGGAGACGAAAAGAAGGAAGACACGAAAGAACTGGTACGCTGATGAAACACCTCACGATCTATAAACTTTTTTCAGGATGCCGCCGAAATGGTGCCGGTGACGCAAAAAGAGTCTGAGAAGAAAGAAAAGAAGATAATGCAGAAGTTGCGTACCGTGTTGAGATACTTCATGGGGCATGGAAAAGAGGATCTTCGAAGAGACACAGAAAAGCCAGCCAGTGGGTACGGAATGGTGAGTGTTGAATACATTACTACCAATTTCATGAGTAACTCCTTCCAAATCAAAATAGTAGACTAGTTTGAAAATATCCTGTTATCAACTGATTTTTAGAAAGCAGTTCAGGGAGAGGACGCGTACAGCCAACAATCTGATGTACTCTCGTCTGAAGTCCTGGAAGCTGAGGAGAAGAGAAAGAAGGTAATGAACTTTTGGATTCAACCTTGACCTTTCTGATCACACGTCCGTGATTTCTAATTAAAACGATTTTTTAAAATTGTTGTTTGTTCAGGGGATTGCTGTCGAAATGAGCGACTGGGACTCAGATGACGAAGACTCTTGGAGCGACAACGAGGAACACCAGCAGCCGAAGACACGATGGTGCTGCTGGAAAAAGCAACGAGGTGCAAGCACCAATGTATTGATGTTTCAAAAGTGCCATTTAAAGAACACGTTTTCAGGAAAGACCATACGAGCAGAAGGTGATGAGTGAGGTAACGACCAAGAAAACAATCGAGAAGCAGCCCGAGAAGGAGGAGGAAGACGAGAAGAAGAGGCATTACAGTGTCACTGGCGAAAAAAACAGAGATGAAAAATTCAAGGAATCAGATAGTGATGCAGATGATGAGGATTCAGTTCCTGAGTATTCAGAATATGAGGATTCAGACGATGAGAATTCAGAATATGAGGATTCAGACGATGAGAATGAGATGATAAGGATGAAGTTGATGAGGATGGAGCTGAGGATGAAGATAATGAGGATGAGGATGAAGATGATGAGGATGAGGATGAAGATGATGAGGATGAGGATGATGAGGATGAATATGGATGGTGCTGAGGATGACGATGACGACGTAAAAAAGGGAGATGGCAATGAGGAAAGAGAGGAGAAAGTGGAGGAGTTGCAGCAGTCCAGAGATGTGAGCGTGGAGATTGAAAATTCACTCAAGATACTCTTTTTCAGATTGATTCCGGAACTCCGACTGCGCCGCCAAAATCGCCACGTCAACATGCTCAGCAGTTTCCATTGGCACATGTCGACAGCGATCTCATTGATATGGAAGAGCTCTCTCCAAGAGGAGCATTGGAGAAAGTGAGCTTTGAAATTGCTATCAATCTTTATATACTTTTTGTTTTTGCTCAGGATGATGAGTCGATCGGATTCGAAGAGCTTGGCGAAACGCTGAGAGACATGACCCTGATGATGAAGGAAGAAGAGAAAGGACCAGCAACTTCCCCGTAGGACACCAAGCGTCAAAGTCGCACCAAGGCCCCCTGGCCACCATCTTCGTCCCACTCTCTATCTGTTTATCTTCTCCTAACTTTAAATGTTCACTTTCAGTTTTTTTCAATTTTTTTCACTTTATTTTTCATTTTTCATTTTTGAATAAAAAATTATTTATGACAACTTGTTTCTCTTCACAAGAAAGGTTTGACTATACGGTACATGTACATGCTTTTTGATAGTTCTGAGGAAATGAGAAAAGAGAACCAAAAGCGACAGTTCATACCGTTGCCGGCGGAATGATCAGGGAGATGGCGAGAATCGTTGCCATCCCACTCAGAAATCAAACCAATCACAACAGCAACGGTCACTTCTGGTGATCGCGCAATGGTGAAAAATCGGGCGAGTTGCGTGACCGATTACGCAAGAAACGTGTGACGCAAGCAACAGATGCAGTTCGTAGATGATTGCACAATCAGGGTCTATTTTGCTGCTCAGTGGTAGAAACTGTCGAGTATACGAATATATCTAGTTGAGAACCAAAAACAATGTAGCTTAGGAAGTTTGAACTATGGGAAAGATAGAACAGGAGTTTTGCTTATGAACAATTACTGTTACGTCCAATTTTCTTTGGAAATTCAGTTGAGCAGCCGGTACACCTGTGGTGGTTCGGCATTGTGTCTCCAACGGGCGACTCAACCTGCCACCGGACTCTCAAGGTTTTTGGGTGCCCGGCAGCCATAGATCCAAAAGTCACCTGCAGAGCAATATTAGCGCCTTCACAAACCTTCTATTTGTCTACACCCTACCGGGGAACACGCTTCGGATCCAATGAATCCGCCGCAAGTATACTCCGGGAAAATCAGAAAAAAATGTCTTTGGAGTTCAAATTTTTTGAAAAAAATTTAATTTGCAACAAATTTTGAAATTTTCAGATTTTCAGATTTTCACACTATTTCACACTTCTCACAGTCATCTTTCTAGTTTTATGATTCGAAAGTAGTGTGAAACATCTAGAGGAGGCGTGGCTTGGGACCTCACCGGGTGGGTGGGATCCTCGTTCACCGTGATGGGGGCGGGGCATGGGTAGTATAAAAGGAGGCTGCAGGAGAGGGAAAATCAACTCCGGTCTCCAGAAGGAGACTACCTTGTCTTCTAGTTTGCTGATGTTCCTGATAATGATTCAAATGAATCATCGAAAAAAAAATGAGTTCCAGTTGAAATTTCTTCTGCACTTATCAATGATGCAGAGAGCAGAGCCATCATGCCAGTTTGCAGCTTGAAACTTCTTTAGCAAGAAACAGCGTCGTATTGTCTGACTGCAGTGTAAAAGCACTCCAGCGCGGCTGCGGGGGAAGTGTATCACTTTTCTTCAGTAAAATAAGGTTTCACGATGTACTTAGCAATGCTACAACTACCTTACAGATTCTAAGTTCGTAATAATAGTGTAATCATGGTACCAAGTGATTCTGTGTGCATACACCTGGTTTTTCGTTACTCAAAATGCAGAGTGTGTACGCAATGGTTAGTCATCAGCACTATTCGACCGGGGGGAAGGCCGTGACTGAGGCCAGAACACATCAGTTGCGTAGTTCAAACAGGGCGCTGTTCTCTTTTTTTTTTCAAAGCATTTTTTGTCATTCCTCTGTCCAATGTGCTTTAAACGAAATTCCTTTTTGTCATCGCGTCCTCTGAAATTAACAATCTCGAGTTTTCTTGTTCGTCGAGTTTCAACCTCAAAACTCAATATTTACGGTTTTCTAAACTTTTGTGCCCACTTCCGGTGACACATAGAACCATTCTTCTTTACAATTCATTCTCTCAATATCTTCATTCCAACGCCTCCGCGTCCTGAGAGCAACCACGCCTTTTTCTTTGCGTAGAGCCCCTTGTGCTTTGGCTTTTACTCTGACCATTGTCATCCCGTCTCTTGGTTGTTCTTTTGTAACGTTTTGGTCTCAAATTTCTCAGTTCAATGTCAAACGCAAAAATTCGGCGATTCTCTTCATTTTTTAACTTTGATCTTTTCCCTCTCTCCAAATTGTTTTCATGTCTTTTTTCTTCAGATACTGTATCGAAATGAACACGGAGAGTCAATGGTATCAGTACGAGACAAACCTCAATTGTATGCCGAAAGCTGTGCCGTGCAACATGTGCAGTGCAAAACTGTCGCAGCAGCAGCCTAAAAGTGTTGTTGCTACGAACGACAAGTGCAACGGTGCAAAAGTTATCAAGTGTGGTAGCCTAGTCTTCTCGGTGAAGGAGGAAGAGAGCCAACAGAATGCCAACAGTACCACAATCTCCGAGACGAAGGAAAAACTTGCGACCACTGGTCACAAAGAACTTGTCACAAGAAAAAGACGAGGAGACCACCAAGACTTCTCGTTGGCGAAAGTTGCTCCAAAGTCTTGAAAATGACATTAGGTAATACTTCAGCTAATATTGACACAAAATGTATTTTTTATTTCAGATTCTTCCTCTCTTTACTCCAGTAGTTTTTCGCCATCATTGTCCGTAATCAGCTTGCAACAATCCTTTAATATTCCTGCACAAAACACTCTTTGCCCGAACTAGGTGAGTATGAATCAAGATGGTATGACGTTAGAAATTAAAATTGGAAGCATAAACTGATGTATAAGTCTGCCGGAGTATAAATTTAACTTTACAGATCCACAGCCCCACATTCATATTCATCGCCTCGGACGTTCTCTCCAATTTCGCTTCCCGTCGTCAAACAGTCGTCAGTGACTACGTCTTTGCTGCTTTTATCCTTTCCGTCCTATTCATTTTTTGAACTTTGTTCATTTTCAGTGTTATCGTTAAAATTTACAAATGAATTGTTCTCAATGAGTCAAAGCGGTCAAATACCCAGATGCATCTTATTGCGTCGTCGTCGTATTGTCATCGTCTCAGCCTCAAAATAACAATACCCGTCATTGCTTTGGGTGATATAAAGTTCGAGACTGTAACGAAGACGGTCCCGAGTGTGAGGTTCAAATTGCGAAAAATGGCCTCACCTGTCTGAAATCTGAATTCATGACACCCGTATTAGTGCTGGTTGACACGAACTTTGTGGTTGAAACGAGACGGTCCCAAGAGTAAAATGTGACTCACCTTGATGGAACTGACATCGCTTTACCATCACTGAAACCTAAACATTTTACCATAAAAACGATAGGTAAAAAGCTTAGGATTACAGTAATGGTACTGTGAATGTCTAGGAATAAACAGTATAGTGAATAATATTTGGGAGGATCAGATAGAACACAGAGAATAGGAGGAAATTGGCTATTTTGCATTCAGATGAACAAAATCATATGAGTGTTCATCACAAAGTTTAAATGGTTCGGAAACTCTGAAGAGAGGGAGACCTGTTACTCGGCAAATGAGCTTTAGGTAAGGATTGAGGACACTCGGCCGTACGTGACGACAACTACCAGTTGCTCGAAGTTGTGTGAGCGGTGAAGTATTTTCTCAGAGAGCCGAGAACATTTGGGCACAGATATGTAGACTTGGAAGCCGTTATCCGTTTCTCAACTTCCTGCTAAGTTCGCGGAGCTCAGGCTACGATAAAGCAACACTGGGCGGCTAAACTCCAACTCTACGCTGTTGAATGCGCTCCCAATTGATTGCAAGTTGATCATGCATTGGTCGGCACCTGTTCCAATTTTCTCATTGAAATAGTAAA
Source organism: Caenorhabditis becei (assembly GCA_900536315.3). NCBI lineage: Eukaryota > Metazoa > Nematoda > Chromadorea > Rhabditida > Rhabditidae > Caenorhabditis > Caenorhabditis becei. The sequence continues at coordinate 89,563 of LR539462.1, read as the reverse complement.
TAAAAGTTCAAAAAAAATCCGAAAAATCCGGGAAAAATCGGAAAGAAGCTACGAAAAAGAAGAAATTTGATCGATTCTATACGAAAACAATTTCGAAATGTTCCCCTTCCCACCATATGTCAACGTTCCTATCGGGACCAGTGGAAGCGCAAAAAGGCCTGCGCCTTTGAGTATAGCCGACTGCGTCTATCAGTCTAACAGTTGCGACGCGCGAAAAAATTTGGGGACAAGGGTTCGCAGCAGTGTCGAAATTTCGAAAAGTTTCGAAAAATTACGAAAACAATTCTAATGAAATTATTACTTTTTGTGAATATGTTTCGGGCCGGCTCTGTAGCTCAGTGAACGAGCGAGGGCATTTTTTTCTGTTTCTCTGTGATGTGCTCAATATTCTCGTTGCTTCGACCAATAAGGAACCGAAACATCCATTCAACTTAAGGTCCTTGGCTCCTCCAATCTACACTCTCCGTCTGATCTATTTGAGAGAGAACTGAAGCGGTATAACGCTGAAATTAAAGTTGAAGACATGAACTGATGTAAAATTTATTCAAGCTAGATATTTTATTCTGCAGTTCAGTTTGTTCCACAGCCTCACGTTTATATTCATCGACTGGATAAATATTTTCAGTTTCGCTTGTTGTCGTCGAACCATCGTCATTGACTACTTTACTCAGATCGAGGCAAGTCCCTTTTCATCGTCGTACCAAGAAGCCAGCCTGTTGATCGTCCCGTCCCTTTCGAAACCTGACCGCAGCGCGCACGCAACGCATTATGAAAGCCCCGCCTAGTATAAAAGCCCAGCCGCAGACTCAAAAAATCATTCGTAGCTTACGACTCCTAGTGAGTGGCGGTTTTTTATTCCTCTTGGTTTTTTTCTCAATTTCTTGAAAGTCTTCAATTGAATGAAACTTTTGCTCATTTTGCTAATGGGAGACTCTTGAAAAATTCTCTTACATAACTTTTGAAATCCGGTTTTTTGCTCTATTAGTTTGATTGTTTCTTTGTTAATCGTTTCTCTTTTTCCTGACAACCACTTCTTCCAGAGTTTTCCAGACAATCTAACGAAATGAGCGATTGCATTGCCACTGATAGTGAGAGCGTGCAGTGGGCAAAGACACTTGAGGACGGAACCAACGAGAACGGGAAGGATGAGCAGTCAGTTGAGAAAGTAGGTGCAACCAATGAGATCGAGACGAAGGTGGTGACTGAGGATCTGGTAGGCTACCGATATAAACTTTCAGAAGCCCCTATTGATTTTTTTCAGGGTGTCGCCAATGCCGGAATTGCTAACGACAAATTCATGAAGAAGGAGGTCGAGCAGAAAGAAGTCGAGAAGAAGGAGGACAAGCCTAAGGTCTCAGGCGGCAAAAAGAAGAAGGACGGTTTTTCGAGAATGCTCTCCTATCATATCCCCAGAGGCGGTGATAATGAGTCGGACGAAGAGATGCTCTTCGAGAAAGCAGACACGACTCCGATGTCTCTGAGTGTGAAGGATAGAAGAGCTGAGCTGGAATCTCAGGTGAATTCTCAGAGAGTTTCTTGTAACAAACAGGTTTTCAGATAGAAGAGATTCGGAAGAAAGCCGATCACTTCGGAATGTCGTCCAGAGATGGAAACGAGAAGAAACTCGAGAAGAAGCTCGTGAGGGATGAGAAGAAGAAGGAGGACGATGAGAAGAAGAAGGAGGACGATGAGAAGAAGAAGGAGGACGAGAAGAAGGATGAGAAGATGGAGGATGAGAAGAAAGAAGAGGATGAGAAGAAGGAAGACGAGAAGAAGGAGGAAGACGAAAAGAAGGAAGAAGAGGACAAGGAGGACGAGAACAAGGAGGACGAGAAGAAAGTTGTCGAGAAGGAGGAGGACGAGAAGAAGGAGGACGAGAAGAAGGAGGTGGCGTATACGGTTGTGAATAACAGCAACACGGCCTCGTTCAACATCAGTCAGACGGCTACAAAAACTACCACCGTGTCTCAGGTAAATTTTCAGTAATTCCTCCTAAACGATTTCCTTTTTTCCAGAGCTTCTCCAGACAGACAACCAGGACAACCTCCTATAAAATCACAAGCGGTGGTCAGATTTTGTGGGAGACATCGTCTGTGGGCGACAACCCCATGATTACATTCGATCGCAGCCAGGTCGACATGGAAGCTTTGCTCTCTGCCCAGGTAAATTCTCAAAGGTTTATTTTTCGCAAATAAACTTTTCACAGAGAAAAGCTCACGAGGAGATGTGGAAGAATGCTGGAATCGCTCCCAGCACATTCAAGTCGTTTGATGGACCCGAATCGGAGATGATCGAGATGATCGACGAGAACAAGGAGGACGACAAAAAGGACGACGAGAACAAGGAGGACGACAAAAAGGACGACGAGAAGAAGGAGGACGACAAAAAGGACGACGAGAAGAAGGAGGACGACAAAAAGGACGACGACAAGAAGGAGGACGACAAAAAGGACGACGAGGAGAACGAGGACGGGGCTGAGTAGGACGACAAGTATCCGGCGCTCTGATTTTGTAAACCTGGTAACATTGTGTCTGCTCATTTCAAGGTGCTTTTTCGCACCTCTTTTTCTGAAACCTCTCTCTGATCCCACTTCCTGCCGTCGTATCAATGTACCATGCCAATTTCTACGTTCCTCGCTCTTTTCCACTTTATCTGTTTCTCACATGCATTCTTTCAAAGGAATACTCCATCTATCCGCGCTATTATCTTAGAAATTCGTCCAAATTTGCACTCAACATGATCGTTGAGGATCAGATGCTGAAATGCAAGATAAAACAACAAATTTAATGCGGTTCTAGGCGCTTTTTGATTTTTCGCGCTTGTCACGTCGCCAAAACGTCAAATTTTTTGAATCGCAGATGCATTTTCAAATGCCTATCTTTTCGCACTATCCTTACAAAAATTTTTCCAAATCCACGCTCCACATGATTTCGAAGGATCAGATGCTGAACTCGATGATAAAACAAGGTTGTTCCTGCGTTTCTAAGCAATTTCTTTTTTTTTCGCGCTTGCCACTTTGCCGAAACGTCATATTTTCAATTGCGAACGCGTTTTTGAGTGGCTTACGTCCATGCAGTTCGAACTTAAACTTTCGTCGCTCAAAAACCGGAAATTCACCCATCAAAACTCTCCAAAAACAATGAGAATTGAGTGGAGCATTCCTTTCAAACTATTTCCATTTTTGTATCTCTGTTCAACTTTTGAATCTCTCTTCAAATCCTGAATTTCACTAATTTAATCATTACTCATATAAATTGTCTGTCCATTTCTTGTAATCATTCTCCTTTGCATTTTTCTCTAATAAAGTTGTTTGTCAAATGTTCATTTCCCTCTGTGTTGAAGGACATTTAGCGCGTCAGTTGTTCAACTCGACGTCCCTGTAATTGCGTTGTCCAAGTGTGAGCATTTACAGCAGAATAACTCCAGCTTTCTGCAAATCGGAGCAGTCATTCGTTAATTGAGTCCAGCGGTCTTGTTGATTTTTTGACTGGCATCAAAAAAATTTGTTTGATTCTTGGGAGAGTTGAATGAGAAACGTATTATTCTTGTCACAAACATACTGTCCGTGAAATCATATTTTCTGGCCACCCCGAAGTTGAACGTTAACCACAGCGAAGAGACCGAAGAATGCTAGCAGTTCATTTGTTAGTTGGTTCGGATAGTTCTTCATAACAGGCAGCTTCTTAGCATGACGGCGAGAGTTGTCTCTGTTTCACTAACCTAAGCGAAACGACCTTGAAGCTGATCAGAGTCTCTGCCATCGTTCTCGCCACAACCGCTTTTCGAAATCCATGCAGTGGATTTCGTAACAGACTGTCCAGACACAACGCAGTAACTAGCCCCGCCCCCTTCCCCGCATACAAGCCCAGCCTCGGAGTGCCATTCGTAGCTTGCGACACCTAGCGGGAGGCGGTTTTTTTTATTCCTCTCAGCTGTTTCGCAATTTCTTGGCGCTCATCACCGGAATGAAATTTTAGCGTATTTTATTAATGCGAGAGTCTTGCATAGTTCTCTTGCATACCTTTTTGCGTCCGATCTTTTCCTTCAATGATTCGATTTATACGTTCTCTCTCTCAACTGTTTCGCTTTTTGTGACACTTTTGATTTTTCAGAGTTTTCGAGACACTCTATCAGCATGACTCATTACAATATCATCGGCGGCAAGTACACGTCTTGGGCAGTGACACTTGTGGACGAAACCAATGAGGATGGCATCGAAATGCAGCCAATCGATATCGTCGACGAGAAGAAGGAAGATGAGCAGAAGAAGGACGGTGAGCAGAAGAAGGATGATGAGCAGAAGAAGGATGATGAGCAGAAGAAAGACGAGACAAAGGTGGTGGCTGAGGAACTGGTAGGCTGTTCATATGAATTTTCAGGATCACCATGCGATTCATTTTCAGGGTGTCATCAACCATCCGGTCGATGTCCGTCACGTCACAAACGGCACGTACAAGTCGTGGGGAAAGAAGCCGATGAAGAAGGACGAGTTGCCTTCGTTCCACATCTGCCAGAAGGATAAGGGAGCTGAACTCGCTGCTGAGGTAAATTCTCGGAGGTTTCTTTTTTACAAACAGTTTTTCAGTCGAAGGCAAACGAGGAGATGGGGAATGCTGGGATGGCTGCCAGCAGATTCTTCTCGTGGGGCGGAGTCAAGAAGCTGTTCATGAAGAACAAAAACGAGAAGAAGGAAGACAAGAAGGCGGAGGACGATAAGGAGGAGGATGAGAAGAATAAGGTCGAGAAGGAGGAGGACGAGGAGAAGAAGGATGGAACTGTTTAGGATGAAATGAATCCAGAGCGCTGACTTTTGGATCAGGTAACTTTGCGAAGTGTTTTTCTTTTTGAACTCGTTTTTTTCCAGTCTGTCAAGGTGTTTGCTGTTCTTCCAGTTCCGCGGTCCCAATTCCGACTCCATTGCCTGATGCTCACCTGCCTCGTATCATCCTCACATCTTCTCTGTCTCTCTCACTCTTTCTTTCTAAAGGAATGCTCTATCTCTTGGCGCTATACTAAAAAAAATGTGAAGATCCACGTTCCACGTAATTTTTGAAGATCAAATAAGGAAATCTATGAAAACAATTCGCTATTTGATTTTGCGCGCTCATCAGATTCCCAAATCGCCAAACTTTTCCAAGAGCGGAGACTATTCTGACTGCTTTTCAGTACCCGCGGTGTTTGAATTTTGATTTCCGTCGCGCAAGAAACAAGATTTCAACCAAAACTCCTCAAAAAACCGATGAGATGAGAATAATGAATCCAACATTAATTTTCTAATAGAATGGAGCGTTCCTTTGCAACCTATTTTAACATTTGTGTCTGTATTTGACTCTTGAGTCGTTTTATCTAAATCATTGCTCATTCAAGTTATCCACCGCCTCTTTTTCTCACTGATGTACTATCGAATAATCTTCTTGTGTGTTGACTTGTTATTTTCACATTGTTTCTACAATCAATTGTGTAAATGTCGAATATCATCAATCAATAAACATAAGAGGCACAGTGATCTTACTCACTCAAAGGCAGAATTGAAAAAACTGTCTTAGTTTGACTGTACTGCATCACGGTCTAGCCAATCGGAGAGATATTACAGATTTGTTTGTGTAAATGCCTCTTCAATTGGCTAAACTGTGAGAGCATAGTATGAGTAGTGATAGAGTAGTAGTTAGAATAGTGGAATAACCGCATCCGGAAACAGCAGAGAATATAGAGTAGTATTAGGTTTGGAATAAATTGACTAGGAGAATCTGCAAATTTAGAATTTAAAAAAATCGGAGAAAAACGACAGAAAATGACTGATTAGAAACACTTCTGCCCTGAAACAATTTCGAAATGTTCCCCTTTCCACCCTATGTCAACGTTCCTATCGGGACCAGTGGAAGCACAAAAAGGCCTGCGCCTTTGAGTATAACCGACTGCGTCTATTAGTCTAACAGCTGCGACGCGCGAAAAAATTTGGGGGCAAGGGTTCGCAGCAGCGTAGATGTTTCGAAAAGTTTCGAAAAGTTGCGAAAACAACTGCTTTCAAATATACGCGTCTGCATTGTAAGTTTCACTAATGACCGACGGGAAAAAGTACTATGGTAAATACGGTCGAGATGAAGTAGAAGTTACAATAAAAGTGTTATTGGATTAGTGATGTGATAATCAATGTCTCCGCTCAACTCTGTCAATTAGAAGGCTTTTGAAAACTATGAATGGACTGTATGGATTATTGTAATCGGCAAAAAGGGCAAGGGGTCCTATTTTTAAAGGCAAACAGCCATTACCCTGGGTGGTCTTTGATGAATTTTGCAGGATGAGCATCGCAACGCCTCCAAAAAAATTTGAGAAATTTCGTAAAGTTCGGTTTTTTGGTCTTCAGAATTCCAGATGACGTATCTCACCTGAATCTCCATGAATCTCACCGAACCTTTTGGACACTCTTCGAGTTCTTCCAGGTACCATATGTCCGAAGCTGAGCTCAAACGGATCATGATGACTGGAACTATTTGAGTTCTAGTGATGATCTATAACAATCTGAACGCTACTGTATGCCCAGAAACTCCAGGATAATGCTCAAAACAGTCAAAGTTATGCCACTCTAGAAGCTCAACAGAAGTTTGACTCTGTTCGAGCAAACTAGTCGGCATGAATGGTGCTACAGAACCAGAAGAATATACAGTAAAGAAAGTCGATTATTTTGCCAAAAACTCAATTAAAAAGTGCTCAAAATGAGCACAGCTATCGTCTCAGCCCCAAAATCACATGACCCGTCTTTGTTTCGGGTGATATGAAGTTTGAGACTGAAACAAGGACGGTCCCGAGTGTGAAGTGAAAAATGCAAAAGATGGAACCACAACCGTCTCAAATCTGAAATAATGACACCCGTATCGGTGCTGGTTGACACAAAAATAGAGGATGAAACGGATGCGGTTCCGAGATTAAAATGTGGACTCACCTTGGTGGAACTGACATCGCAGTACCATCACTGCAACCTAACCTATCACCATAAGAAAGATAGGTGAAAAGTTCAGGATTACAGTAATGGTACTGCAAATGTCTTCAGGAATGAACAGTATAGTGAATAAGAGTAGGGAGGATCAGGCAAAAAACAGAGAATGAGGAACTGTTGGTTTCTGAATACGACTCAAGAATAGGCTTAGGTGCACTTCAGATGTGGTCTCGTGGATGAGAATAGATTGCAAATTCAACCTTTTCTTACTTTTCCGTTCGAGACGCAGCCGAAAAGACTTCCCCTATGAGGCTGCTTCAAACGTCTGACAAATGCCCGACGGGCGAAAATATTATGGTACACGAGTTCGTGGTGAAGTAGACGTTACGATAATAGTTTTATTGGATTAGAGATGTTGTAAACAATGTCTCCAATCGACTTTGTCGATTAGAAAGCACTTAAAAGTTATGAATGTACTGTAAGGGGTACCGTACTCATCGGCGATTTGGGCGGGGGTCTTTATTCTCGAAAGTGCAGCAGATTTATCGTCTTGGGTGGTCTCCGAAAGAATTCGCCTTAATTCGCCCTTAAGAGAATACGTCGTTGTTGTTGTTGTGGATGATGCCAAAAAGTCTGTAAATGTATTTGTGACCAAAACCTTTCAAAGTTCTCATGAGGTCGTCTCTACTCAACTCCACTGTACTCGATCACCATGCGGCAGTTCAGATTACAGTGTCGACTAGCTTGTTGTGACACTATATTCAGAACCTCCAGATGGTGAGAGCTCAGAAAATGAGCAGTAATCAAGACCCAATCCCATGAAGCATTCATGAGACCGTCTACCGCAGGTCACCAGCTCTCAGAACAAGGAACTTTGAGAACTGTTTGGCTACCGTAAACTATGACACAAACGCATATCAACTCATCTTGCATGGTTAAAAAGGCGTCGCCGCACCATTTGTGAGACACTATCTCCCAACAAAAAGTGGAGTTTGTTGAGTACATTGTATCTATGGTGCAACGTCACCGAGAGAATATTTAGTCAAATAGGAATATACACAGTCAGTCTGAATAGTCTGAAAAAGGAAAATTATACTTACACCCTACCCAATCCACAATACCCATCAAGTGTTCTTGAGACCGTCTACCCGATCCCGGCATTCCACAAAAATCTTGTAACTTTGAGGACTGATAGGTTCGAGCAGACCGTAACACGAACACAAATAAGAATAAAACAATGAGCTCACCTTGAGTGAAATGGTGTCGCAACACCATTGCTGAAAAACTTCGCCAAACAAAAAATGAACTTTGTTAAGCCATCAGTTTCCCAGTAACGGTGCCACGGCACCATTCAGGTAGGAATAGATTCTCATTGTTATCGGAATAGTGAGGCAGAATTGTCTCAAATTTGAACAGACTTGTGCCCAGATTTCCATTATCTTGATTAGAATGGTGTCGTAACACCATCACTGGCCTGACCAACCGCAACTAACATGTTTGCTTGGTGCGGTGAAGGCAGACAAGTAACGGTGTCACTGCACCGGAAGAAGATGTAGTTGTACCACCTGAAATTGGCATTTGAAACCCACCTCAAAAAGACGTCGCCACGTCATTCATGCCTCGCTAGAGAACAACAAAAATTTGATTTTGTTTGCGCTGCTAGCGAGCCATAAATGATGCCACGACACCGGAATAGGTGATAGTTGTTCAGGATTGTGGACAGTAAGATAACAGTAAACCAGGAAGCAGCAAGTCGATGCAGGCAGTTCTGAAATTTTTTGGTTCTATGGGAATTCGTTCATTAGACTACAATAAGACGGCCGCTCATAAAGAAAATGGAAACTTACCTTGACAAGTTAACGCCGCTCCATTCATACCAACCAAAGATCTTGACAGAAGTTCGATTTTGTTCAAGTCTCCTAGTTTGATATGAATGGTGCTACGGCACCAAGAGAATGTGAAGTAAAGTCTGAAAACTAATGTTTTTGCCCCTAACTTATTAAAAAAGTTTCCGACATTGGGTCCCGCCACCGTCTCAGGTTCAAGCGTATGTTACACGCATTTGCTTCGTGTGACATACATTTTGACGCTGAAACGGGGACGGTCTCCAGAGTGAGGTGCAATCTGCCAAAAGTGGGCGCCGCCACCATTCCAACTACATAAACCCTAATATCCATTTCAGTTCTGGATAATAGCCGTTCTGTGGTTGGAATGGTGACGGTCCCAACTGTGAGGTGCAACATGATAAGAATGGGCACCGCCACCGTGTCAGTCTCATAATTATGACACCCGTATTGGTGCTGGGTGACCAAAAATTGTGAGAATGAAACGGAGGCGGTTCCAAGAGTGAAACGGGGACTCACCTTGATGGAATTGACATTGCAGTACCATTTCTGCTATCAAAATCCATAACCATTAAAAAAAGTTTGGTAAGAGTACTAGGATAGCAGCAATGGTACTGCGAATGTCTTCGAGAATAGACAGCATAGTGAATAAGAGTTGTGAGGATTAGATAGAATACAGAGAATAGGAGGATAGTGGCTTTTCGCAGCCTGGTATCACAGTATCGAATTCCTTGCTCATTTGGTCTTGCAAGGATTCCGTCTACTGTAATAACAGGCTGTTTCAAGCGAGTTTTTGGGAGGATCAAAAAGTATTCATCGCGGAGACTAGACGACTGTGACACAAATGGACGGGTAAAAATGAAACTGCTGTAAAGTTACTTAAACTCCGCGAAACTTGGCGACGGTGGGTACATGATCATTCGCATTAGCATTTGCATGATTGTGAATGACTTCGGACACCGCTATGAAAATTCCCTCAACAAAGTCAGCACTGCGTTCGGGAGCTCTCGAGGAATGAAGAAGTGCATTATTGATCGAGCGTTCACTCTGCGCACGGATGTGTGGACGTGGGTGACGGGTAACATGCTCGGTGTCTAGATGTGCCAGGTTTGTCCATTGAACCTGTATATTCGATCGGCAAACCAAAAAAATCCGAGGAAAATCTGATAAAAACGACAAAAAATGACTAATTAGAAACATTACTGGCCTAAAACAATTTTGAAACGTTCCGCTTCCCACCATATGTCAACGTTCCTAGCGGGACCAGAGGAAGCGCAAAAAGGCCTGCGCCTTTGAGAATAGCCGACTGCGTCTATTGCGTCTAACAGCTGCGACGCGCGAAATTTTTTGGGGACAAGTGTTCGCAGCAGCGTAGATGTTTCGAAAAGTTTCGAAAAGTTGCGAAATCAACTGTGCCTTCAAATATAGGGATCTGCGTCAAAAGTCTCACTAATGATCGACAGGAAAAATAATACTTTGGTAGATACGGTCGAGATGAAGTAGAATTCACAATAAAAATTTTATTGGATTAAAGATGTCGCAAACAATGTCTTTGCTCGGCTCTATCAATTAGAAGGCTTTTAAAAACAATGCATGGACTGTATGGATTATTGTAATCGGCAAAACGGGCAAGGAGGGTACTTTTTTGAAGACCCAGAGTTATCACCTTGGGTGGTCTTTGACGGAATTTGCAGAATGGACGTCACAACATCTCATCTAATCCGAACAAAGTACTCAAAATAGACATTGTATGTGGAGCAATGAATTAGGAAAAAATGGAGATAAATTTATCGGATTTTCCAACAGTTGGGAATAAGTGAAAACATTGACAAATACTTTAACAAAACTGTGAAGAATGCAAATCGAAGTGGCTGAGAATGCTGAGAAATAGACGGGTGAAGCAGCAGACCGGAGCAAAATTGGGATAGGAAAGGCTGATTTTCTCACTGAAAAAACCCCAAGTTGATACAAACTTCAATGTTACGACTCACCTCAGGCTGTTCAATAAAGTACCAGTGTGAATCCGTGGAGTCGTCTGAATCAGTGTCATCATAGGAATCGGTTTCCACAATTTTCGAACGCTGAAAGTTACAACCTTCTAACGTGCACCACATTTCTCAAGTTACCAGATAATCCAAAAACATCTGCTTAACCACTAGCTCAGTGAACGCAGTATTCTTTTGACTCATCATATAGATGACGAGTTTTCCGTCGGTGCCGAGGTAATTCTGGGAGAACTCCTCGACGTCCCTTTTCAAGTCAACATGATATCCTTCCAAGAAAGATCGGATGAGTCTGCTGGTCAAAATGCTGCGACTAGCATAGACAGTTTTTGACGCAACAATGATGGCAGCAAAAGGAAACCAGAAGCTGAAAAATAGAGATTAGGGTTCCGTTCGATACATATTCGACTTACGAGAGGAAGACGAACGCTCTTATCAACATCAAATTCAGATTGTTCGCACACTGAAATATGAGATCATGCGCCATCGGTTCCGTTGCCGGTGAAGATAATTTGCAGTAGATGAATACAGGGAAGATGCTGCGTTTTAGCAAGTTGAGTCCTTGATACAAATCCCAGCACGTATAGATGCTCCAAAGGTAATCCGATCCTTTTCCAAGGAAATGCGGAATAACCAGAAACTGGCCTATCATGACGGTTATGTACATGACCTTTGTAACGAAGAAAATGGTGCTGGTTCGAGGGATAAACTTTGGGAGGGACATCATTAACTTCTGTGAAATGAGCTTCATCTCAAGGTGCATGGAGATGAAGTCGACCATGTTCTGCTCTTCCTCTGCAGTCATGTCATTCCGGCTCTCCTCAGCCATCTTGATAAAGTAGCTCATTTTCAGGACAGTATCTTCCTGGGTCCAGTACCAGAAGGCTTTGGGCAGAATCGAAATCACACTTGTAACCAAGAACATCCAGAAACACCACACATAATGATCGCTGGGCATGTTTTTCTGTTCATTTGTGATGTGGTCCACATTTTTAGTGTGGGAAAAAAATACGGAGTTTTGCAGGTAACATTGAGCTTTGGTATATGTAGTCCATGAATGAGCGGAGTGTTGCGGGCTCGAGCAGACATATTGTTTTCCGATGAAGCTAAAAATGAATATTCAAATTTTCCAATCAAACGAGGTCTAGAGATCATTTGATGTTAAGTTTGAGTGGTAATGAACAAAAAGTAATTCAGAAAGTTTGTTGAAGTCACACTCACGGTTCCGGCAGCAGAATCGTCGTAGCCAGAAGCAAATGAATGATGGGAGTCCAGAAGCTGACGATCAAGTCGACGTCATCATCAAGAGTCCGCTTTCGCAGCAGACGAACAAGAGGTTTGATGATTCGGTAGACCATTCAATTGTAAGCTTACTGAAATGAAAATATAGATAAAAATGCCAAATTTAAAGTTCACATGGATGTAAGAAATCGATTTAAATACGTAAGCGGAATGCAGTTATCTTTCATCTAATCTTATTGACAAAAATTATTTGAATTTTCACCCGAAGAAAATTGAAATAGAGAAAAAAGTATTTCGTAAAGTGGAACATGCGAGTTTCAAAATGCTGCCTAGCAAAATCCATTGAATGGTTCTCGCCACAAAACGGGGGACCAGCCGTCTTCCGCACATGATGTACCCAAAGCTAGTGAAGCAGAGACAGTTCACGCCGTCATGACGAAAAGCAGTCTGCTAGAATCCACTTGACCTTGACTTTCCTCACATTTTTAAACTTTCTCGGCATCTGAGTAACCTGTTCAAGGTCATTCAAATTGTTACTCCGGTTATACGTGATTTACTGCCTCATACTGCTTTCTCAAAGCGTTGTTCCGTATTCCTTGCAACTTTGTTTGGGAGACGCCACCACATCTGGATTTCCACAAAAAACGATGGAGATTATGAGTTTCCAGAACCCCATAAACCTATAATTTTGATTTTTTTCAGAGTGACAACCGCCCGATCGTTGGAAAGAAGACGCCGAGTTCTTGTCTACTCTTGTCGCTTTTTTGTGATGAACGATGGGCGATTATCGTTCTCCAACAAGTTTTTCTTTTGAATACGACCGTTTCTCAATCCGGTTCCCAATACAATGTATTCTTAATTTCCCATCTTTTCATTATTCCAAATCATCGTCAAATTAAAATTTAATCAAAATTCCCCCCAGAAATCATCACGAAATGCGCAAAGCGCACCAAAGCGACGCCTTGTCGTTGCTTGCGCGTTTGGTGTCTTACGTTGTGGCGCAACAGAGTTGTTCTGTTGTCTGAAGTGAGCAAAGTTTATCTAAAACAGTTTTTTCCCTCAGAAACGTTTCAAGTCTTTGAAAGTATTGATTATATCGAGTTGATTGTTTTTATTGCTGAAACGTGTTCCATTGATGTAGGATGCTTTTGTTCGTTTCATTTCGTTGTCTTTGAGAGTTCTAATGTTCAATCGTGACAATTGTAATATGCTCGTTTTGCCCAATTGGTTGCTGGCCCTTTCTTGAGCAGTTTACCTATTAGAATACTGAAATTTTTTTTAAATAGGAATTCACATGTTTTCGTTCAGCAACATCAGTTTTTTCATTCAACATTTCGAAACTCCTGTTGGTCTTGAAATTCGTTTTTTTTCAGTCGCAGTCATAGTAGAACGAAAAGTATAGTCCCTCCGGCATTTCCTAGTATTCCAGAACTTTTGTTCCGTGCAATCTCCTCCTGTCAGCGTTTTTCTTATTTGTTCCACTTTTCCCGCTCGCTCAACCCCACACACGATGTGAATATCGAAGGGTGGTTGGTGCGATGACCCGGTGAACCCTGTCCGAGGTACCTCCCGCGCAGACGTGTGTCGTAAGGCAGACAATACGACGCAGGCAAACTGTGCGATTGTGCGTAGAGTTTTGCGTTCACGGAACCGGCTTAACATGGATAGATAAGAAATCAAAACATCCATGATGAAATTTTTTGAACAAGTTTTGTTTTTTGTTTTTTGAACAAGCCAAGTTATTTTTGGGTACACATAGCTCGTAGACTGACGCAAGGGAAGGAACAAATACCCCCTGAGATTCACAGCAGGATATGAGCATCTGGAAGACATGGCTCAGCGGGGTTCCCAGAACAGGTTCAGAATTGATTGTTCTTCGTTCTTCCAACAATCCTATACTCTAATTGTTACATTCGGTTTCTAGTTGATTCTAACCAATTTATTTTCTAGCACCTTCTAGAACATTTCGGTTTGTTTCTTCCATATAATCTAGGTAGTGTCAGGGGCCTGTCAATTTTCATGCTCAACATTTTTTCAATGTGTGTCTCCTTTTTCTCTTCAAAAATTTAAACTTTGCAATTGATTCAATTTATTTCATGTAACATTTTTCAGATGTACAACCGATGCATCGACTTTAAATTTGAAGAAAATTTCCATCCAGAACCGAAAGTCATCAAACAGGAGATTGTCGAGATTTGCGTAGAAGAAGAAGGAGACAAAGACGAAGATGATGAACCACCGACATTTTCAGTGCATGAATTTGTCAAAGTGTTGGCAACAGACTCCCATTTGTTGTCAGTTAAGCGTTTTGTTCGAGAACAAGTGCTTCCCACTGTGAAAAGACAAAGGCTATGGGATGAAGAGGAAGATAGTTGTGATGAGAGCGACAGTGATGACAGTGATGAAAGCGACGAAACTGCTGAAACGGAGAGTGAAAGCAGTGAAGGAAGCAGTTCAGAAAACAGTGAACAAAGCGACGAAGCTGAAAGCGATGGAACTGAAAGCGATGGAACTGAAAGTGATGGAACTGAAAGTGATGGAACTGAAAGCGATGATACTGAAAGCGGCGAAAGCGACGTATCTGATAGCGACAGTGAAGAAAGCGACAATGCAAGTCAAATTGAAAGCGAAGACAACACAACTAGCGATGACGACAGCGAGGAGAGCGAAGCTGTCAGTAGCAGTGATGACAGCGACAAAAACAGTGATGACAACATTGTCGAAAGCAATATTGAGTGTTCATCTGGAAGCGGTGATGAGAGCATTGATGATAGTATTGACGGAAGTTCTGACGGAAGCTCTGTCAAGAGCACTGTCGAAAACACTGTCGAGAACTCTGACGGAAGCTTCGACGAAAGTCACACTGATGAAAACAATAACGGAAGCACTGACGAAAGCACTGACAAAATCAATAGTGACACCGACAGTACCAGAAACTGTGACGACGAAGATATTCCACAATGCAATGACAATGATAGTCTGGCTGGCAGTGAACAGAAAGCTGAAGAAGAACGCAGAAAAGTCAGCAATTATGTCAGCGACAGTGTTAGCAGAAATGACAGCGGAAGTGACAGCGGGATTGGTAGTGGAAGTGTCAGCAACAATGTCAGCAGAAGTGACAGTGGAAGTGACGGCGGAAGTGATAGTGACACCGATAGCAGAAGCGGAAACGAAAACGGAAGCGAAAGCGAGAACAACGGCAAAGTTGAAACTAATCCAAAAAAAGAATATCGTCCTGCCAAAATGTATGACAAGAATGGGATTCGCGTCCAGGTAAGCACATTCACGGCGTTTCAAAGTGACACACTTCTCGTTTTTCAGATTCCTAGTCTCAAATGCCGCTGCTGTTCAATGCCGTTCAAAGACACTGATGTTCTTGCAAAACATTTGGTTAATGAGATGTGGCTAGATACATTGCATTCGGAAGATTCAAAAGCTTACTCAGTTCATGTCACAAATCAAATTCAAATTGCAAAGCAAGAACAACTCGAGAATAGTTTCATCTATAGGTATGAATAAAAAAGGGAACATTGAAACCTGACGGATTTGTTTCAGAATTTTTGAAAACGAAAATGCCGTGCTGAAGTGTCCGCTTTCCTCAAGACTTGCTGAGTACTTGGATTTGAATGATTTGAAAATATATTTGGATGAGAGCCCGATGCTTTCTGCTTTTGAGGATACCGGAACTTTCATGAAGGTTCCTCTTTATGTAAGACAGGAGTGATGCTTTTTCATAACCAAACAGTTGTTTTTTAGGTTGGAGATGAAACTCATGATCTGTTCTTCTCGTTGACTTGGGTCGAATCAGTGAATTCACAAAAGGAAACACCTGGAAACTTGGAATCAGTTATTGAAATGAACGTTGCTGAATGCGATGATGTCGATGACAGTGAAAAAGTGGAAAGTGATGAGGAATGTTCTGATGAAGACGAAGAAGAAGATGGAATAGAGGTTTCTTCCGGTTCAGATGCTGATTCGGAGCAATGTGACAATGAGGATGACTCTATGGACATTGCAGACGAGGAAGATGCCGCGCATGAAGTTTTTATCGAAATGGAAGATTTTTCTGAGGAGGAGGTGCTTGTTTACAAAGAAGTTATCATTAACGACGAGAAAAGTGAAGAGGAATACGAGGAATACGAGGAATACGTTGTTGAAGAGTGCGAAGTCAACGAAGAAGACGCGAACAGTGAGGAGTACGAAATTGAGGAATATGAAGAGGTGGAATCGGAAAACGAGGAAGTTCAAATGGAAATGGAAAGCGTTGAAGAGGATGAACTTGTTGTCACGGTGAAACTCATGGAGTATGAAAAGGAGGAGATCCATGACGAAAACAACAATGCGCTTTTGTCGGAACTGGAAGACCCGGTCGTCACTGAACTTGTCTCTGAAAATGAACTCATGGATATGGAGAATGAGGAAACATCTGGAGATGAGGACACTTCCGACGAAAGCACGTTAATTATTGATGAAGTGCTCGAGAACAGTCTCTGCTCACAACTTTCACTCGAGCAAGAAGATTTCAACAACAATATTGAAATGTGCAACTTTGAAGACATTGCCAAAGAAGAGATCGAATCTGAGCTTAAAGACATAATCTCCGATGAAATTATGGTTGAAGAGGAAGATATTATGGACCGAGAACTCTCACTTGTACCTGTGGGGCTCGATGATGACAGTGATGTAGTCGAGCAAGAGAAGATTGTCAAGCAGGAATTGTTGAGTGGAGAGGATGATGTTGACAGCCTTGATTCCGATGTTGAAAACGGAGATCAATGTGATGAAAATTCGATAACCGACGACGAAACAACCTCTGCTATTGAAGATGTGCTTGTAGAAGAGATTTTGGCTGACGTTGCTGGTGCTCTCGAAAAGTTCGAAGTTTATTTTGAAAATTCTAAATACTCGGAGGTTGAAGTAGAAGATGAAGAGCAGGAAGTGGAGGAACAAGAAGAACTAGAAGAAGAACATGTAACCGAAGAAATCGAGGAAGAACATACTGATGATGATATGTCAGCGCTTGACCACGTGGAAATTGGAGAAATTGAGATTCCGGTCAAATCAGAAGAGATTTCAATCAAAGAAGAGCTCCCAGAGCAGGAAATCAAAATCGAAGAAGAAAATGTTGAGCTGGGAATTCTCGAGAAGGAAGAAGACATTTGCAATGTGTGAGTCACCCAGTAGTCAAGGTGTTTAGTAACTTTGTGTTTTTCAGAACTTTGGAGTATCCGGAACGTGAAATCAAGCAGGAGCTTTCATTGTCGCCACAAGGATTCGAACCGCTTGTCAAGAGTGAAGAGATGACTCCGGAAAAAGAAGTGAAAATTAAGGAAGAGGACAACGTTGCGGATTGGCATGTCAAGGAAGAGGAATGCGAATCGGACAATGTCGTGCAAGTCAAGACAGAAGAGACGATTCTGGAAAACCAGATGCAAATCAAGAAAGAAGAAGACGTTGCGGGTTACGCCATGCAAATCAAGAAAGAGGAAAACGTTGCCGATTACAACATGGAAATCAAGAAAGAAGATTATTTTCCGGATTACTTTACACAAGTCAAGGAAGAAGGAAACATAGCCGGTTACTTTTGGCAAGCCAAGAAAGAGGAATGCGATCCGGACAACTTCTTTGAGTATATGAAAAAAGAGTTTAAAGAAGAGGATATGAGAATGGAATTGTGTTAGCTCCGCATACTCTTCAGCAGTTTTCTCGGTTTGTATAGGCGCTATTAGTCATCTCGTTGTTAAGTTATTATTCCCGTTCATACATCTGACTTTTATATTTATCAAAATGTTTTGATTTTGCTTGTACTTGATTCTCGAAAAACTGAAAATTCCTTTCCATAAGTTTGCTTGATTCCGTGCCATTTTGTCGACATTCAGTCTAGTATTTTCTTCTTGTTTCTAATTCCCGAATTGTGATTTCTTTACTGTGAAAAACTTGTACATACCCGTTGTAAATAATAAATTAGATTTAATTTCCTTTGGTTACACACAAAAAACATCGGTTAAGCTCATAATCATTCATTTTATCACAAAATAAGAGTGTTGAGATCATTTTTGACGAAATCCCGTCATAGCCAATATTATTCACATTCCATACAAATAAATTACAAAGTTTCTAATCTAATCAATGATTTTGTTTAGCAAAATGTTCAATAACCATTTGTTGTGTACATCAAGAGACGCTGAGTTTGCTTCCATCTTCTCGCGCACTGTTTTCAGCTCTACCGACCACTTTTTGGATGTTGCTGCTGTGTTGACAATCTGAAAGAAGAAAAACAAATGAACGACTTTGAGATAAGATACTGTACCTGATTGACAAGTGTCATGACAAATCGGGTGTCTCTGATATCTCCGTTGACCATGAACGTCTCGATGTATCTCGTCAACGTGTTCTCAACTCCATCCACACAAATCGAGAAGAATGGAAGAGTTCTGGTGATTGCCGGAGCTGTTTCTCCACGACTCAATTGATCGAAACCTCTGAAAACCACAAATTGCGAACTGACGATGCTCAAGAGTAACTCACAGTTTCTGCAGAGCTTTATAGATCCGTGTCATAGATCTATCGTCGTTTGCAACTTTTGCTCTAGTCGCTGCCACCATCAGAATCCGATATGCAATTCGACAGTAGTACTCGTTGTCGGTTGGGAATGGGATAGGATCTCCTGATTCCACTCCGGCGAGCAGGAAGTTTGTCACTTCGCCGTTGAACTCGTTAGATCTACACAGCAACTGCTCGATTCCCTCCGCTACCAGCTCAATGACAAATCTCTCTCTTCGAACTCTCATGGCGACAAGGAGAAGCTTCAGGAGCATTTTTTTGTCTTGTTTTAGACGGATGGGGACTTCTAGCAACTTGATAAGCAGGGCGATGACAAATTGCGACTCGTCAGATTCGATCCTTCTGAAAATTCGGTTTTGGTGTCATAACATTAACTTAACAGAAACTCACCCTGTCGCATTTGCGAGTCGCTTCAAATACTTCTCCAAATACACAGAAAGGACATCAACGGTCTGCGCGAATGAGTCCAGAGAATCCGACTGTACCAGGTACAGGAGACCAGCCAGCGTATGCACTCTGACAATCTTCACGTTGTTCGCCAGTCCGGAAGAAACCAGCTTCAGCGCAATAGACTCAGGTTCTCCCTGTTTGAAATCAGGGCCATGCATGTCGGCACCAAGAACTGCGATTGACTTGAGGAACATTATGTGGACAAATGAAGAGAGGAATGGGTTCTGGTCGTATTCTGGAAACATGTTAAATTTCAATAGAAAACTTTCGACTAGCAAACCATGTCTATAGATGATGCATGTTGTCCGGAGAACTGCTTTGTGAAGGTCTGGATCATCGAAGAAGTCCGACAAGTGGAGAATGGTGTGGAGGATAGCATGAAGCAGCGTTTCACTAAGTTCTCCGATTCCTTGACTGTACCAATACTCGAAGATGTTCATGAGCTGCTTCACATTGGAAATCGTGTCGATATTGGTGGCAGATGTCAAGAAGTAGTTACTGGCGCTGTGGTCAATGCGCTGAAAACAAAAAGTAGTATACATTCTCAGGGAATGGGCTTACATGATAGTTGGCGTGCTGTTTGAACTCGATCGGCATCATTCCACAGAGTTGCCAGAGGGAGAACAGCGGTGTCTGGCAGATTCCATAGAGAGTGGTTTTTCCGTCGAACTGAAATCAATAACTGTGTGATTGTCACACCAAGAAAGGACACTCACATGTGTCCAAGTCTTCGGTTCATGTCGTTCCAATGGCGTTGTGAATGCTGTACGTGGCTCGCATTTCCAGACACTTTTCAAATTGCAAAGATGCGCAAATTCCGAGCTTTGTAGAAAAAGTTCGGAGAGGTACGGAGACTTGAGCACAAATCCAGATGTCGGATCTCCGCCATTCGGGTACTTCATAGATGTCAGAATTGTGGCGATGTAGAGTTGAAGAGCCTTGCAACTTCTCGATTCTCTCTCTAGTACATCTTTCGGGTCGTGGTCCAACTTCTCCGGTCCAATGACAGTATGCGCGATGACTGCTTGCATTGTGGTGAAGAGCACTTCAAACTGTGCATTGGTGACTAGTCCAACTTTATGGAGTCGAGATTTCATGTCATCAAGGACAATGACATCGCACACGTGACCAGTTGGCGGGAGGCATGTTATAGTCGGTTTCCGTAAGATTTCTATAACTGGGATCCAGTTGAAGCACTTCATAGCGACCAGAGGGATGTTGAAGAGAGAGTTGAGGATCGGGTGACGGAAACAAGCTGGAAAAGTAGTTCCGGTGATAATTGGGTACGGTCTAGAGTTACCTGATTGCGTTTTGGTTAGGGTCTTCTGAAACTGCAAATTGGCTTCTTGGCACAGCACAAAGACCTCATAAGCAAACTTCTTCATCTCTTTTGCCTTCCATTCGTTCATCTCTCCCTTGACTTGAAAATCGATCCGATATTGACTATAAGAAGCCAGTAGCGCATTAGAAATGACAATTCCTGTTGTTTTCTGTGCCAGTTTCATAAACATCTTGGCGGTTCCGATTTCATCGTCGGATATGAGTTGCAGCATTCGGGGATGACCAAGAAGGTTGCGGATTCCACGCAGGACATAGCCATTCTGAAATAAGCTACTACAATTGGATTTTGAGCTTGTTAGCCATACCTCTGCGCAGTCCGGCGTAACTTGATCAAAAAGGAACTGCACTTGAGAAACGTTCAAACAAGTCAAGTTAAGGTTGGCGTTGCCGCTGTTGGCTAACAACTTCAAGTAGACATTTGTGTTGAATCGTTCTGCGAGTGACTCTGCCAAGTCTTGCAAGCGATAAGTAATGTCCAAACGGTGCTCCAAGTCATCTTCGAGCCTTCTGAACTCTGCGACAAGCAAATTCCAGATAGCATCATCGTTCGGTTGTTCTTTCTCAAGAAGGTCGATGAAATCGAGGACTTCTGTTTCTCCCAGGCAGACAAGAACATTGCAGAGGTCTTGGACAGATCCGCAGTAGTATTGCTCTAGCAACCTTGAGATGGCGTCAAGCTCCCCGTCAGTTAGTTCTTCGTCGAATTCTCGTTCTGTTATGGTGACGGGTGGGAGAACAGACTTGCTAGCATATTTCGCAAGAATTCCGCTGGCTTTAGTCTTTGGTCCTTGTGTCAGAGCGTATTCCAAATACCGCTTCCACTTGCCCCCATTTTCATCCTCCACATCTATCAACACAGATTCGCTTGAGCTTCGGAAATATAGAACCGCTATGAGAGCACATCTCGCATGAATGTTCCCAGCTGAGCCACTCTCCACCCCCGAATCGATCATTTTATAAACTTCGATCTCATCGCTCAACAAGTATTTTGCAATCATTGATAGCGGCAAGGCCATTGCAGAGAATGGAACATTTGCAGCGTTACGACAATCCCTTGACATCCAATCAGAGAAAATCGACCAGAAGAGAACTTGGTTGTTGACAGTGACCCTGGAATCAAGTCATTAGCAGGAGTACCAATGTGGATCCAACTTACTCCGTGTTCTTGAGAAGCAGAGAGAGTGTGTAGAGGGTTTCTGTCGGTGCATGTTGCATACAGAACATCCATCTCGAGTGGTTGGTTTGCAACAACTCCCTAATGTCATTCGATTCGAACCTTCCGTTCATCAATGCAAAACTTATCGCCTTCATCGCGAAAGGAACGTTTCCGATTAACAGCTCCTCTACAGACTTCATCATCATTGTCGCAGCAGTTGTTGGTTTGAGGTACGTCTCTTCTTTTTGGAATCTGGTCGCAGTTGACAGAAAGTGCATAAGCTGTAATGGAGTAAATAGGTCATACAATCATCGTGTGTGCTCACCGTGTCAAACAATTCCGGGTTGGCACATTGCTGCGGTAACTCAAAAGCTGCAACCGTGTACTTCATCAAGCAGTCTGTTGGATCCGCATCAGACAACGCCAGCTTATGATTCATCAAACATATCATAATCTTCAGCACTTGCTCTTTCTCCTTCTTCCCTCGATTCCGGAATGCTTTCAAACTTGTCGTGATCAACGGCTCCAGCTGCTCCAGGATAACAGCTGTCATTGAGCCAGGCTTCACTTTCTCAATATCCACGTCATCACCCCAGCGGTTGAAATACTTGTCGCCCGTGCATTTCAGAGCGGAAACAAGGATCTCATCATCGGAGAGACCTTTCTTGGTAGTGGAGGCTGATTGGAAGTAGAACACTTTTCCCCTGGTAAGACCTTCGATGAGTTTTGGATCCAGCAGAGAGCGGAGAAGGATGTGAAGCAGCTTCAGAGCGGAGAGTGGGGAGAGAGTGAATAGGACCTGAAAATTGGCATGGTTAGAGGGCAAAATAAGGAGTTAGGTTACCTTGATGTAAATCACAATCTCCAGAATGTTGTCAGTAGACGTTTTGAAGTTACTCGACATCGCAGCCATCATCAACTCAACAGTTGGAGTTATCAACTGCTCCAATTTCTCGTCGGCAGAGCTTTGCACGGTTCTCTGAAAAAATTAAAATCACACTTATCAAAACTCTGCCGATACTCACATAAAACGCATCCAAGGTTGCTCTGAACTCTGTGCGGTTTCCCAGTGACTCATCCATTTCAGTTCTCGAATGCGTTAGGAACGGGAACTCTTTCGTCTCTGCCGCGCATTTCACAATGTACACGTTTCGATAGATCCAGTTGAGTACCGCCATTCCCACATGGAAGCCATGGTAGCAATCGTCTCTGCTCGCAGAATCTGAATGAAAAAAAGGTTAATTGAGAGCTGGGACTCCGTATTTTGTACCGGTCAAGGAAACTGTCATAACTTGCAGGATTGACGTTATCGCATCTGAATTCCAAAGCATTCTACTCAACTGAGGGATCTTCTCATGAGAGAAGTCATCTTTGGTTGTTTCTCGCAATATCGAGGCCATTTTCACACTCATCGGCTGAAAATTAAATTTTTTACTTCGCAGTTTCTTTTTTTATGATTTTACCAGTGATCCTTCAGAAAACAACAATGTTCTCCAGTCATCATAAATATCCGCCATGAGCGTGTCAGCTTTCCGTTTGTTGCTCACTGTTTTCTTCGGAAGACCAACTTGAAGAGGGATAGACGGCGGATACTTGTCTTCTCCAGACTCTTGCAGTTGGAATGGTTGCAGAAGGGTCGGAATGATCCTTACAAACTGCGGAGAGTCCCAGCAGTCAATGATGCATCTTTTCAATCTGTCCAAGAAATTTTCCACTAGTTCCTCGTACTTTTTCCGTGTCGGGGAATTTTGATTTTCTTCTCGTTGCACCCATTCCTTAACGACTCCGACAAACTTGCAAGCACTGGTTATTTCCGGAAGTCCCAAGTCGTAGTGAGTGACGTGAAGTGACCGGAAGGCCATGATGTTCAAGTATTCAAAGAGTTCAGTGCCTTGAAGATGGTTCATATGCTCTACTGTAACCCCTTCTAACAGGAATCGATATTTCTTGACACTTTTGAATACATCAAGGCAATCTGAAAAAGTGAGACGTTTTGCGAACGGATACTTGTAGGTTTCCATACTTTTGATGTTCATTCCTCGTTCCAGGACTGTAAACGCAAATTTGATGGCTTGCTGGGCGAGTTGGTTGTCATGCGACTTCGAGTAGTCAATGATGTCAATCAGGCTTTGAGTTTTGTCACCTGGAATTGCAAATGAATTGAAATCAACTCATACTTGCCTACCTATCCGCACAACAAAATTTTCCAACGGCAACCGAGAGCAAATCACGTTTAGAACTCGTATCGCCAAGATTTTCATTGAATCTTTTGACTGATGATCTGTCTTCACAAAATTGCTGATTCCAGTGAGCAGAAAAGTCTTTCCGAGGAATGCCGAAATGTAGTTCTCCGTAGAAGCATTCTCATCGACTGCAAGCTTGGCATACGGCTCCAGAACCAGGTCGACTTTCTGAGGCGGTTTTGTTTCTTGCAACTGCTCGTACAAGTCAGCATTGACAAGCGGGTCGACGAACTCAGTAGTCTCAACGACCTGAAAAGATGATTCCACTGTCATTGACTTGTTTGTCGGAGCAAACCTCTTCCGGAGTATCACAACCGAATTGTGACTGGAGGAAGTTGCCAGGGGTAGATCCAACTAATTTGAAAGAACCTATTCTGATGACCTCTTCGAGAACGGCAAATGCGTCGTAGGCGATTTCATTGGAAGAGTCACGGATCATCAGAAGCAGCATTTCCACAAGCTGAACAAGAACGTTCAAAGCGCCCTTAAACTTAGAGTGCTTACCGCTTCCATGCTCTGCGGAGCAATGCTGTCGACATATTCCGAGAGACATCTTTTGATGAGACTGAGAGCACCGACAGGGATTGGTTGATTGTTGACAAAGGCTTCGATGACTTTAGTGATGTGGGAGTAGAATTGCTGAAAGAATCGGGAACCTTACACGATGTAGCAAATCTGAGAAAAATGCTGATTCGCAGACTCGTGGTCGACCGGGCGACGGCTCGTTGCAGCCCGGCGCTGATTAATCATTCAAAATGTTGAATCAATATTTTGGTCTTCAAAGTACTCACTGCTCTGAAAGTCTCCTTCGACTCCATCATCACTGCTCCAGTCATCGCTGCCATTGTCCGGGACGCATGCCCTTTTGTCGTCCACATTTTGAAAAACGCCCTGTCGCAGATTTCCTGAAGGAAAACCAAGTTTCTCTTATTTCCGATGTTTATGCTCACTTTCAAATCTTGTAAGCTCCACAGAACCAAAGTGACAAGCTTGTCACACGATTTCTCCAGTGCCTGATGACAGATAGTCTGGTTGATCTCCAAACTTCGGAGGAACAAGGTACGAACGACTTCTTGATGGAATGTGCGGCCGTTTTTATCGGGAACTCGTTGTTTCGGGAGAATGTCCAAGTAATAAGCGAGGTACTTGATCATCTTTGTCACTTGTCTCGCTCCATTCATCCGTTCTATACTAATCGCCAGAATCTTCACCGCAGTCTCCGGAAACCCGTAGCATTCGTATGCCTGCAACGAACTTCCGTTTGTCTCGAATCTTTATGAGAAATTTTGAAATCTCACCTTCAAAATATGTTCGTAATATGCTTCAGCTGCTAATCGGATGTCTGCACTGCTTCTTTCCAAACTGATAAAGGTGATATTCATGAGACGATGTACATATCGGTGATACTGAAAAATTCCGCTATTTTTTGTTTTTTTGTGTTCAAATTCATGTGGAAATTGTCACTTACAACGTCATTTCTATCTGTTAGCACTGCGAGCGACAAGTTCTTCTCAATAATTCGATGCGCCGATTTAATAAGATGCAATTCGCGATCTGACGTGAGATTTGTACTGAGTTCATCGGTTATTTGGGCTAATACCGTTGAGGTCATGCCTGAAAAAACGGAGAATTCATTTTTCAATAAAAAACTGCAAAATTATCACGGGAAACAAGCGAAAAGAGCGAAAACTTATGAACAAATTGCGGTGAAATTCACGAAAAACGGTGGCCGAGGAGGGGGAGACTTCGGCCACGGCCATGGCCTAGAATCGAGAGAGTAAACATAGCAAGGAGGGGGAAGGAAAGGGGACGCACGCTCAGCGCGAAGAGGAAGGCTGTGGCGGAGAAGAGGTATAATTAGGAGCGAATGAAAACCGGGTATGTTTGTGAAAACGCGGGGGATTGAGCGGAAATTAAAGGGAGAGAAATATAAATTGGAGGAAAACAAGTGGCTCATGAAAATGAAGGGTTAGGATATTGGAAACCAGCAAAATGGCACAGCATGGATTTACAATGGAAAGGTTCCTGATTCACTCTTTGAAAGTTTTCAAAGTTTCGGGTAATTGGATATTTGACTCTAAAAATGTATTTCCATTGTGCATATGAAATGATAAGTGACTTTGCACAAGTTTGCCAAGTGATCCACTTTGCAAAGCAGCCTCTGAAAGACATTTGATGCTCACATCGAACTGGAAGAGAACTATTTTGGAATTGTAACCAAATTCAAGGTCTTGTGAAACTTGTGCAATAAACAATGCAAAGATCATCAAATCAAATGGAGCTTTTTAGCAGTAGGGGCTTGACAAGTGTTCAGATAAGTCTTCACTTCGAGATGTTTTACTCTAAAAATCATTTCAGATACATTTCGATTCAGATCAAAATGTGACATTTCTTAACTTTTTTCTTATTTTTGAGAATAATTCAACTTTTCATAATGACAGCTTGTGCGACACAATTCAAGATTACATGAACCTGTTGGTTCTCATTGGGGAAATTGTAGTGGATTGCAAACTGGAAAAAATTGTATAAACATGTGAAGAAAATCCAACCATTGAGACAATTTTTAAAGATAATACAAGATGAGATAATCTGAAATTAATAGAATTGCTCAAGTGATTTGTGATAGATACAAACACAACTTCATAGCTGCTGAATTATTCCTGATATTGGATTCAGTAACCTGAAAAACATGCACTTCCGCTCATGCGCTCGGTCACTATACCCCTTCATTCAAAGGACGAATGCATTAGAACACTGACAGTACGCGGCCAATGCAGACCAGATGAGATCTGTAAGCGTGCTCCACTGCGAACGGGGAAGGGTGCATACGGTCCAGAACACCTTAGAAATCAGTCTCCACTCACACGCCGTCTACAGTCAGCTCGTTCGTCGGTTTTCAGAATGGTAATTGACCAGCATATGCAGGATATGTTTGATCTACTTCCGGCCCTTGCTCGGAAGCAGACAGGTACGAAGTTTTCTATTTTAAAATTGACTGAAACCAAAAATATACCAGTGATTACCCTATTGATTAGTTACATTGGGTAGCCATTTATAACTTTATGATATTCATGAAAATCTGAAAAGTTGAAATAAGTTTACGCGGCGAACAGTTCTATAAACGAAGTTATGTATACACTTTAGTGTTAGGATAGATTACGGTAGCATTGTCAAAAATATTGACTGTATCCAAGATTTGATTGTCTCACCTCGTTTATTTTCAGTGGTCACTCCGCACCCACCTCGCCCAACCAATTCACTCTGCATTTTCTGCGGGGTCGAGCCAAGTGTTGCAAAATTGCCATCGAAGAAGTTGCCGGACACTTTGATGCGATGTGGACACGTTGACGAGAATAATCGACAGTGTAGCCACTCCTTCCACCTGTCGTGTATAACAAGCACCCAGTCAATCTACGGATTTGACGCTCAATATTTGGCTCTTGAGAAGAATGTCGGGAAGCTCGTGTGTATGGACCACTTTTGTGCGACATGCTTTACTTACGGATTTTTCCGCGCTTCCCATCTGGGTCCGCTTATCAAGGTCTCGAATGAAGTTCGAAGTTTCCATGCCATGTGTCGTCCCGTCGGATCAGAGGTTCTTCATGATGGGTCTCTTGTGATGTCTCACTTCACGGATTTGCCTGATTTCTCTGGACGCCACTCACCAGTTTGCAATATTTGCGGAGGAGACGATTTGGACGAGAAACTCGTGAAGTGCCCCTGCTGCATCCATTCGTTTCACAGAAGATGTCAACCAATTCCCGCAAGGCTCTGCAGACGCTGCACTTTCGATGAACAATTGGTATTTGACCAGGGAGTGATGTTAGTGAGAACTACAACGGTATGTTTGTCAGCGCCAAATGCATCCGTTGGGAAGACGCAAGGAGCTTGCAAATGGATCTGCACTACGAAGAGCTCGGATTCACAGCAATTCGAATAATCGGAACCGGAGATTTCGTGTGCAAGGAACTTCAAGAAGTTGTTCAATTTTCTCCTGCTGCCGCCAACGCTACATTTTTGTCGGTCAAGGCAACGTACAGAGCTAATTCTCGAGAGATTCGGACTCATCACGATACAATGCTCAAAATGGACTTGCTCGATCCTCCATACCCGGTCCCTATACGTCCGATCAGCACTAACAACACTTTCCACAATTCACTGCTAAAAGTCCGATCCATTGCCAGTGCCATCCCGGAAATAGCAAATGCAGATCAAGTTATGCGCACTCACGAGTCACTGTTCCTTGGACCGGCTACTCAAATTGGTCGAGGAGTTCGAACAAACTCATTCATTTCGAAGAATACGGTGCTTCTCGAATTTGTAGCAGAAGTCATTTCGTCAGCAGAGGCTAAGAAAAGGATGAAGTTGACACTTAGAAGCAACGACCAGCATGCTCAATACTATCAGTTTATGTCAAAGATGCGAATTTTGAAGAAAAATAAAGAAGTTGTCGTTGAGATTGGTTTAGATGCTGCTGTTCATCGGAATCTAGCAGCGTACGTTTGCAACTTGAATATTTGAACTTTATTTGTCTTCTTTCAGATTCATCAACTCGTCGTGCGACCCGAACTGTCAAGTGAATCCCGTTTCCTCGATCGAAGCGGATGGTGTCACTTACGAAAAACTTAAAATCCGCGCACTTCGCGATATCCAGCCAAACGAGGAGATCAACATTGATTATCAATGGAATGACAACTTCCAGTGCTTTTGTGCCGCTGTGAACTGCCGAAATCCGGGAATCCATAAGATCTGGAACACCTGAAAACTTAGGTTTGGACTTAATCCGGATACTTTATTAACGGTTTCTCTCCCGTGTTTATATCGTCTTCTAGCCACCTGAATACTGGTTTTTGTAAAATATTCCTGATCTTCCCACAATTTGATTTTCTCTTCCCAAACGTATTTTAGCATTTGTTGTATAGATATAGGTTTGTTTAAATTTCTAATTTTGCCTTAAAACTGACAAAGAAAAATCCCCCTACCAGCTTATGTATAATGAATACATTTATTTCTGTCAATGACTGTATACTTTCTTCTTCTTTTTCTCGTTTGAGATTCCTTGCCCTTGTTTATTCTGCTTCCAAAGTGAACATTTTGGTTTTTGGTGAAACCCGTGCGGAAAAGAGAGGAAATTCGCGAACATGCGTGGCAAAAACAATGCAAGAGATAGAGGCGTTGAAAAAGAAAGAGACACGACACACCTGGCAGGCCACGATAGGGCGCGGCAAATGGTCCGCATGGCAATTATGAGATTGGATTTTTTTCACGGTTTGCGACATTTTCAATTTGAAAAATGGGGAGCAACTATGCAAACAAAAATCATCTATCCCGTACCACAACATTGAATTTTATACAAAAGTAATTTATTAAAGTCCATGAAATGTTCCATAAAAAACATGAAGGCATCAAAGTCAATTAAAGTTAGAAGAAGCGTTTGAGACAGACAACAGAGAACAAAGACCATGTAGTGACGATATCGATGCGAAACTGGAAGGTGGAATGTTATGATTTCATTGACTAGCTCGTTGATTTTATTGCTTGCTCTGCATTAAACCGTTTTAGTGAGAACTCACCAAAAGAACCACTGGAAATATGCTGCAAGCCGAGAGGAAACTCTGATGATAGATTCCAACTCACACGAGCAACCTG
Source organism: Caenorhabditis becei (assembly GCA_900536315.3). Lineage (NCBI taxonomy): Eukaryota > Metazoa > Nematoda > Chromadorea > Rhabditida > Rhabditidae > Caenorhabditis > Caenorhabditis becei. The sequence goes on along the minus strand of LR539462.1, from coordinate 60,137 downwards.
AGGATCTGCTGCAAAAATGATGAACCTGAAACTAACGGAATTTTGTGCATACTTCAGCTTCTGCCTACCGGAACAAGAAAAAATCAAGAAGAAATATAAGAAAAATGAAGATGCATAGAGCTGTCTGAAAAATAGAGAAATTCAAGAAATTTAACTATATGGAATCAGTACCTATCTCCAATCCAGTGGTTTCTTTGCTTGGCGACATTTTTTGTATCCACACAAACAGTCGAAGTCTTCCCAGTGGTAGTCTATGAAAAGCTGTTCGCCTTTTTTAATGTCCCATCTTGTGACCATCACTATTTTTTGGATTCGCGCAGTGCCCGCATCGTTCAACACCCCATTTTTGCGTCGTGCCACAACGTTCGGGTTGCAGTGCGAGTTGAAGATCCTGAAAGTTCTTGAACATTTTCAACCTAGTTGCGTTTGAATTGTCTTACGCGGAAATGTTGTGGACCTTTGTGGAATCACAAGCAATTTTGTATTTATGCCATACACCATTTTTATCTTTCGCAAGAATACTAGTGCCATAGGTATATTCCGGCTCTTGATGATCCTTCACATCCTTCTTGATTTTCTTGTGTCGCATGTGTTCTGGATGAGAAAGGTATACACCATTGTACTCGCAAATTGTTGTTCCTTTTGGAATGTCCTCCGTTGCAAAAACGCCATTTCCCATTGCTCCGCAGAATTTGATTTCGATGTCCGGATGTGATGGGAGGACTTCGTTCTTTTCATCGAGCTCTCTGATTGCGAACGAGTATGGTCTACCATCAAGCAACGAAGGGTCAAAGACGCTTTCGTTGGTGAGTTCGATTTTAGGATCCCGATTTTTAACGTTGTCTTGTCGTTCCTTGAGTAACTTCCTCAAAGCATTCTCCTCGGCCTTTCGTTCTCTAGAGTTTCCCATGGTTTGGTAAGTCTCCTTGATGGTGCGGAAAAATGCATTAGCACAGTCTGGTCGCACTCGCTGCACGGCCTTGATCTTTCTGATAACGAACTTCTCTTCATTCTCCAGAAAAACAGGTACAAATCCTGGCTTTCTAAAGTTTTCGGATGTCTTGATGCTCTTTTTCTTTTTTGCCGCATCTTTCCATAGCCAGCATTTGCCAACCCGGAAGTAATTTCGGGAATAAACAAGAACTGGTTGATGGTACTCAATCTGCTCGTCGAATTGGCAACATGTGCACTTGCCGTCTTTTCCTCCACATTTCGGGTGAGTTGAATTAATACAGTTCCTGCACTGGTTTTTCCTGCTCTTCACTTTTTCCCCGCAAATCGTACACGCTGGAGAGTGTGCACCTTTAAACTGCGTTTCAGGTGTCCTGAAGTCAACCAGCTCCAGCATTTTGTCCTTGTTCATTTTTGACCCGACAGGGCTGCATTGCACATGGAACGAGCGAAGTTTTTTAGCATCCTTCAGAAGCTTTCCCTGACGCGCTGTTCTCATGTATCCGTCTGAGAAACATGTCTGGCACACATGGTCGGGACAGAAGAGAAAGCCCACGAGTTCGGGGAGTGCCATGTACTGTGGAACCATGAAGTTGATTGTTAGAAAATTCTGAAAACGAAGAATAAGAGACAGTTATTAATAAAACAACTAACTGAGATGCAGGACGGGTGGAATACAGATTTGCATTGAGAATCTTCGTGGACATGGCCACAACGCATCGCCTTGTTCGGCATGATATCTTCATGTTCCCAGGGAAACGGGCTCACGTCTTGTTTGCAGAAGACACAACATTTGTTGTACTCTCTTTCTGGGTGAGGTGCGATTACTGCAAAATGTATGATTTTTAATTCAATTAGTTTTGAAAAAGCTTACTTTCTGGCTTTGGTAAGGGGGGCAGTTTATAGAATAACTTTTGAGCTTCTTCATCTTCGAATGGCTGGAAATGTTCTTGTTCGAAAAATCATGCAACACAAAAGTTCACCTCATCATCTTCGTCCTCAATGTCCGATCCGTCATTTTCATCGTCGCTGTCGCCAGGTTCATCATCCGGTGCTCCCGGTTTACCGTTTCCTTCCGGCAGACTTCTCGGTTTTTTCGGCTTTTTGCGAAGATCTGCTGGTTTTGGGCGTTTTCCTGATTTTTTCGACGAAACTGGCTGAGAATTTTTTTACTGTCACAAGTTTTCAAAGTATTGCTTTACCACATTCTTATCTCGAACCTCGGCAGCCTTCTTCTTTGATTTTTTGGCGGGAGGTAGCTGAAAAACGTTTTACTGAATGAACCCTTTCACTACATTGTTTTACCACATTATCTTCTTCCTTGTCCTTATTTTGTTTCTTGCTTGCCTTTATTTTTGGCGCTTCATAGGGTTTCTGAAATATATCTTGTTTGAATAGCTTTGCAACGATGCTCTACATCATAGTTAACTTTTCGATTGATGGGTTCCTCTTCTTTTTCGTCTTCGTTTTTGTCCTTAGTTTTTTTTTCCTCTATCTTCTCATCTTCCTCTTCGTCGTCATTCTGTTGAGTCTCTTCACCTCCTTCGCCACTGACATAGTCTTCAAATGACAAGTTCCCCATCGTATCGCTGAGCTCGTCCACCGACAAGTTTTGAACACCCGATCCATTTTCAAAACTTGAGTTATCTTCATCCTGAGAAACAATTTAGGATTTTCTGACTTTTTAAGACTTACTATCTCCATCGCTTCGGGCGATGTCGAAGCCTCTCGAGGTGGAAGTTCTGTCGGTTTTGAGCGTGATCTCGTCCGTCTGCTGGGACCTTCATCAACAACTGCTGGAGAAGTTTCCTAGAAGAGAATAGGTTCAAAACGAGATGAACAGAAGACTCACAATCTCCATATCTTCTGCAGGCGGAGACTGTGATCGAGGTTCCGGTGCTGCTGTTCTTGACTTTGATCGAGTCGTTCGCGCTGCTCTTGAAGTTCTTGACTTCGATCGTCTTCTGGCTACATTGTCTGATGAAGAAGCATGCTAAAAGTTGATGCGTGAAACAGTTTGTTCAAAAAGTTCTAAAACGCACAGTTTCTTCATCCACTGATTTTCTCGGTGCTCTTGACTTCGATCGAGTGCTGCGTCCCGTATCAACAGTCGACGAATCTTGGACCGGATAGTCTTGATACTCTGGTTGAGGTTTTTCTGCCGGAGTTGCTTCTTTTTCCGATTGTTCGCCCGGTCTATCATCAATAATCTCCACAGACGAATCCTATAAGCAAGATGAAGTGAAAAATGATTGAAACTTCTAAAACTCACGCTTTCCACATTTTCTGATCTGTGTGACCGTGATTCTCTTGATTCGACAGAGGGTTCAAGAGCAGACGTTGCATTTATGTTTGGTTGTTCGTCATCAGAAAGGATAACTACAGACTGATCCTGTAAACAAAATAAAATAAAGAGTTACCAGAACTTCTAGAACTCACGCTTTCCACTTCTTCTGATCTGTGTGACCGTGACTCTCTTGATGTTCTGGTGCAGGATTTCGGTGAGTCGATTGGCTTCTCTGCATTCTGCATTTTCCTTGCAATCTTGTCACGCAGATTCGTGTAGAGTTGGCTCACAAATAATTCTGCATCATCCTGTGTCAGCGGGTGGTTGTTGATAGTGGCCTCTGCCACGTACAGTACGAACGGGCCGGAGTTCCACCAGGCGCTTTGACGCGGAATTGAGTCAAAATGGTCGAGGTGGAATCCGAGGTATCGGACTATTTGCATTACTATGTCTGGCGTGTCATTATGGAGGGGGTCGTACAGGACAATGTTTTTGTCTTTGATTATCAGCAGGAAACAGTGATTATCGTTGCAGACAGGAAAAAAGAATGTCTCATCATCGTTGCAGACAGGAAAAAAGAATGTCTCATCGATCCTCCGTCAACAAATCTTGGATCCTTGGCAGGTTTTCATTCAGGTTCTGGGCGTACGCCGGGTCGATGATTTTGAATTTCGGATTCTTGCGTGCCAGTCGCTCCAAGTGGTTCTTCATGATTTCATTGTTGAAATTTGCGTTCGTTGCAAATTCCTGTCGGAGATACGGGTCGACAATTTTCTTTTGGATGAGTCTTTCAGGCGAGTCGTCGATTTGAATGTAATCGGTTGGTCTTGGCACTGCTTCTGGACTGTATCTCTCTGGCGAGACGTCGATTTCGATGCATTCGGGTGATCTCGGGACTGCTCTTGGAGTATGTCGCGACGGGGAGACGAGGTCGGAGACGGAAGGAGCTGGTTGGAAAGGTTCATTAGCTTGTGGCTGAAAAGTTCCCCGTTTTAGCAAGTGTGTTACAAAAAGACTACTGGAACTCACAAAGTTCATATTTTCCGATTTATCCGATGGAGAGGCCGGGCGTGAAGGTTGGCGTGAAGATGTTGACGACGAAGACTCGTCACTGGATTCATCTTGGTCGTCTGGCTGTCCCGATGCCCGAGTATTTTTAGTTGTAGATTTTGATGTTCTCGGAGGTGATTTTGGCCTGCTGCTTGATCCATCGTCAATTACTTGGATATCATCATCCGAATCGTCTTGTACATCACTTACACTTGACGGTGGAGTATTCTAAAAATGGTTGAAAAGATTTGAAGTGGTTCCAAAACGTGCTTGGTGCATTTTTCTTAGGATTCTTGGCCGTCTAGACAAAATTGAATGAAAAGTAATAGTAACTTTCAATACTCACTTTCCTAGCTTCATTTTCTTCCGCACGCCGTCTCCTTTCGGACCTCTTCTCATTTTTGTTCAGTTCAAAATCGGAATCCATTTCAGCCTGAAAATTAGATTGATTGATTCTGGAAATATTTTTGAAATTTTTACATTCGTTTTTTCTTTTCCTCGCTTTCCATGTGGTTTTTTAGGCTGGGAGCGTGAACTTTGCGATGAACGTTTCGGTGATGGCGTCGGACTCTCGCTGTCGTTTTGGTAGAAACCCTTCGGTTTTCTTGATACTGACCGGGAGCTCCTTTCTGATGTCGGCTTCGTAGCTCTTGATTTTGTTTTCGTACGACCGGTGCGTGGTTCAACAGGGGTTACTTGGCTATTGCTCGCCGCATCCACCTGAAAGAGTTTATTGAAGTCAGTGAGGATTTTTGAGCTCACGTCTGTGGAGGAATGCGGTGTTTGATGGAGTCGAACTGGTGACGGAGTATTAATCTGTGAAAAGCTAGTGGAAATTTGTCTAGTTTTTTGAACTCACGTCTCTGGAATAATTGTGTGGTGATTGCCGTAGATCTTGCGACGGAACAGCAATCTAAAAATGTCCATTAATATTTGTAAGGATGTCTGGACTCACATCTTCCGACGGCTGCATTGTCATGGGTGCTTTGGTCTTCGAGCGCCCACTGTCTTCTCTCGTCGGAGCACGTTGTTGATTTCCCTGTTGGTATTGGTTCTTCAATTCCTTATAATCTTTCTGGAAATAAAATTCGTTCTGATTAATCAAAACCGTTGCTCACCTTGTTCATTTTAATTAGTTCATGCTCATGGTCATAAATTCGAATTTTTCGTAGTTCGTTTGCAAGACCGTGCCTGTGTGTATCACTACTACTTCTGTTCGCGTTGTTTTGAAGATTATGTCCATGATCAATGAGCGTTTGAGAATTGAGAACCGTTTCAACTCCACAGCCATAATTGCCCTGGTAGGGAATGTGACTGCGGTCTGCTCTTTGAACCACCACATCGATTCTGTGTTCATCTTCATTGTGCAAGAGACTGTCAGCAATGGCAATTGCTTCATTTTGTGAGAGGTTTCCCGTTTGAGCGAACACCGAATCCATAATTGTCACCGTCGGCACCCCAGAATCGTTGTAGCCGACATAGGCGACGATGAAATGATCGTCCCGCAGAATCGGAACCAAATATCGGTTCGTTGAATCGTCACGGAATGCAATGTTGTCCCTAATTCCATCATGTATGCGTTGCGTATTTCGTGCTCTTCCATGTCTATTGAAGTGAACCAAGTTATCAGTTGGTTGAGCACCAAAGACATCACTGACAAATCTGGGATGGATCAGCGCAATCCTGTCACTTGGGTTGGCTCTGTTGTGCGCATCGACCTGAAAACAAGAAATTATTGTAGAAAAATTCATTTCAACGCTACACATACTCTGCTGTACAAAAGGCGGAAAACTGCAGCATCTGACATTCGCGATTCGAACGTTTCGGTTTGACGAATGTCTTCGTTATTGAGCATGAATACGCGTGGGTAGTTGATATCCAGAACAATATCTCCTTGATCCATTGGAGGCCCGTTCTGAATTTTTTTTAGTAAGAAAAATCGAATTGAGAAGTGTCAAGAAAACAAAGCCTTACTTGGCGATACGGATGCATGTTTTCATTTCTATCTTCTCTGCCGTTTTGACGTGGCGGATGACGTGACTCTTGCGGCGGAGAAGGCTGAAAAAGTGTTTCAAGGTTTGTTCGGTGTTTGTAGCTCACCTCTGTGGAGTTTCGCGGTGGTGGTTGTAGAGATCGTGGTTTTTGACTTGCTGCTTTACATGGTTTTTTCAGTGGTGTTTGAGGTGGCACCGAAGAATCATTCTGAAAACGTTCATTGAAAATAGTGTTCTACGTCTTTTTTCGCATTCTGACTTGACTTGACTAACCACTCCGAGGTTTTCTAAACTCACATCTGAGGTACGTCTGCCTCGTCGTTGCGGTGGACGTGAAGGTGGTGGCGAAAATGCACTCTGAACACGTTTATTGAAATTTGTAAACTAACCGAATTGTTAAAATGCGTTTCACTCGAGACCTAGTTCATTCAAAAAAGTTGTCAGCTGAGTCAAAGTCAAAAACTGTTCTATTGACTCCAGAAACTGGATTTAGGCACTGTTTTTGACTTTCATGGCTGTGTGCTCAAAAGAAAAGACTCCTTCAGAAAAATTAAGCTCGCCTTTCTTGATGCTGATCGGGAGCTTCTTTCTGATGTCGGTTTCGCAGTTCTTGATTTTGTTCTCCACCGACCGGTGCGTGGTTCAACAGGGGTCATTTGGCTGTTGCTCGCCGCATCCACCTTAAAGAGTTTATTGAGTTTAATAAGGTTTTTTTGAGCTTACGTCTCTGGAGGAACGGGTTGGTCGTTGGAGTGGAACCGCTGACGGAGTATTAATCTGTAAAATTCTAGTGGAAATTTATTTGGTTTTTTGAACTTACGTCTCTGGAATAATTGAGTGATGATTGCCGTAGATCTTGCGACGGAACAGCAATCTTAAAATGTCCATTAATATTTGTAAGGATGTCTGAACTCACATCTTCCGACTGTTGCGTTGTCATGGGTTCTTTAACCTTTGAGCGTCCACTGTCTTCTCTCGTCGGAGCACGTTGCTGATTTTTCGATGGGTTTTGGTCCTTCAATTTCTTAAAAGCTTCCTGAAAATAAATTTTGTTCTGATTAATCCAAACCGTTGCTCACCTTGTTCCATCTAATTCGTCCCTGCTCGTGGTCGTCCATTTGCATGTTCCAGAGTTCTTTCGCAAGACCGTGCCTGTATGTATTGCTACCATTTCTGTTCGCGTTGTTTTGAAGATTATGTCCATGTTGAATGAGCGTTTCAGAGTTGAGAACCGTTTCAATTGCACACCCATTTGGGTCCTGGTGGGGAATGTGACTACGGCCTGCTATATTAACTACAACTTCGCTTCTTTGTTCATGTTCATTGTGCAAGAGACTGTTGGCGATGGCAACTGTTTCATCGTGTGATATAATGTCGTGTGGGCTGAACGCCGAATCCATAATGGTCACCGTCGGCACCCCAGAATCGTTGTAGCCGACATAGGCGACGATGAGATGTCCCGTAGAATTGGAACCAGATATCGGTTCGTCGACTGTCCGGTTCGTCGACGGGACCCGCAGAATCGGAACCAAATATCGGTTCGTCGACTCGTCACGGAATGCAGTGTGGTCCCTGATTCCATTATGTATGAGTTGTCTATCAAAATTAACCAAGTTTTCAGTTGGGTAATGACCAAAGACACTCCTGACAAATCTGGGATGAGTCAGCGCAATCCTGTCACTTGGGTTGGCTCTGTTGTGCGCATCGACCTGAAAACAAGGAACTAATTTAGAAAAATTCAATTCAACGCTAAACATACTCTGCTGTACAGAAAACGGAAAATTGCATCTTCTGAAATTGTATGGCCGGGCGTGTCGACATCAGATACGTCTCTGAGGTCGAGCGCGAATGAGCTGTAGAACTTGAACCCCCGATCCTTTGCAGACTTATTAAGTGGAGGCCCGTGCTAAAACTTTTTTGGTGAGAAAAATTGGATTGGGAAATGTTAAGAAAACAAAGACTTACTCGGCGATACGGATGCACGTTTTCATTTTCATCTTCCCTGCCGTTTTGGCGTGGCGCTTGACGTGGATCTTGTGGCCGAGAAGGCTAAAAAAGTGTTTCAAGGTTTGTCCGAGGTTGTAGCTCACCTCTGTGGGGTTTCGCGGTGCTGGTTGTAAAGATCGTGGTTCTTGACGTGCTGCTTTACATGGTTTTTTCAGTGGTGTTTGAGTTGGCACCGAAGAATCATTCTGGAAACGTTCATTGTAAGTAGTGTTCTACGTCTTTATCCGCATTCTGACTTGACTTGACTAACCACTCCGAGATGTTCTGAACTCACGTCTGGTGTATGCCTGTCTCGTCGTTGCGGTGGACGTGAAGGTGGTGGCGAAAATGCACTCTGAACACGTTTATTGAAATTTGTAAACTAACCGAATTGTTAAAATGCGTTTCACTCGAGACCTAGTTCATTCAAAAAAGTTGTCAGCTGAGTCAAAGTCAAAAACAGTTTTGTTTTAAGCTCTTCTTTTGACTTTTCTGGCTCTGTTCTCAAAAGGAAGGACTGCTTAAAAAAAAACTGAGCTATGTTACTAAAGAACTATCAGTTCTCATTCAAATGTGCCGTTTTTTAAGTCAAAGTCGGTTCGCTACTGGAAAACCTTCCAACTGATACAATTTTCTAAGCTCACGTTTGTGGATTCCTCTCGCGGTAGTTGAGATTGTGGTTGCGGTTGAGGTTTTGGATGATGTTTTGGTTGAGGATCAGGGTGAGCCAGTGGTTTAGGTTTTGATTGAGGTTTTGGTTGATGTTTTGATTTAGGTTTTTCTGGAGGTTGTGGTTGAGGTTTTGGTTTAGTTTTTTCTGGAGGTTGTGGTTGAGCTTGTGGTCGACGTGGTCCTTGACGTGGTTCTTGACATGGTTTTTTCTTTGATGGTTGTGTTGGCACCGAAGAATCACTCTGAAAACTTTTATTGAAAGTTGTGTTCTACGGCTTCAGCCGCATTCTGATTTGAATTGGAGCCCTAGCTTATTGGAAAGAGCATAGTCGCTAAGAGCATCAACAGTGCTATATTTAAAGTTTTGACGTAGCAAAAAAAAACAATGCGAATGTGTACTGGATGTCAAGTCAGAACTTTTTTGGACAACTGAGAACATGCTACTACATAAAAAATCAACTATTGTCTGTCAAATGAGCCAAGATCTGGGTAAAAGTCGAATCGTAGCAAAATTATTTCAATAAATTAGGTTTGTTGAACTCACGTTCACGGTATCTCTGCGCCGTCGTCGCTTTGGTACTTGACCTGGAGGTTGCGACGAAGATGGACTCTGAAGACGTTCATTGCAGTTAGTGTTTTACCAGAGATTTTTGGATGCGTTTTGCCTTTCACTTGGGACTTTGCTCAGTTACTGGATTTTAGCACTGATTTCGAATTGTAGAGCTTCGTGCTCAAAAGTAAGGACTCCGTGAAAATATTAAGAGTCGATGTCCATTTTCCTTGAAAAGTAGGTGGC
>LR539462.1:35256-46469 GCA_900536315.3 Caenorhabditis becei | reverse complement strand
ATTTTCAAAATGAACCACTCACCAAATATCTTTCCAAAAAAAAATATTTTTGAAAATTTTTTATGATTAATTTTTTAGAGATTCTCGAAATTCCCAATTTTTTTTTGAAAATTCACAAAAATCCATCAAAAAATTATCTTTCTAAAAGAGTTATCAAAAAAAAAGAGAGAAACATTGGGAATTGTTGAAATTTTCACAAGTGAGAGGTTTTTCCACTTTCCAACGTGTGTGGCGGTCTTTCCGTTGCCTGCCTTCTCTCTCACAAAATAGTCCTCTTACATCCTTTTTTCGGCTAAAAACAGGCGCCTCATGTTGGAAACGCCCTTCTAATAGAGGTTTTTGGTAGTTCATGAAAAATTCAAGTTCTTTGTTATTTAGTTGTCTACAAATCTTCAGTTGACAGTTCAGCTCTATCTTCTCCGAATCTCAAGTTCCGTATCGAAATGTGCTCAGCATCCCTCGGAAACTACCTCGGAACAGTCTCCCTCGCCATTTCTTATCCAAGAGCGTAACCAATTTGTTTATATCTTTCCCAACCTCTTTCCCCATCTGTTCGCTCCATAAGGTATCGGCTCGGCTCAAAGGAACTGCCGAAGTCGGCAATTAGCCTGCCGCGGCTTATCTGCTTATGACTCACGACGGACCACCGCCTTTTATGCGCCTTGCCTGCCCTCATTAACTCCGCGCGCCTAACGAGATGGTGCACACAACCACTTACGCCGTGCTGTGCTTTCCGTTGCGCCGTCGGCCACCATAATCCGTGGCCGTGACCTAGGAACAGCTGCCCAAGGTAGTCGTCGCCTCGCCGTGAACCAGGCAAACGCTGTGCGTAGGTGTGGTGTGTATGTGAGTAATAATCGCTCTCCTAGGTCAGCACGACCGACCAAGCTGAGGCGAGCACACGTACATTATTCCTCTCACCTTCTCGGCTCTCTAATCCACCATGAACTTCGCCCAGCGGCTTATTCATCCACCCATTTGTGTCCCCCAGCACAGCCACTGGTCGGTGACTCTTCTCTCTTCTCTTTCTGTCAAAAGGAGGGATCTCCCCTTGAATTTCCTCATTTCTTCTGATTTCTTTTTCATTTATCTCACTTTTTTGTTCTTTGTGATTTTCAAAACTGGTATTTTTTCTTCCAGCAACAACTATGAACTTGGCTGAAACCACCCCTTGTCCCCAGAAGGAGGCTCCCCGGTATTTAATGATTTTTATAAGTAAGTTGGTTCTCATTTTTCAAAGACTAATCTTATTTGTCTTTCAGTGTTCTTTCATGCGATTTTTTTGACGTTCAATGGATTTTTTATGGAAATGCTTGATGATGGTTGCTCCCAAAACCTCCAGGATGCTTTGAGGAAGGAGAAGTCGGCTTCTCTCCAGCGGAATGTCGATCAGCTGAGGGTGGCGGAAGAGAAGGTCAAAGGATTGGAGACGAAAGTGAAGAAGGAGTTCGAAGCGATGGGAGCGGCGGCCAACAAGGAAACCGGGAAGAGAAGACAGGCTCGAGTCGAGGAACATGCTACTGCAGGTAATCTAGAAATTTGGAGAAAATCAGACGATAAAGCACATTTTTAGAGGAGATTCTGACACTGGTGCAGGCGATGAAGCGGATTGACAAGATGGAGGTAGAGCACGCGGACGCGAAAAACAAATGGGAACGGGAACAAGGTGATCAACGCCTTCACTTCTGGAAGAATAGCTGCTGGAGAGGACAAGAAAGTGTCGGAGAAAGCGGAAGCTGCGATTCTGACAAAGACGGAGGAGATCAAGGAGATCAAGACCAAGGCGGAACTTTGTATTTTTGAAAGTTTTTGATTATTCTTTTTTTTAATAAATCGGTTTTTCAAAAAAAAAAGTGAAACTTCTTTTCAATCGGTTGAAAAATTGGGTTGATTTCCCATCCTCTATCATTACAGCCTTATCACCTTAAAAAGTAGACTCATAGAAAAGTTGAGTCTTTTTTCATTCGTATTCACGTCAGGTGAAGTGCGCCCTTTTCTTGACAAATTATAGGTCACAATGTCCTAAAATCCACGAAAAAAGACTGTGGAACCTTTTTTGTAAATTAAAATTTAAAAAAAAACAATTTTCAAAAAAATTTTCTTCTGGTTTGCTAATTGAGCTTTTTCTGTACTTTGGCAGGTGGTGGACTCGTGATGCACACTGGAAAATTGAAATTGTGCATCCGGCTCCGTCACCGACCAGCTAAACAGAAAAAAAGATTTTTAATTAAATTTCCGAAAAAAAGTGAAAAATTGAAGCTAATGATCGATTTTTTGTGGAATTTATTCAAGTTCTAATGACGCAAGTGTATTTTTTCCAGAATACGCCAGCTGTTTTCATTTTTTTCAATTTATTGAATTTTTCGTTTTTTTTTCATTTCTCAACGACCATTTTTATTGATTTTTTTTCGCTAACCAGCTGAAAACAAAAGTTTGATTTTTACTGAAAGAAAACTTTTTTCTGAGGCTGGAAATGATGAATAAAAGAATGTAAAAGGACTATTTCGAGAGGGAGCGGCAGTCAGCTGAGAGACAGCGACTCACGGAGACCAGTGGGAATACCTCTTACTTGGTGAATTTTTAACAATTTCACACTTTTCTCACTTTTTTTTGATGATTCCACTAGAATGAGTGTTTTGTGTTAAATTTTTGTAATTCTTCAGAATTCAGAAATTTTTTTGGAATTTCCAGAAAATCACAAAAATTTAATTTTTAAAAAATTAAAAAAAAATTTTTTTTTGGTAGTTTGCTAATTGTTTTTTTTTGCTGGCATCGAGAAATCTCTAGTTTTTCTAAATTTTTCTTGATTTTCTCTATTTTTTCAAACGAATTTTTTTTTCTCAATTCTCTTAATTTTTTGGGCAGGCACGTGAATTCGTACTAATGCGCTCCGTTCGGATACTGGAAGATTATAAATCGGCATAAGCTTCTCATATTCTAATTGGAGCATCAAAACAGTCTTGGTCTTTTGGTTTTGCTATGACAACCGACTCGTATTCTGGATTACTTTTCTAGGACAACTTGTCTTAACATTTTTCGGCACTTTTTCTCGTTCAGTTGACAATTTTTGGGTCATCTTGTCTTTTGTATCTTCATAAAAACAGAAATTCTTACTTTAACGTCCGAGCGTCATTTTCCTTGTTCATCACCCCAAAATTTCATGATCAATGTGTTTTCTCAGGTCGGCATCGAGAATTATGCCAGCGCACCGAAAATGCGACGGTCCTCCATTCATGACACATTTTTTGATTGTGGCCCGCAGCGAGCCGTAATCTTGTGTTGTCATCGTACCCGTTGCCACCCACCCCCCACGCCCCCCACGCACACACCTTCCGCGATCAGTGTACTCTCTCTCCTCGCGTTGTGTCTACTATCTCTCACTCCTCGCAATCTCTTTTCATATTGATTCACACTGTTGCGGCCTGTCGTTCGTTTTTACTCGATTCATTCTCTTTATTCTCATTCTTCTTCTTTTTCTCCTTCCATTTCCCGCTTTTTCTTCTTGTTTTCGTCACTTTTTTGTTTCCGTTTTTTTCCGTTTCTGATTCTTCACACCCAATAATTATATTCATTTCAGGTCTCTGGATCAACGACAAGGGAATTGCCATGGGTTTCCTGAAGGCGGCCACTCAAACGATTTTTCTGAAGTACCAATACCCTATATTTTGTAAGTTTTCCAGTATATTAGTCAAAATGATTTTTCCATTTTTTCAGATTTGTGGAGTTTCCTGAAGATTAAAAGATTTCTATAAAGTTAATATTTGTTGGAGAAAAGTGGAATTTGCGAGGTGAGTATGCTTTTGGTTTTTACAATTAATTTCGGCTTTAGTTCAACTTAGCGGACCTTAGAGAAAAAAACGGTCCTTACTCGAAAATAAAGGTCCTTTCACCAAAAAAAGGACCTTTGAAAAATAAAAAGGTCCTTTGATAAAAAATAAAAATTTTGCAAAATATTTTTGCAAAAAACTTTTGCAAAAAACGGGTATGAAAACTGGGAAAATGATTTTTAGAGGGGTTTTTCATACATGAAAAGTGCTATTTCCTGAAAGGACCTTTTTATTTTCCAAAGGTCCTTTTCACGGCGAAAAGACCTTTATATTTGGTCAAAGGACCTTTTTTTAGTGAAAGATCCTTTTAATTTTTTCAAATTACCTTTAAATGCGTAAGGACCTTTATTTTTCACAGGGTCCGCTAAGTTGAACCAGAGCAAAATTTTCATGGTAATGAATTGAAATTTTTTAAAAATACGGAAATGCGCCACACAACATTTTTTAGTACACTGCTCCGATGTTTTGCTGGCGCCGTTAGAATTCACGCCGCGAACTCCGAGAAATTCAAATTTTATTTCGAGACCCGAAATAATTTCTTGCAGATGTTCAACTTTGAAACGGACCTTCCACTTCTGGCTGTGATCCTCTGCGAAAAAATGTTCAAATTTCGCCCAAATGCCACCAGACCCGCGGAAGTCAAGTTTGTGCAGGGTGCAACGGGCGCCACGGAGGAAAATTGTTTGCACGAAAGAACACCAAAATGCAGGAGACCGGAAGTAGGAAGATTGACTTTGGACCGCCCGTGGTCATCCAGAACCCCCGAAGTTTTGGAGCTGTGCGAGAAACAGTTTTTGGAGTTTCCGTACTTCAAGCAGACGTTTTTCGAGGAGAAATAGGAGGCAAAAGGAGAATCGAAGGAAGAAGTTGTGCGATGGTTCAGACAACAATTACAAATTCGAAGAATGCGGACATTGTACCAGGACATTTCGATTTTCTGGAAGTTTCAACAGCGGATTTAATAGTAAGTACATATTTGGAAAAAAACACATGAAATCTTCCTTTTTTTAGAATTTTCAAATCGACTGCCCTGAGACCTGCGAATACTTGATTCAATCTGTCCGGAATGATATTCGACCGACGCAGGAGGAATTTGCATCTGTTGCTACGACAGTCAAAAAATTGAAACGGATACACCGGGACGTTGAGAAAGCTAAAGATCGGGCAGATCTTCAAAACTTTTGTAACAATTTCAAGCATTTGAATTTTATTGAAATAAATAAATTTTTCTGAAAAAATGTAACACTTCTTCTCAATCGGTCAAAAATTCGGGTTGATTTCCCTTTCTTACCGATACAGTCTTATCACCACCCAAAAACAGAAAATGTGTCATATCTTTCAGATTGGTTTTTACAAATGTCTACCCCGAAGTGAAAAAAGACAAGGCAACGAGAATTGTGCCAGCGCACTGAAAATGCGACGGTACTTCATTCAGGACACATTTTTTGATTGTCTCTCCCCTCCGCAATCACCATTGGTTCACACTGTTCCGGCATCTCGCCGTTTTTGGTCTCCTTTCTTCACGTTTTTTGGGGAAAAATGATCTGAAATTTTTGCTAAAACTCCTACTAACTTTCTGAAAAACACTGAAATTACAGTTTTCTTTGAGATTCCTCGTTCATTCTTTGAAGAAATCCGTTTTTTTTCTCCGAATAACGTTGCCGATTCAATTTAAAAACAGAATAAGCTCATTACGTCACGATTCCAACAGTTTCATAGTCGTTTTTGCGTTTTTTTATGTTCTTCAAAAATAAAGGAAAACCTCACTAATTAGACAATCATTTCCGGTCTTTTCGCAGAAACGGATCCAATTATTGACGGAGTGGGTTGTTGGGTACAGGTAAGCTCTTAGGATTGAAAGATTCGCGCTCAAAACGTCTTCCTCTTTCTCCTTCTTTTTCTCTTTACAATTATTTTTCCGTTTTCTCGTTTCCGCCGCTCTTTTGCTCTCGTATTTCCGTATTTCTCGTCTCCCTATTCCTATCACTCAATAATCATATCCGTTCCAGGTTTCTGGACCGACGACAAGGGGAATTGCCATGGGTTTCCTGAAGGCGGCCACTAAAACGATTTTTCTGAAGTTACCAATTATCTAATTTTTGTAAGTTTTCCAGTATATTAGTCAAAATGATTTTTCCAATTTTTCAGATCTGTGGAGTTTCCTGAAGGAGGCGATTATTGATTTTTTTGAAGTTATTATTTGTTGGAAAAAGTCGGATTTGTGACGTGAGTGTGCATTTGGTTTCTACAATTATTTTCATTAGAAAAAATCAAATAATAATTTTTTTCCATTTTTCTGAAATGTCCTTTAAAAAATAAGGCCCAAAAACTTTTTCTTCCAATTTTTTAAAATTCTTTCAAAATTGACTTCCTTTCCTGTCAATACAAACCCAATAATTCAAAAGACAAGTTTCAGATACTTCGTTAAAAAAATGGACTGCTGGGTGCCGCAACACTACACGGAAGGTTGGAAACGATACGCCGAACATTACTGCTACAATCAGAAAATCTTCTTCATCCCTCCCCCGAAACGAGAACATTGAACACATCCCAACGGAGCAAAAGGAGCACAAAGTCGAGCGTCTCACCGAGTATCTTCAATTGAAGCTCATTTCCATGAATGCTCCAAGGGCTTTCACAGGAATCACCCCGAGTACCAGCACAATGTTCATCGTCACCAAGATTTTGTCCTTCTTCATAGTGATTGGACAGCTTCTGTTCAGTGTAGGAATAATGGAAAGTGGCTGGCCATGATCGCGTTCATCTTCCTCTCGTAGGTAGAACTTTCATTTTAATCTGATTTTCCTTTTTCCAGTTTCTGGATTCCCATCGCCGCCTTTTTCGTCGCTCGAAGTCTTTTCCGTGCTGTTCCCAGCAAAAGAAGGAATCGATGTTACCACGGAAGAGGTCATCAATGAGTTCTCTCAAAAGCTCCTTGGTAACGATAGAAAACTCGTCATCTATCTCATCAATCAGAATAACACTGAACTCGCTGGAAAACTGACTATTATAATTTTCCGATCACTTTTCATTTTTAAGTTTATAATTTTTTAATTTTTTTGAAAATAAATCGATTATTCAAAAAATATGAAACTTCTTTTCAATTGGTCGAAAATTGGGTTGATTTCCCCTTTCTTATCATTACAGCCTTATCATCTCTGAACGTAGACTCATAGAAAAGTTGAGTACTTTCTCATTCCTATTTACGTCACGTGAAGTGCGCCTTTTTTTTGACAAATTCAAGGTCACAATGCCCTAAAATTTACAAAAAAAGTTTAGAAATCTTTTTTAATTACGGACTCTGAGAAATTGTCTATCATAAAAATTTGAGCATAAACTTAAAGGAATACTCGACCCCAAATTTTCGATTTTGAGATTTTTGCATTTTCCTATTTCTTCCGCTCACTTTTTACCAAAACCGAATTTTTTTTCGAAAAAAATTATTTTTGACCGAGAAAATCGTCTTTTTAGTTACAAAAAAACTATTTTCAAACGCGCGGGCAAATTCCTGCAATTGCAGAAATTGTCGGTGTTTGCAGAAAAAGTACACTTTGCGCAGGAACTGACGACATTGCGTACCGTAACCCGCTCACAAATCGAAATTCAACACTACGACGCTCCGAAATTTCAGCGCGCTCAATTTAGCGGAATTTTTGCGGGAAACGACGGGATTCAAATTTTTCAGCGAACGGCGTGTATCTCCGCTGAGAAATGGTTTTTCTGAATAATTTCTGTCAAATCGTACTCAGGAAGAGTGAAAATATTTTTTGAAAGCAAAAAATAAAAATCGAAAAATTTGTGTGGAGTATTCCTTTAACATTTTTCGGCACTTTTTCTCGGTCAGTTGAAAATTTCTGAATCATCTTGTCTTCTGAATCTTCACAAAAAACCGAAGTTCCAACACTAGCGTCCGACCGTCATTTTCCTTGTTGATCACCCCAAAATTTCATGATCAATGTATTTTCTCAGGTCGGAATCGAGAATTGTGCCAGCGCACCGAAAATGCGACGTTCCTCCATTCATGAAACATTTTTTGATTGTGGCTCGCAGCGAGCCGTGATCCTGTTGTCATCGTACCCGTTGCCCCCCCCCCCACGCACACACCTTCCGCGATCAGTGTACTCTCTCTCCTCGCGTTGTGTCTCTTATCTCTCACTCCTCGCAATCTCTTTTCATATTGATCCACACTGTTGCGGCATGTCGTCCGTTTTTATTCCATTTCTTCTCTTTCTTCCTCAATCTTCTCCTTTTCTTCTTCCAATTCCCGCTTCTTCTCCTTGTTTTCGTCACTTTTTTGTTTCTGTTCTTTTGTATTCTCCGTTTCTAGTTTTTTACAATCAATAATCACATCCATTCCAGGTCGTTCTTCTTCTTTTTCTCCTTCACATTTCCACGTAGTCTCCTCGTTTTTTGTCTTTTTTTTTCGCATTTTCCGCATTTTCGTCTTCTCCGTGTTTCCGTACTTTTCGTCTCCGGTTCCTTACTCTCAATAATCTTATCCATTTCAGGTCTCTGGACCGACGACGAGGGAATTGCCATGGGTTTCCTGAAGGCGGCCACCAAAATGATTTTTCTGAAGTTACAACTATCTATATTTTGTAAGTTTTCCAGTTTATTGGTCAAAATGATTTTTCCATTTTTTCAGATTTGCGGAGTTTCCTGAAGGAGGCGATTATGGATTTTTTTGAAGTTACCAATTGTTGAAAAAGTGGATTTGCAAGGTGAGTGTCCATTTGGTTTTTACAATTGATTTCGATAGAAAAAATAATAAAAAAACTTTTTTACCGTTTTTCTGAAAATTCCTTTAAAAAATAAGGTCTAAAAATATTTTTTTCCAATTTTTTCAAATTCTCTAATAATTGACCTCTTTTCCTGTCAATACAGGCCCACCAATTCATTCGCTTCTAGTCAGGGCTAACCGAATCGTCACATCTAACAACACTTTTTCAGTTTATGAATTTTCTTTCTTTCTAATTGGGTTTTAGAGCTAATTTAGGCCAATTCTTTGAATTTTTCGGTATTTGAATGAATTTCTGACGATTTTCCTGGAAATTTAGAGTTTTCCGTGAACTTCCTTTTTTTTGTGCTGAATTCAGACCAAATTTTGTTATTTTGGCCCATTTTTGAGCAAATTTCAGGTAATCCAATTAATTTCGAAATATTTGAATTCTATAGTACATTTTTGGGGTTTTCGTGAATTTCCCGTCTTTTTCGCTTAATTTAGGCCGAATTTTCTATTTTTCCTCATTTTTCTCCGAAAAAATTTTTTTACAATTTTTAATTCGAATTTCAGGAGCACGTCTACCAATATGTCTACCTCGAATCGCCAATCTAGACGTCAGCGCGGGGAAGTGAGTTTTAAAATTTTGATCAATCAATAACTCGAGATTTATCAGTTATAGGAAAAAGTTGTCAATTAATAAAAGATAGATAACAGTGTGATAAATATTTTTTCAGTTGATAACTTTCCCTATCTCTTACAACACCCTACATATTGATCGATTTCTAAAATGCCCCTAATTTCAGGCGCCAGTACAAGTTGAACAAGAACCGGCCGAATCCGAAGTAAAAATCCCTCTACTGACGGTGAGCTTTTTTTTGTTGTATAGTAAATCAACCATTTTTTCAGTCTTTTGCTGGTCATCACGAAGAAATGAAGAAATTAGAAATGTGTTCGAGGAGAATCTGAGAACCGGAAAGGATCCCACCGACGGACGGCAAGAAACGCTTATCGCGAATGCAAATCAAACGACTTTGCTCAAGAGCTAGAGGATACTGTCACAGTCAACGAAGAAAACAAAGATCGAGTGAGTTCTTTGCCGAAAATTTACAGTATTGCTCAAAAGTTTGGCTCTGTTCGGGTTGAGCGGTCCCAACGGGAAAAAAGGTCCCACCGGGAAAATAGAGGCTCAATTTTCCGAAAAATAGGTCAAAAACACTGAAAAATGAAATTTCGAAAAATGTCTTGCAGGTCATCGACGAGAACAGAAACCTTCGACAGCTTGACTTTGGATCCCCGGTGATCTTCCAGAATCCAGAAGTTTTGGAGATCTGTCAAAAACAGTTCACGGAGTTTCCGTACTTCAACAAAAAGTTCTACAAGAACAAGAAGCTGGCGTCGAAAGGAGAACAAAAGAAGAAGTTCTGAGATGGTTCAGACAGCAACTAAAAATTCGAAGAAGCCAGGAAATGCAACCGATTGAAGACGAAGTTCAATGTAAGTTCTAGACAACTATCACACCAATTCGATTCCTTCTTTTAGAATCTCCTACTCTCATGTCCGACGACCTGACAGTACTTCAACGAATGCGTTAAAAATGAAAGAAGACTGACGAAAGAGCAAATCGAAGCCATTGGCAATACGATTCAACGGAGAATTTTGTGGGATGTCTACTATGATCTCGAGAGGATCAAGGATACTGCTGACTACCGGACAAAAAGAAGAAAAAATTAAAAAATTACTGTTTTCCTCATTGAAATGAATAAACTTTTCTAAAAAAATGTGAAACTTCTTTTCAATCTGTCGAAAGTTTGGGTTGATTTCCCTTTCTTATCACTACAGGCTTATCGCCACCCAAGCATAGAAAATGCGTCACACCTTTCAGATTGATTTCTACAGTTGTCTACCCCGAAGTGAAAAAAGGCAAGGCATCGAAAATTGTTTCAGCGCACCGAAAACTTCACTCATGACACATTTTTCGGTTATGGGCAGTTTTTTTTCTCACACACCCTCACAGTCTAACTCTTTGATCTGTGTACACTCTCTCGTCAACTTCTCTCGCGTCTGCTGTCTCTGAAATCACTATTGATCCACACTCTTCCGGAATCTTGCCGTTTTTTGCCTCCTTTCTCCTTGTTTTTTGAGAGGAATGAACTAAAACTTTCGCTCAAACTTCTAGTAACTTTCTTGAAAACAATGTAATTACATTTTTCTTTGAGAGTCCTTCATTCTTCGAAGAAATCCGTTTTTTTTCTCCGAGTAACGTTGCCGGTTCAGTTTCAGAACAGAAAAAGTTCATTTAGTAACAATTATAACACGTTCATCCTCTTTTTCGCGTTTTCTTTGCGGAGTGCTGGTATTTCACCAATTGAACTCAATTTTTCAAAGAACCTCGTACCTACCTGGTTTTCTGATTTGAAAAAAACGATGTTCTTGCTAATAAAAAAAATTTTCAGAAAAGTATAATTTTGTAGTTTTTGAAACTTTCAAATTTTTTCCGTGAATTTAAAAATTCAAAAATTATAATTTTGTATTTTTTTAATTTCCAAATATTCTTTTCATAATTCTAAAATTTTGAAAAATTATAATTTTGTATTTTTTTTTAATTTTCAAATATTTTTTCTAAATTATAATATTTCAAAAAACTATAATTTCGTATTTTTTCA
>LR539462.1:7057-33615 GCA_900536315.3 Caenorhabditis becei | reverse complement strand
GGATGGAGCATTGTCATAGTGGGTCGTGCCTTAGGGGTTTATAGGTTAGCTAGAGCTTAGATATTTTATGGGTGGGTAGTTGGAGTCTACAGTAACCCATGTGCACAATGTTGGGTCCGAGCTCTTCATCTCCGGGCTCCTGGAGCTGCTCGCGGAGCCCGAAATCGACTTTTTTATTTTCGCTCAAAACGTTTCGAAAAAAAATTTTTGTGTTGCGGGTGTATAAAATAGTGTTTTCACCAATTTCTAGAATTTTCGAAAACGTTTCCGCCAAGCGAAAATTCGAAAAGTGCTAGTTTCACAACATTTTCGGATTCAATAAATTTTTGCGAGTTGAAAAAGGCATTTCTCAAACAGGAGACTATTTTTATTTTACACCTAGGAGTTATAGCTATTTGCAAAAAAAAAATTGGCGCAATCGAAACATGTTACATGGGTCGCAGAATTTAATTTGTGATAACTTTTATGTGTAAGTGCACTAGAGAGGGCTCCGAAAAGTAGGAAAACCTATCGAATTGATTCCAATTAGCATAAAATGATCAAATACAGTTGGAAAAATGATTTGCGCTTGACAGAAATTTTTTTAGAAGTTTTCGAAATTTTTCAAAAAATTTTTCCAAAACAGCTCCTTTTTTGTCTTTCTCTCTGACGTATCTGGGCTCAATGAGCAGATGGTGACTAGATGTCTCTTGATGAATTGGAGCTAACCTACATGCCCACATAACTGCCAAAACAGATTGTCTCTAAACCTTATCACTCGTACGATAAAAATTATTTGCTGAAAACTGTGGGAGAGTTTGGTGATTTTCAGCTCTATAAAATTTTGTTTTGAGTACAGTGAGGTCTAATAAAGTTTTTGTGGCATAAATAGATCGAAAACAAGTAAAAGACAACAATTCCTAATTTTTTGGAAATTTGAAATTTTTTCATTTTTCAACGTATCCCCCCCTGTGGTGACGTCCGAAAGTAGGTGAAAATGGACCATTTTTCAGAATCTCAAGAATGAGCACATTTAGAGACAATCGGTTAAGATAGTTATGTGGGCATGTATGTTCGCTTCAAATCATCAAGAGACACCTAGTCACCATCTGCTCATTGAGCCCAGATACGTCAGAAAGAAAGACAAAAAAAGAGCTGGTTTGGAAATTTTAAAAAAAAAATTTCGAAAACTTCTAAAAAAATTTCTGTCAAACGCAAATCATTTTTCCAACTGTATTTGATCATTTTATGCTAATTGGAATCAATTCGATAGGTTTTCCTACTTTTCGGAGCTCTCTCTAGTGCACTTACACATAAAAGTTATTACAAATTAAATTCTGCGACCCATGTAACATGTTTCGATTGCGCCAATTTTTTTTTTGCAAATAGCTATGACTCCTAGGTGTAAAATAAAAATAGTCTCCTGTTTGAGAAATGCCTTTTTCAACTCGCAAAAATTTATTGAATCCGAAAATGTTGTGAAATTAGCACTTTTCGAATTTTCGCTTGGCGGAAACGTTTTCGAAAATTCTAGAAATTGGTGAAAACACTATTTTATACACCCGCAACACAAAAAATTTCTTTCGAAACGTTTTGAGCGAAAATGAAAAAGTCGACTTCGGGCTCTCTGAGCAGCTACAGTAACCCGGAGCCGAAGAGCTCGGACCCAATATTGTGCACATGGTCTACTGTAGTCCCATACTACATGTCTATAACAAAATCTGTCCCTAAGGCACACCTTGCTCGAGTCTTATGGAGAACATGTTATATAAAAAATTATCACGAGATTCCGTGATGGTCACTCGGGATCATTCCTTGTTAGTTTTTTTTTAATTTTCAAATTATTTTTATAATTATAAAATTTCAAAAAATTGTTTCCCAAAAAAATCACTAAAGAATATCTTCTTGTCTTCTTGTTACCCCCGCTTTTTTGCTCTTGTATTTTTCGTCCCTGATTCTTTTCACACAATTACGATATCCATTCCAGGTCTCTCATTAGGACCGACGACTAGGGGAATTGCCGGTAGCGCTGCCAGTGGCAGTGCAACTGTTTTTTGTGAATATTTCAAACTTCATCAATGTTTTGTAAGTTTCCCGAAAGATTAGCTGAAATGATTTTTCAGATTTGTGAGTCTTCCTGGGGAACACATTTCAAAACTTTTCAAAGTACCCAATCGTAAAAAAAGGAGGACCTGCATCAAGTCGACGCCGGAGAAGAAGTCAAAGAGAAAGTTTCTCGAGGTGAGTGTTTCATTGAAAAAATATTTGAAAAAAGTAGGTGAAAAGGGCTCAACTTCTTCCTTATCTTCCAAACTCCGCGAGCCCAAATAGGTCCAAAAATCAAAATTTGTCAAAATAGTTGTAGCAGGCTAGAAGGCTATGATAAATATACTTTTGTGAAAAATACGGTATTTTTAGCTCATCTGGAAAAGTTTCTAAAAAATTTTTTTGTTCAAAAAACGGTCAGTTTTCGACATATTTTCTTGAAAAAATGAATTTATTTAAAAATTGTAAATTGGAAAAAATCAAATGCATCCATATTCCAGACTTCTTGTCCACAACGAGCTCCGCCTTCCTTCGTCTGCCGTGTTCTGCAGTTTGACCTTGTCCGAGTGCCAATCGCCGTTCCGAAATGTGCTCCGCTCACTCAGCACCACAAGAATCGGCTCTACGCAACGACGACGCTGGAGAAACGCACCACCGGAGGATCCGCTCCAACTTCTCAGCTTCTCGTGTGCATGACGAAAAGTTTTTTGTTTTTTCTCAAGAGGATTCTCTTTTCCTCTCTCATCACTCATATTCATTGTTTTCTTGCATTGCATTCTAACTCATTCACTCATAATTCAATTGTTCCCATCTTTATATCTCACCAATCCATTTACACTCACCCAATTTACAGCTCGTAACAAAAACTAAATAAAAATCGAAATTTCCCTAAATTCATATTTTTTGAAAGTTTCAGAAAATACAAAATTTGAACTTTTTGAAATTTTTGAATTGTGAGAACAAATTTGGAAACTTCAAAAAGGGAACAAAATTATAATTTTCGAAATTTTAGTATTATGAGAAAACATTTGAAAGTTTGAAAAAACCCAAAATGGTAATAAAATTTTTTTTGAAAATTTATTTTTTTTTTCAAATTGCAGTTTTTTTTCAGAAAAGTTTTTGAAATTATTCAAATTCCTGAATTCACCAAAAAATCACAAATTCACATTGAAAAATATTCTTTCTAACAGAAAAAAACGGGAAAAATAATGGTTTTACGTGAGCAGAGTTCGAAACTGTAAATATTTTCACAAGTCAGCGGTTCTCGGTCAGTCGGGGCCACCTACAGATTTCATAAATGCAGGAATAAATTGAAAATTATGACAGAATTTCTAATTGTCAAATCTTCAGAACAACACAATTTTTTTTTCAAATTC
This sequence comes from Caenorhabditis becei, assembly GCA_900536315.3. Taxonomy (NCBI): domain Eukaryota; kingdom Metazoa; phylum Nematoda; class Chromadorea; order Rhabditida; family Rhabditidae; genus Caenorhabditis; species Caenorhabditis becei. The sequence continues at coordinate 30,214 of LR539462.1, read as the reverse complement.
CAGTTTTTTCAGAAAATTTTTTTCAGTTGCAAATTTTTGGGGACCTCTTGTCTTTTGTCTGCTCACAAAAAGCAGAAGTTCCAACATTAGCGTCCGAGCGTCATTTTCCTTTTTGATCACCTCAAACCTTCCTGATTTTTGTATTTTCTTTGGTCGGCATCGAGAAACGTGCCAGGGCACCGAAAATGCGACGGTCCTCCATTCATGACACATCTTTTGATTGTGGCCCGCAGCGAGCCGTGATGGTCATCGTGCTCGTTCCTTCTCACTCTCTCACACCCACACCTTCTGCGTGCTCCTCGATTAGTGTACTCTCTCTCCTCGCGTTGTGTCTACTATCTCTCACTTCCCGCAATCTTTATTCATATTGATTCACACTGTTGCGGCATTTCGTCCGTTCTTATACCATTTCTTCTTTTTTTCCTCATTCTTCTTCTTTCCCTTCTTCCAATTCCCTCTTTGTCTTCTGGTTTGCGTCACTCTTATTGTTTCTGTTTTCCGTATTTCCCGTTTTTGTCTCCTTACACTCAATAATCTTATCCATTTCAGGTCTCTGGACCGACGACAAGGGAATTGCCATGGGTTTCCTGAAGGCGGCCACCAAAACGATTTTTCTGAAGTAACCAATTATCTATATTTTGTAAGTTTTCCAGTATATTAGTCAAAATGATTTTGTCAATTTTTCAGATTTGTGGAGTTTCCTGAAGGAGGCGATTTTGGATTTTTTTGAAGTTAATAATTGTTGGAAAAAAAAGAGATTTGCAAGGTGAGAGTACATTTTGTTTTTACAAAACTCCTGTCGTCTATCCCTCTTCCTCTCATTCACTCTCTCTCGTCCCATTCAATCCCAATTCACATATTTTCAGCTCAGATCAAAATGCAAGACAAACTTCAAGAAAACGAAATCTTCAAGAGCGGAAAATCCTCGATCTGGAACATGTTGCCCAAGAAGACCCACTTCTGGAAAAGGATCGAAGAGAGAGCAGACAAGTCGGAAGCCGTCCAGAAGCTCATCGATGCAACAATCTTTTGTTGTAATGGCAAGAGACAACTATGTCATTCTGGAAGTTCTACTCGCAGATATTATCATCAAATTTGATGAAAACTTCTCTTGGGTAAGTGTTTGTTTTCGGATTTGAGATCTTGAAGTTTTGAGTTTAGAAAATTGGGAAAAGACGAGATGTGCAGAAGGATGTGAAAGCAAAAATGGATGTTGAGAATGTGAAGGAAAAAGATGTAAAGGAAACTGAAATCGTGAACCTTGGCGCCGGGGAAATCGATCAAAATTTTCTGAAAAAACATGCAGAAGTGGGGGTAGGAGCAATCTCAAAGTTCAGCGAAAATCAAAGTAATTTATTTGCAGACACTCACCGATGAGATGAAATGGGTCATCAGGAAAGACGAGAAAATTAACCAGTTCATCATGCGGATCAATCATCTCATCCTCGATGTCCTTGATGATCATGCAAAAGAAGCACTGAAGAAGGCGGAGCTGAATGGACAACAGATAGAGGTCAACACCGACGACACGCCACAGCCACCAGAGCAGCCGATGGATCGAAGCAGGGCTGAGATTGAGCAACGGTTAGAACTATCTATCCTTTTTCTTTACACAAACGTTATTTTTACAGAAGAATGGCCCGAAAAGCTGCGGGAAAAGAAGAGAGACGGAAAAAAAGGATGTTATCATGGGAATAGCTGCCGAAATCCACGAACAAATGGCCGAGCTGATCAAGGAAGCCGAAGGTGATAACTTTGAAACATTGTGATTACATTCTTCGATTAAATAAATTTTTTCTCCGAATAACGTTGCCAATTCAATTTTAGAACAGAATAAGCTCATTTGGTCACGATTACAACAGTTTCATTTCTTTGCGTGTTCTTCTGTTCTTCAAAAATAAAGGAAAACCTCACTAATTAGAGGGAGGGGGGTGCGGATTTCCGGTCTTTCCGCAGAAACTGATCTGATTATTGTCGGAGTGAGTTGCTGGGTTTAGGTGAGTTCTTATTTCCGCCACTCATTTGCTTTGAAAAATACAAAATTATAATTTTTTTGAAATTTTAGAATTATGAAAAAAAAATTGAAAATTTCCAAAAATACAAAATTATAGTTTTTTGAAGGTTTAGAGTTATGAAAAAAAATTTGAAAATTTCCAAAGATACAAATTCATAATTTTTTGAAATTTTAGAATTAAAAAAAAAATTGAAAATTTCCAAAGATACAAAATTATAATTTTTTGAAATTTTAGAATTATGAAAAAAAATTTGAAAATTTCCAAAAATACAAAATTATAATTTTTTTGAAATTTTAGAGTTATGAAAAAAATTGAGTTTCCAAAAATACAGAATTATATAAAAAAAATATATATATAGATATACAAAATTATATTATATAGAATTCTTTCAAGATTTCAAAAATTTCAAAAATTCTAATTTTGTATTTATCGAAACTTTCAAATGTTTCTTCATAATTCTAAAATATCGATAAATCAAATGTATTCTTTTCAATGAACGTTCGACTTTTTCCTCATTCTTTTTTGCTCCATACAGGTTCCTCGTCTTCTAGTTTCCCCCACTCTTCGCTAACACTCTAACTTATTATGCTGGCATGCCGTGGTGTTATTGTGCCCGTTCTTTATCACTGCCACAAGCTCCCGGCTGTCTCTCAATTTTATCAATCTTTACCTGCATATTTTTCTTCCAAAACACATTTCTTATCTGAATACGTCTTCCTTGTCAATATGTTTTCTTCTTTCATGACGTATTTTTTTATTGTGGCTCCGTACTGCCGTGTGACTGTTGCTGCTTATCACACACATACACTATCTTATCAATCTTTACTTGCATATTGATTCACATTGCTGTCGCAAAAAGCCCATAGAAACATGACAGAAAGATTCCCATCGTTATTATTCGATTAGATAACCGTGCATAAAATGTCCCTTCTTGTCCGTTTTCCGCTTATTCTTCTTCTTTTTCTCCTTCCGATTCCCGTTCCGTCTTCTTGTTCCCGACACGTTTTTTGTTTCCGTATTTTTTCCCTGGTTCCCTACACTCAATAATCGTATCCTTTCCAGGTCTCTGGACCGACGACGATGGGAATTACCATGGGCCTCCTGAAGGCGGCCACCTAAACGATTTCCTTGAAGTTACCGATTATCTATATTTTGTAAGTTTTCCAGTATACTAGTCAAAATGATTTTTTTTCATTTTTTCAGATCTGTGGAGTTTCCTGAAGGAGGCAATTATCGATTTTTTTGAAGTTACGAATTGTTGGAAAAAAGTGGAGGAGCCACGGCAAGTCGACGTCGGAGATGAGGTATTCTGAAAATTTCTGATTTTTTTTGAAATTTTACGTTACAGGACAGATGACCTGCTCCATTTGACCGAGATCATCAGATGCAATGCTCCGGTCTTTTTCGGATCCATCCGGATGCTCTGCACAACCTGGTGACGCTTCAGGAAATGACTGATGTGAGCCGGTGAGTTTCTGAAAAAAAAAAGAACTTTTCGAGAAAATTGAGCATTTGAAAATGTTTGCAGTTATTGAAGAAAAGGGAAAACAATTTTAATTGAAATTTCAAAAAAATGATACACTTTTTTTGTATTTTAGTTCTAGTAATAAAATTACATCTTGATATTTTAGAATGATGAGGAAACCTTTGAAATTTTCGAAAAGTGAAAAATTTTATTTGTTGATATTTCAAAATTTTGAGGAAAAATTTGAAAGTTTAAAAAAGTAATAAAGTTAACTTTTGATATTTCAGTAAAATGAAGAAATTTTCCGAAAGTACTGAACTAAATTTTGGATAATTTAGAATGAAAAAGAAAAGTTTCGATTTACAAAAACAATTTTTGATGTTTTAGAAAATTTTGAGAAGAAATTTGGATGTTTTAAGAAATACAAAATCAAAATTTTTTGAAATTTTAGAGTTCAGGTGAAATATTTCGGAGTTGCGAAAAAATTTTTTTTTTAGTATTATGAGTAGTGAAAAATGATACATTTTAAACTTTTGAGGAGAAATTTGAAAGTTGAAAAAGACAAAAAATTAATTTTTTGATGTTTCAAAAATATGAAAAAAAAATTTGTCTCTGACCTTCTTTTTTCAGGACGCCGTCGCAAACATCAGTGCTGAAACCTCATCAGCTTACTTCATGATCGTCGGTGGCAAAAAATGAGACCTTTTGAACTCCACCGGATTCAGAAGCTCTCCGGATTCTACCCAATCACAGAAGAAGAGGTCATCATCTTGGATCGCGGTGGAACACAGCTGAAAGTGGAATCTGAAGACCCGATTGTTGCATGATTCCAATAAGAAGCTGCTGGATAGACATGGATTCAAGAAAGGAGGGATTGTTGAGCAGGAGTAAGTTGGGAGGAAAGAGTTTCAGAAGTTTATGAGCTGTTAGAGCTTCCGGGCTTTTTTAGGCTTGGCTTTTTGGATTCAAGCTTCAGTTAGGTGAATTATTTGTCATTTTTACGTCATTATCGCCCAATTTCAATTTCAATTTCCCCCTTTCCAGCTTCAAATCCGACCTCGAAGGCTACACCTACACCGACGACGACTTGCCCCAAACAACAAGACCCAAGCTTCACCGCTCCACGTCTTCTGAATCGATCTTCATCAAATCCACCTACCTTGACCACTACAAATGATTTTTTTAAAACATTTTTACCCGTAGTTGTGTTTTATTTCAATTGCCATCCAGATAAACATAAATTGATACCAATATCCTGTTCTTTTCTCGTTTTTAACCAGTTCACCATTTCATTCTTCTCTTTTCTCGTTTACTCTCCCTAGTTCTCTTTTCTAAATCTAGTTCCTTACAGTTAAATCAACAGCAATTTTCATCACGCTTCAAACTCGAACTGTAAGCGCCTATTTGTCATTTTTTTATGTTCATCCCAGTTTATTTCAGACTCCTCCTCCTCTAACACTAACAAACCCTCAGCCACCCAACAAAGTCTTCAAAACAGCAAAGCATGGAAATATTCCGATTCTTCGACATTCTGATGGACTTCGGTGAGATTCATAGAAATGCCTTGCTCAGACTTCTTATGCTTCTAGGAGAAAACCTGTACAGAAGGCGACGATCTTTTTACTTCTAGTTTGTTGCGTTTGACTACATTCCATCTTTTTTTGCACTTTCTTTTTAATTTTACCTTGAACTAGTCTCTCATGAGCTACATTACTTTTCTTTATACCCTATCCTTTCTACGGTAGTCCAATCTCCCTATTTTTAACTCATAACTTGTGAGAATTTCCTGAATCCTCCTGTGGGCCTTTTTCCAAATTGTCAGCTCTCAACATAACCCCTTCAACCAAATTCCATAAAAACAAACGTAAAAAACGGAGATTCTCATTTCCCCTTGCATTACACGGCTCCCCCTCAATCCCATTTCTTCTCACTCTCCCTTTTTTTATTAGTTTTCCTGTGGCGCCATCGTGCCCGTTGTTTTGCCCACACACACATCTTGACTGTATGCGTCTCTCCGCTCAGTATGCTTTTTCCAAGTCTGCCGTCTCTCCCTTCCTGCAAACACTATTTGCATTGATTCACACTGCAGCGCCATCTCATGCGAACACTTTTTCCATTTCTTTTCCGTTCTTTTGGAGAGAAAAATCTGAAATTTTTATTCGAACTTCTAGCAACTTTCATAGAAACACATAAATTCCTGTTTTTCTTGAGAATTCGTGACCATTTTTGAAGAAATCCGTTTTTTTCCAGGTTACAAAAAATGAAAAAAATGACAGATTTTTGTTGAATTATTCAAAATCATTGAGATTCGAGAAAAAAAATGGAAAAAATCATCGAATTACTCGAGCCCAAAACACAGCCCGCCAGAAACCATTTTCGTGGCTAAACCCCTCAAGTGACTCGTCGGAGGACGGCAATGTCTGACTCCCCCTCCCCCTCTCTCGCCCTTGCCTGTGGCAACACACGACATCGATCCTAAGGAACAGCTGCCCACTCTCTCGTGTTCCCGTGCTATTTCGTCTTTTCTCTAGCTTGAGGTCATGTCTGCTTCTCTCTCTCTCTCTCCAACGCGGCAGTTCTTTTCTTTCGGGGCCGTTCTATTCGCTCTCCCTCCTTTCTATTCGCCCACAAAAACCGTAAAAAAACAGAAGGATTCCCATTATTTCGTATCATTCGATTAAAAAAACTTTCATAAAATGTCCATCCTGGTCTGTTTTTGCCTCATTCTTCGTTTTTCCCGTACAATTTCCGCCTCGAAAAAAACTGAAAGATTCTAATATTTCCCTCATCATTCGACTTGAAAACCGTTTTCCGCTCATTCTTCTTCCTCTTTTTTCCTACAATTTCCTCGAGCCCGAAACACAGCCCGCCAGAAACCATTTTCCTGGCGACACCCCTCAAGTGACTCATCGGGGGACGGCAATTTCCGCGTCTCCCTCACCCCCGCTCTTTCGCCACTGCCTGTGGCAACACACGATATCGATTCTCAAGAACAGCTGCAGACTCTCGTGTTCCCGTGCTATTTCGTCTCTTCTCTAGCGTCTGGTTGTGTCTGCTCCTCTCTTTCCAATGTGGCAGTTCTTTTCTTTCAGGGGGCCGGCCTGTTCGCTTTCCCTCCTTTCTATTCGCCCACAAAAACCGTAAAAAAACTTTAAAAAATGAAAGATTCTTGTTTCCGTATCATTCGATTAGAAAACCGTTCATAAAATGTCCATCCTTCTCCGTTTTTTTTTTTTCTTCCTTGTTTTCTCCTTACAATTCCCCATTTGCCTTCTTTTTTCTGCTTTCTCCGTTTTTTCGTAATTCTTTTCCCCTATTCCTTACACCAATAACCATATCCATTCCAGATCTCTGGACCAACGACAAGGGAATTACCATGGGCCTCCTGAAGGCGGCCACCCACCCAACCGATTTTTTTGAAGCTACTAATCACCAATTTTTGTAAGTTTTCCAGTCAACTAGCCAAAATGAATTGTTCTAATTTTTCAGATCTGTGAAGTTTCTTTCTTTATTTCATTCGAAGAATCGGAACCCGAAATCAACTTCAACGCTCAAGAGGTAACGAATAGCCTAGATTCTCTAAAAACTTGAAATTGTTTCCAGGTCCTCCTAGACATGGAACTAGAAGCAACCGAAGAAGGAGATGAGAATGGAGGTAGTGGCGATCAATGGCCACTTCTACCATCCAATCACTTTTGAGGTAACACCTTCCTTTCAAACCCCCAACAAATCCAAAATTTCAGGAAATCCATCCGACCAACGGTATGAAGTTCAATCTCGAGCTCAACATGACCCCTGAGGTCATGGCCAAAGTGATGCCAAGTCTTCGGGAGCAATGCCGCAAGTTGAACTTCTCAGATGTAAACCCATCTTCTGAATCTTCAAAACTCATATTCCAAGTTTAGGAAGAGATCGCCTCCTTCTTAACCATCTCGGCAGCAAAATCGGCTTCAACTTCAGCTCAGCAGAATGGTCAATCTGGCAGTGACGAACCAATTATCAAGATCTTTATCGAGCCTAAGACCGATGATAACGAAAATAACTGATAACTGATAAAGTTTACATTAACTTTCCATTTAGCACCTCTTTTTCTGTTTTATGACTGCGTTCAACGCTTCAATACCTTTAAAGATCATCTTTGTGATCCTTAACCAAAATTCAGATGGACAACATCACTTCATTTGGAGAAGCGGAACCCGAAATGGACTTGACTGCTCAACAGGTAACAAATAGCCTAGATTCTCTAAAAATTTTAAATGGTTTTCAGGTCCTCCTCGATATGGAACTTTTCCCCTTGCATTACACGGCTCTCCCCCAATCCCATTTCTTCTCACTCTCCCTTTTTCATTAGTTTTTCTGTGGCGCCATCGTGCTCGTTGTTTTTCCCACACACACACACACACATCTTGACTGTATGCGTCTCTCCGCTCAGTATGCTTTCTCCAAATCTGCTGTCTCTCCCTTCCTGCAAAACTATTTGCATTGATTCACACTACAGCGCCATCTCATGCGAACATTTTTTTGCCATTTCTTTTCCATTTTTTGGAGAGAAAAATCTGAAAATTTCATTCAAACTTTTAGAAACTTTCTTAGAAATACACTAATTCCAGTTTTTCTTGAGAATTCGTGACCATTTTTGAAAAAATCCGTTTTTTCCAAGTTGCAAAAAACAACAAAAAAGACAGATTTGGGTTGAACTATTCAAAATCATTGGGATTCGAGAAAAAAAATGGAAAAAAAACATTGAATTACTCGAGCCAAAAGCACAGCCCGTTAGAAACAATTTTCCTGGCGACACCCCTCAAGTGACTCACCGGGGGACGGCAATGTCTGCATCCCCCTCACCCCCTCTCTTGCCCCTGCCTGTGGCAACACACGATATCGATTCTTAAGGACAGCGGCCCACCCTCTCGTGTTTCCGTGCTATTTCGTCTCTTCTCTAGCGTCTGGTTGTGTCTGCTTCTCTCTTTCCAATGTGGCAGTTCTTTTCTTTCGGAGCCGGCCTGTTCGCTTTCCCTCCTTTCGCCCACAAAAACCGTAAAAAACCTTTAAAAAAGGAAAGATTCTCATTTCCGTATCATTCGATTAGAAAACCGTTCATAAAATGTCCATCCTTCTCCGTTTTTCTTCTTTCTTCCTTGTTTTCTCTTCACAATTCCCTTCATGTTTTTGTTTTCTCCCTTTTTTCGTAATTCTTTTCCCCTATTCCTTACACCAATAATCATATCCATTCCAGGTCTCTGGACAAACGACAAGGGAATTGCCATGGGCCTCCTGAAGGCGGCCACTGAAACGACGATTTTTTTTGAAGTTACTAATCACCAATTTTTGTAAGTTTTCCAGTCTACTAGTCAAAATGAATATTTCAATTTTTCAGATTTGTGAAGTTTCCTTGTTTATTTCATTCGAAGAATCGGAACCCGAAATCGACTTGAACGCTCAAGCGGTAACAAATAGCCTAGATTCTCTAAAAACTTGAAATTGTTTCCAGGTCTTCCTAGACATGGAACTGGAGCGAGAGATCACCTTGTTCTGGGCTCAGCAGCAGTTCATCCCGCAACCCACCCAGCAACCAATGGAGGATCTTCCTCAGGTATCCTAAGTGCCTCTTGAAAGCTTCTGACCTATATTTTCAGGACATCGTGCAGCAGGAGCGCGAGGATGTCAACCAGGAAGACGTCTGGGGACAGATCAACCTGGACTCCAATGTTGATGATGAGGAGTAGGATGAAGAGCCTGAGGATGAGGACATGGAGGTGCTCGACGAGTTCGCAGAGCTCAACATCAACGACAATGCTATGGAGGAGTAGCTCCCCAGAGGATCAGTTTGTTATCAGTCATTATCATTGTTTTGTTTAAGTGATCTGTTCTGTTTTTTTTCTATCGCCTTCTCCAAATAAAGTTGTTTTTTTTTCAATTCCCTTTCCTCATTACTGGATTCTTTACTGGTTTCAAACCCATGCATATTTCTCACATTCTCACTTGTATACTTTCTTCTGTTAATCTCAACTTTCAGATGTTCAAGAATTCCTTCAAATCTAGCAACCCATGCTGCAACCTGGCAAGGAATCCATCAATTGTAAGTAAAAACATTCCGGTTTCTCAAAAACATTGAGTTTTTTGCAGAAGATCACCACACGATATTGATCCTAAGAAACAGCTGCCCACTCTCTCGTGCTCCCGTGCTATCTCGTATCTCCTCTAACTTCTGGTTGTGTCTGCTTCTCTCGTTCTAACACGGCAGTTCTTTTCTGTCGGGCCCGGCCTGATCGCATTTCCTCCTTTCTATTTGCCCACAAAAACCATAAAAAACGTAAAAAACGAAAAGATTCCCATGTTTTCGTATCATTCGATCAGAAAACCGTTTATCAAATGCCCATCCTCGTCTGTTTTTCCTCATTCTTCCTTGTTTTCTCTTGACAATTCCCCATTCGCCTTTTTGTTTTTGTTTTCTCCGTTTTTTCGTGAATCTCCTCCCCGATTCCTTTTACAAAATAACAATATCAATCCAGGTCTCTCATTAGGACCGACGACGAGGGGAATTGCCGATATCGCTGGCAGTGGCAGTGCAACGCAACTTCCGAAATTTAATATAAATTTTGTGAGTTTTCCAGTAAATTAGCCGAAAATGATTTTTCAAATTTTTCAGATTTGTGAGTCTTCCTGGGGAAGACATTTCAAAAACTTTCCAAATTTCATCAATATTTTGTAAGTTTTTAGGGTAATAGCCAAGATGATCTTTAGATTTTTCAGATTTGTAATGCTTTCTCTCGCCGAGAACGACAATCCGCAGCTTGACGGCGAATCTTCCAGCTCACACCGCAAACTGGCCAAAAAGCAATCAATTGTAAGGAAAAACAGTCCGGTTTCTCGAGAACATTGAGTGTTTTGCAGAAGATCACCATCTCTAACCAGCGCCCCATCTCGCAGCTTCAAGTCTTCAAATCAGTCCGTCTCCGGAACCATCGGTAACTCAAATTGCTAAGCTTCAACCTAATCAAATTAGTTTCAGCTTCACCAATGCACGGAGACCACAAGGATCACAACGTTCGCCGCAGACATCGAGGAGGAGAGAAGCACGGTTAGTTTGGGGTTTCTGGGGCTTTGTTAGTGATAACTTGATAATTTTTCTATTGGGGGTAGAGTCACAGGGTGGTCCAAAATTACCCGCACAAAGGTTTGCCAACAGTTTTTTACTTATTATATTATTGCAGTCCCGCGGCAAGTCACCTGGTGGGTCTCGCCACGAAAATCGTTTCTGGCTGAAATACGGCTTCTGGACAAAGTTTTGACACTTTTTCTCATGAAAATGGCTAAAATTAGTTGAATTCAGTCATTTCCAGCCACAATTCAGCAGTTTCTACCGATTTTTACAGAAATTTAGGTGTTTTGGTAAAAAGTGACAAAATACCCAAAAATTCATGTTTTTGTACTGAAAGTAGGTGGAAACAGCTGGGATTTAGCTGGAAATGATTGAATTTGTGTAATTTTTTCCGTCTTTTATTGGAAAAAGTGTCAAAACCTTGTCCAAAAGCTGTATTTCAGCCAAAAATCCATTCTCGTGGCGAGACCCACCAGGTGACTCGCAGCGGGACGACAATAACATTGTGTTTTAGTCCTTTTTGAAATGTCATGTGGGGTTTTAGTAAAACCTAATATCCCGCGCACTTTCATTTTGGACCACCCTATAGAGCCTTGTCACTCCCCGCCTTCATTTCTTCTCGTTCTAGCCCACATCATCGGACCCCTGCTTCCCGGAGCCCAGACAAAGGATTCGGAACTCGAAGAGTACCGTTAGAAGATTCTGAAATGTTTCGACGAGAAGGCCAACCTAACCATTGAGAAGGACGCTGTTGTCACGGCCTACCTCAAGCTTCAACATGAAACTCAAGGTCAAACAGCACAATATGAGGCTCTGCAATTGGAAAATGAGTATCTGGAAGCGAGACTCAACAAAACTGCAATGGGCTCGATAACTCCAATGGACGGTGCTATCAAGAAGCTGATTGAGAAGTACACTCTGGCTCTAAAGAAAACCAATCAAGACTGTCAGGAACTTCGCCAAACTGAAGAGAAGAAAACACTAGATAAGAAATAATTGGTTGATTTTTATAAATAAACGTATTCTCATAGCCCCTGGCTTGTCCAGGTGTGTGCTCTTTTTCAAAAATGGTTTCCAACCATTTTACTACTTTTTCCCACTTTTTTGTGAGTACATCAACTACAGTACTCCTATTCTTATCCTCCCTCTTTTACGGAAGTCCTCGAATCCCATTTTGGAAAATTTTCGAGTTCCGATTCTCTGAGTTTTTATTCTAAAGTTGCCTCTAAATCCTCTTCTCTAAACAAAGGTTCTGACACTATTTTCAAATAAATTGGCTAAAAATACGTAAATTTGATGATTTCCAACCAAATTCTAGAAGTTATCACCAATAATTCAAGAAATCATGTGTTTTTTGAAAAAAATTCTCTAAATCACCGAATACTAACGTTTTTGTATGGAAAATCAAAAGAAATTGGTGGAACTTAGTTGGAATTTATTGAGTTTGCATATATTAACCAATTTGTATTGGGAATAGTGTCAAAACCTTGTTCAGAAGCAGTAGAAACCATTTTCGTGGCGATACGAATCTAGTGACTCACCGGGGGACGGCAATGTCTGCATCCCCCTCACCCCACTTTTTCATAAAATGGCTCTCCCTCAATCCCATTTCTTCTCACTCTCCCTTTTTTATTAGTTTTCCTGTGGCGCCATCGTGCCCGTTGTTTTCCCCACACACACATCTTGACTGTATGCGTCTCTCCGCTCAGTATACTTTCTCCAAGTCTGCTGTCTCTCCCTTCCTGCAAACACCATTAGCATTGATTCACACTGCAGCGCCATCTCCTCAGCCTCCTCTCTTGCCCCTGCCTGTGGCAACACACGATATCGATTCTGAGGAACAGCTGTCCGCCCTCTCGTGTTCCCGTGCTATCTCGTCTCTTCTCTAGCTTCTGGCCATGTCTGCTTCTCTCTCTCCAACGCGGCAGTTCTTTTCTATCGGAGCCGGCCTGTTCACTTTTCCTCCGTTCTATTAGCCCACAAAAACCGTAAAAAACCTTTTGAAAAACAGAAAGATTTACATATTTCCGTGTCATTGAATTAGAAAACCGTTTATAAAACTTCCATCCCTGTCTGTTTTCCGCTCATTCTTCCTCTTTTCTGCTACAATTTCCTCTACGTCTTCTTGTTTCCGTTTTTCCTTAATTTCCGTATTTTCGTGTTCAATTCCTTACACTCAATGATCATATCCATTTCAGGTCTTTGGACCGACGACGAGGGAATTGCCATGGGTCTCCTGAAGGCGGCCACTCAAACGATTTTTCTGAAGTACCAATTATCTATGTTTTGTAAGTTTTCCAGTATACTAGTCAAAATAATTTTTCAAAATTTTCAGATTTTTGGAGTTTCCTGAAGGAGGCAATCAAGTCAAAAAGGAGGACGTGGAGGAGAACCAGGAGGAGCTCACCGAGAAGCCTGGAGATTCGCTGGTCAGAGCTTTTGTCAATCGACTTGAAAAGACGCTGCAAAGATCAAAGATCAGGACTAGAAGCTGGAAAACGTCTCGATGAAGCAGAAGCAGATTCAGAAGGATTCTGCCAAAATGGAGGAGTTGAAGCAAAAGATGTCGGAGATGGAGCAGCAGAATCAGAGCAACACGGACACCATCAACAGCCTGCGGTCTCAAGTCAGGAGTACGGAAGAGCTAAAGGAGAAGACTGAAAGAGATGATGCTACGATCAAAAGACTGGAGGGAGAACTTCGGCAGAAAGAAACCGATCTTCATGCTGTCAGAGGGAGAATCAACCATCTGGAACATCAACGTGACGCCGCAAAAGATAAGGACAACAACCCGCTCGAGATGGAATAGCGGACGGCCAATGCAAACCTCAAGCAGCAGCTCCGTCAGAAGTCCTTGGAGATTGACAACAGAAAACCTCTCTTCGCAGAAGGCAGTCATTCGGATGCTCTCAGCGCTCTCCATGAAAAATTGAAAAAAGAACGCGAGAAGAATGTGAAGCTCGAAGAGAACGATGACAAGATGCAGCTAAATAGCAAATGCTCTACTCGGAAAAACTCAAGCTCCAAAATGACGTCACTGTGCTGAAGACCGAAAACGGACGGCCCCGCTACGAGAGGAACGAGCTTCGAAAACAGAGGGAGGCACATATCAACTTGGTGAGTTACTTTTCCTCAGGTAGCATTAGGCTCTATAGAAATATATAAATACGCGAGTTTGCATGTCACTGATCAATAAGATTGTTTTATAAACCCTCAGAAATAGGCTGGACTTGGATAAGAGAAATATGCTTGCAATAAGATGAATCATAGGAGAAAGTGGCTTGCCGCGGGACGGATAGTGTAAGAATTTGTGTGGGAGGGAGTGCAAAACTGTATTACAATCAGAAATAGAATGTTAGATACGCTAAGAATGAGCTGATTGATAATTGTTGGAAAAATACATAATAACTTTTCGGTTCAGATCACTCATCTTGCCACATCACCTCTTCTAATCGTCAGAGTCTGCATGGTCCGGTTGCAACAGTGTTCTTCTAACTATTTCTTGTTTTTATTATTTGTGTTATAACATGTTTTGAAAAAAAATGAAATGATAACTTGGTAGAGTTGCGGGTTACTGTACTTGATGATGCGGTCCTGGACCCTGTGATATCTTGAAGTGATTCTAATTTTCAGCAATTTCAGAGTTACAATGCCAACTAGCACACCAAAGATGAGTTTCAAAAACTTGGTTCCGGCAGTCAGCACAGATTCTCCTGTTTCTTTCCATTTTTGTTTTCCCCGTCGATTTTGCTAGTTTCCCAGTGACTGACCAAGACTCCAACTGCAAACTTTCAGAATATGGAGGACGACAGTCTCTTATTCCAGAATCTGCTTCCGAGAATTCACAGAAAAAGGATTTTCTGGAAAAGGTGCAAGCCCACATGCTGCAAAAGCAACAGCTGATCCAAACCTGAGGAGTTCGTTGCCAAATCCAACTGGGAACTCATCAACGAAGCTCTCTACAAATGCAACCTTCAACACAGGCTTGTCGTATTCCGAGCCGACGTCCTGGAAGCGAAAGTGGAGAATCTGCAAGAGAAACTGCAGACCAGGGGCATTGCGATGGAAAGTGTCAATGAGCAGTGGAAGAAGGATCCACGATGAGTGTGAAGAGCAGAAGGAGAAGCTGCGGATGGCGTAGATGGAGAACAAGGAGTTGCGGAAGAAGTTGAGGAAGAGCAGTCCAAGGCGACAGGTGACGAGGAAGTATGTGAGTGTTCAGGGATTCTGAAGTAACTTTTGGTTTTTAGGATTCAGAAATTCAACGTCTACTGAATAAGAATACCCTCTAACATGTCCAATGAACCCTGTGTCTGTTTCCTCACGTGTCTTTTGTGTCTTCTAACCTTTTCAGCTGTTCACATGAACATTCTCTACTTTTCTCACGTGAATTCCCCCACTTCTCTTATCTTCCAGCCCTGCCTTGTGGCACGACGTGTTCGATTGATTAGAGAAGCCGCCCTCTGGCCCTGGCATAATCAAATTCCAACTTCTGAAGATGTCGACGTCAACAACAGATTCAGATGCTCAACAGAGTCAACTTTTGACTAGTACATGAACTAGAGTGTTCCTGTTCATGTCCTCCCTCTTTTACTGAAGCCCTCAAATCCCACTGTGGAAAGTTTTGAGAAGTTTTTCTATTGCAAAAACCGTAAAAAACGGAATGATTCCGATTATTCAGTATCATTCGCTCAGAAAACTGCTTATAAATAATTCATCCTCATCCGTTTTTTCTCATTCTTCCTCGTTTTCTTCTTACAGTTCCCTCTTCGACTTCTTGTTTTCGCTTTTTCCGTATCTGCGTATTTTCCGTTTCTGTCTCCCTACCTAAACGTTTTTTTGTTGCTTATCACACACATACACTATCTTATCAATCTTGACCACCCATAAGAACATAACAGAAATATTCCCATCATTATCATTTGATTAGATAACCGTACATAAGATGTCCATCCTTGTCCGTTTTCCTCTCATTCTTTTCTTTTTTCTCCTTCCAACTCCTGCTACGTTTTCTTGTTTTCTGTTTCTGTCTATTTACACTCAATAATCAAATCTATTCCAGGTCTCTGGACGAACAACAAGGGAATTGCCATGGGTCTCCTGAAGGCGGCCATCAAAACGATTTCTTTGAAGTTACCAATCACCAATATTCTGTAAGTTTTCCAGTATACTAGTCAAAATGATTTTTTTCCGATTTTTCAGATCTGTGGAGCTTCCTGAAGGAGGCAATTATCGATTTTTATGAAGTTACCAATTGTTGAAAAAAAGTGGATTTGCGAGGTGAGTGTGTATTTGATTTTTTCAAACTTTTCCTGCGTTTTGAATTAGTATGCATTTTTGTTGTAAAAAATACATTCTGAATACGTTTTGAATCTAGCTGAATTTTCGCGAAACACTGAGAAATTGCTGAAATCAATATTTCCAAATAGGCCACTCCCATTCTACAGTAACCCAGCTAGCTTTTTCAAATTCCCTTGTTTTTTACAGTACTCCCCAGTCAAAAATAATACGAAAAACACATTTTTCGCCCACAAAATCCATGAGAAACATTTAAGAAATGCCAAAATTTTCGAAATATAACCATCCCTTCCCCCGTTTCTCTTTAAGGTCGTAAGATTTGCAGATTGCATAATGTGCAAATAATTTCTTCCAGATCGGCCACTGCTTCCAACACTTGATTCGTTCGCATCAAGAGTGAGTTCCTTTTTCCTTAGGCGTTCTACTTCCCATTCTTCGAGATGAGTCAATCTTCCTCGATGAAGAGCCCCAGCCACTCAATATCAAAGGCCCTGGCAAGACAGGAATGACTACCGATTACATGATCGGAACGGTCGAAACCTTGATGGACTACTTCCGAACTCTTCCACCGAGCAAGGAGAAACAACAAATAGCTGTCTTGGAACACCATATCTTTGATTTAGAGCAACGTGAGTTCCTATTGAAAAAAGTCAAACTTGTAATTATTGGATTTCAGAGCTGGCCACAAAGAGCATCGTCGCCAAGAGCACACGGAAAAGCGGATGAAGCTGTAGGAGAGCGCAGGAGTAGAGCCAACTTCAGAAGACGTCAATGAAGAATGAAGCAACAACTACAATTCTGAGGCATTGAAGTACAGAGCATTGGAACAAAATCACTGGTGTTCAGTTTTTTTTTAAGAATAAAATGATGAAAACATCCCCTGGGTCTCCCAGATTCCTCTATTTTTTTCAGTCTTCACACATTTGGTTATCAACCAATTGACTATTTTATCCTATACATTCTCTTTTTCATTCTCTCTCGCGCTACCTTCAGAATCTAATTCCTTCTTTCAGATCAGTTACAGTAACAGCAATTCCGCTATGGCTTCAAACACCAGTTGTAAGCATCCTTTTGCCTTTTTCTCATCCAAATCTGTTTTCATTACAGCGCCCTTCTCAATTCACAAATTATTTCCAATCAACTCCTAGAAACTATCATAAAAACACAGTAAAGCCAGTTTTTTTTTGAGAATTCCTGCTTATGTTTTGAAGAAATTGGTTTTTTAGAATTGTCTTTTCAACTTTGAAACTTTTCAACTTTGAAAAATCACAATAATTTTAAAAAAGGAAAGAGAAATCATTGAATTACTCACTCCCAAAACAGAAAGCTTTGTTCTGTCTGTGTCCCACTCTCTCGCCCCTGCCTGTGGCAACACACGATATCGATCCTAAGGAACAGCGGCCCACTCTCTCGTGTTCTCGTGCTATTTCGTCTTTTCTCTAGCTTGAGGTCACGTCTGCTTCTCTCTCTCTCCAACGCGACAGTGCTTTTCTTTCGGAGCCGGCCTGTTTGCTTTCCTCCTTTCTATTCGCCCAAAACCATAAAAAACAGAAGTATTCTCATTATTTCGTATCATTCGATTAAAAAAAACTTTTAAAAAATCTCCATCCTTGTCTTTTTTTGTCTCATTCTTCTTCTTTTCCCCTACAATTCCCTCTACGTCTTCTTGTTTCCGTTGTTCCGTAATTTCCGTATTTTTTGTCTTCGGTTCCTTACACGCAATAATTATATCCATTTCAGGTCTCTGGACCGACGACG
Source organism: Caenorhabditis becei (assembly GCA_900536315.3). NCBI lineage: Eukaryota > Metazoa > Nematoda > Chromadorea > Rhabditida > Rhabditidae > Caenorhabditis > Caenorhabditis becei. The sequence goes on along the minus strand of LR539462.1, from coordinate 12,576 downwards.
AGGGAATTGCCATGGGTCTCCTGAAGGCGGCCACCAAAAAAGATTTTTTTGAAGTTACCAATCACCAATATTCTGTAAGTTTTCCAGTATTCTAGTCAAAATGAATTTTCCAAAATTTTTTTCCGAAAAAAATGTCGGAAAACCAAAAATTACGGAACCAAATTCTGACAACTTTTTGGCTGAAAATTTGAAATTTTTGACGTAAAAAACTGCGGAATGTAGTCGATTTTCAAAAAAGTTTCGAAAAATTGCCGAGATTTGAGAATTCCAAGAAAAAAATCGAAAAAAAATATCTATTTTCATTGAATTTGAGTGAACACTGGGGAAAAAGTAAAAATTTCAATGTTTAGGAATTTTTGACTCTTTTCGGAAAAAGTTCCAACGAAAAAAAAGTTCCGAATAAAAAAATGGAAAAAAAATCCATCGCAAAAATTTTTTGAAAATGGTTAGAAACTTCGGAACCTTCGGAATTTTCGGTTCCGGTTCCGACCAAGTCTGATCCGAATTTTAGTCTAGCAGAGCGCGTTTGCATCACGTACGCCCTGGAAGTCCGTGTGTAAGTCATGTAAGCGCGCTCCCTGGCGCCTCTTTTCTTCATAGCATGCCCAAATGAAAACGAGTCAGTTCCAGGTATCAACATGTACACAAAGAAGTTCAAGTTGAAGCACGTCGTGAAGAACTGTCACAAACCCGTCCGCGAAAACACCGAGACAGAACTACACTTTGGAGTTCCATGGTAATCATTTTATCTGCACATATCGTATCTCATGTCATCAATTTTTCAGGAATCTGCATCGTTAGAGAAGCTCTGGTGAATGGCTGTCTGACAATTGAGTGCCACGTCACCATCAAGAAGATGACTGGGTGCAATCCGAAGAGAAAGATCAACTTCGACGAGCCGAGGAACAACTTGACTGATGGAGTGCTGAAGGTCGCAGAGAAGATGTTCAATGTGAATAAGACGGTAGAATCCGTGTAGAGGTGCACTTGTGAATTCATGTTTTCAGCAACTGGCCTTCCGATCTACCTACTTTGACACTCTGTTCTTCGGACCATTCGACGACTCGAAAAAACCGGAAAAAGAGCTTGAGGAGGTGAAGCCCGATGACTTTCAATGTCTTCTTGAAGCAATCTACGGAGAATCTTCTGTGATTCAGCGTAAGGAATTAGAGAGTCTTCCAAACCCCTTATTTACATTTTCAGCGAAGAAAGTGGAGGGAGTAATGAAGCTGGCAGTCCAATTCGATGTCAAAAGTGTCCGTGACGAAGAGAAAGAAAAAACAATAAGTAGGAAATAATTGGTTGATTTTTTATAAATAAACTTATTCCCATAGCCCATGGCTTGTCCAGGTGTTTTCATCTTTTCAAATATGGTTTCCAACCATTTTTTACCTTTTCCCACTACCTTTTCTAATACAGTACTCCTGTTCATATTCTTCTCTTTTACAAAAACCCCCCCGAATCCCACTTTTGAAAGTTTCCGGAATCCGATTCTCTGAGTTTTGACTCTAAATTGGCCTCTAAATCTTTTTCTCTCAACAAAGTCCTTCGGATCAAACACCATAGCAAAAACCACATTTGATCGCTCAAAAAAACGGTAAAAAACGGAATGTTCCGATCATTTCGTATCATTTTATCAGAAAACCGTTTATAAACGATCCATCCTCGTCGGTTTTCCGCTCACTTTTTTTACACTTTACTATTGCCATCTCGCGGCAAGTCATCCAATGAGTCCCGCCACAAAAATGGTTTCTAGCTGAAATACGGCTTGTGGACAAGGTTCTGGAACTATTTCCGATGAAATTGGCTAAAAATACGTAAATTCGATCATTTCCAACTAAATTCCATAACTTTTTACCGATAATTTGAGACAATCAAGTGTTTTTTGTGAAAAAAATCATCAAAATAACCGAATACAAATGTTTTTGTATTCAAAATTGAAGTAAGTTGGTGGAACTCGGTTGGAATTAATTGAGTTCGCGTATCTTTACCGATTACCATTAAAAATAGTGTCAAAACCTTGTTCAGAAGCCGTGGAAACCATTTTCGTAGCGAGACCTATCAAATGACTCACCGCAGAACGGCAATGTATGCGTCTCCCTCTCTCGCTCCTGCCTGTGGCAACACACAATATCGATTCTCAGGAACAGCTGCCCACCCTCTCGTGTTCCTGTGCTATTTCGTCTTTTCTCTAGCTTGAGGTCATGTCTGCTTCTCTCTCTCCAACGCGACAGTTCTTTTATGTCGGGGCGGCCTGTTCGCTTTTCCTTCTTTCTATTCGCCCAAAAACTATGAAAAACAGAAGGATTCTCATTATTTCGTATCATTCAATCAGAAAACCGTTTATGAAATTTCTATCATTCTCCATTTTCCGCTCATTCTTCCTCTTTTCTCCTGCAATTTCCGCTTTTTTCGTCTCCGGTTCCTTACACTCAATAATCATATTCATTCCAGGTCTCTGGACCGACGACGAGGAAATTGCCATGGGTTTCCTGAAGGCGGCCACCAAAAAAGATTTTTTTGAAGTTACCAATCACCAATATTCTGTAAGTTTTCCAGTATACTAGTCAAAATTATTTTTCCAATTTTTCAGATCTGTGGAAGTTTCCTGAAGGAACCGATTATGAAATTTTTTCAAAGTTACTGAATGTTGAAAAAAGTGGAAGAGCTGTCAAGCCGCGAGCCCCCAATGCAGCAAAAAATGCCATGGAAAAGAGTGAGTTTTCTGATGAGACTTTCTAAAACCTTCCGCAATTTTTTCAGAGTGTTGTTTTTCATTATTTTTAAATTATAGAAGTTCCCACAAAATCCAAAAAATTGGAATATTTAAAAATTATTGCATTTTTCCAGTTATCAAATCTAGCTGAAAATTCAAAAAAAAAACATTTTTTGAATTAGTCTATTGTTTTCAATATTTTGCAATTATATGTTTTTACAACGGCCAAAGAGTTGAAATTTTCAGAAATTATTGCAATTTTCCAGTTATCAAATTGAGCTGAAAAGTCAACACAAAACATTTCTTTAATCGAATCAAGCTGAAAATTTAAAAAAAAAAAAGGAGAAAATTTGGCTATGGTCTAACTTAGCGGACCTTTGGAAAAAAATACCTGTGTACATGAAAAGGTCCTTTGTAAAAATAGAGGCCCTTCAAAAAAAGAAATGTCCTTTGAAAACAAATTGATGTTATTTCGGTAATTTTGAATTTGTTTTCAAAGGACCTTTATTTTTTGAAGGACTTCTATTATTACAAAGGATTTTAATTTTTCCAGAGGCCCGCTATTTTTCCACCAAATATGGAAGCAAAAGGACAATTTTATGGGATTTTGTTAGAAGTGTAAATTTTCCAGCTGCTTCTCCAAACTTCACAAGAACGCTCACGCCTTCCACGCCTTCCACAAGAAACTGCCGATCAATGATGGTGAGAAGACGATCTACTTGCCGCCGTGCCCACGACATCCGCACAACATGGCCGAGTTCATTTGTCAGGTGAGCAAATATAAAATTGGTGAATTATATTTTTGAAACATATCAGGAATAAAATTGGAAAACAATTTTTGAATTGATCACTTATTGAAAACAAAATTTTTTATCGAAAATGTTTTGAAGCATCCGATCAAATGTTTTTGCTGGAACAATTTGAAAATCAAAAAAAAAAAATTTTTTTCGATTTGATAATTGCCGTCAATATGGGGTCTCGCCGCGAAAATTGTTTCTGGATTATTTTTCACCCAATTCTCGCAATTTTGACAAACTTTTAGTGGAGAATGAGTCTTTACTGGATTTTCTTTCGGTTTTCCTAAAAATCGCCTCATTTTTCATTGAAAATCTGTAAGAATGCTAGAATAAGAACGAAAATGATTGAATTCGCAAATTTTCACCAGTTTTCATTTGAAAAAGTGTCAAAATTTCGTCCAGAAACCGTATTTCAGCCAAGAATCATTTACGTGGCGAGAGCCAAACAGGTAGCTTACCGGGGGACGTCAATAATATGTAAACTAAAATTTGTAGATGTATTCCCGGAATTTCCAAAAATTGAACGAAAATTATTTCAGAAAATAGTGGAAAATTTTTTTATTTTAAAAATTTACAAATTTTTCTAATAATTTCAGGACGATCTCTGCGAGAACAAAATGGCAAAAGAAATCTGCAAAACATGCCGTTCGGACAACCACCACGAACATAAAACCGAGCGTTTGGCGGATCTTTTGGCCAAATTCAAAAAAGAGGCCATGCCATTGAAGAACAAGATCACCGAGAGACAGAAGAAAAATGAAGCCCTCCTACACAAATTGGGTAGATTCGTAAAGTCCGAGACTCAAAGAATCCAGAAGGACATTGATGTTATCGAAACTGATTGTTTTTTTATGAATAAACTGATTCCCATAGCCCCTGGCTTGTCCAAGTGTCTTCATCTTTTCAAATATGGTTTTCAACCATTTTTTACTTTTTCTTACCACATTTTCTACTTTTTTCGTCTTTTGTCGAGTATATCAACTACAGTGCTGTTGTTCATGTCCTCACTGTTTCACTGAAGCCCCCGAATCTCACTTTGGAAAGTTTTTAAGATGCATTATCTGTAAAACCTGGACTTTTTGTGAAGGGGCTTGGCACAAACGCCAAAAGTATTTCAGATCGGGACTATATTCGGTCCATACATGTATATAGTTGACCTTTTTCAAAAAACAGTATCAGTTTGGTCCTGTACCGTCCCCCCTGTCCAGGGGTGTCAAAAACGACTTTTCAGGTAAAAAAATCTAAAAAATTTGAAGTTTGAGCTAACTTCAGGAAAATTTTGGTGGGTGTTTGGGATACCCAGGGAAGTGTACACAAAATTTGGTGACTCTCAAAAACCACTAGAAGTATGTTTTTTGACACTTTTTCAGTTTTTTCTCAAAAATTTTCAACTCTTCTACATGGATTTTTTATTTTTGCCGTAAAGCCCTCCATTCAACGGTCATTTTCGTTTTTTTAATTCCTCAAAAATGCTTGACCATCATGAAGAAAAATTTAATTGAAGTTGGGGCACTTCTCGTAAAAAGTGTCACCTCGAAAAATAAAATTTTTTATATGATTTTTTGGAGTAACGAGAATATAAGGGATCGATAGGAAATTCAATTCTGATCATTTTTGCAGTTGATCACTTTTCATGATAGTCATTCCCTGGCGAGATACAGCCGTTTTCCCGAAGAGCACTTCCAGGCGCGGCGAGACGGCCGGTGGAGGAGTGGGCGACATGTCGCCGCGCGCGCCGAAAAATGCTGTTCACTGTATCGAGCATAACTCTGGAAGGGGACACGGGACAAAAAAGTGATCAACTACAAAGTTGTAGAAGAGACAATTTCCTATCGATTTCACATCTTATTAATGCAAAAATCATCGAAATTGATTGAGATAAGTTAGCTTGAATGTCAATGTTGTTTAGTTGAAGATATAGCTTATATAAATGACCCAAAATTATATCTAAAACATGAAATCGATAGGAAATTGTCTCCTCTACAACTTTGTTGTTGATCATTTTT
>LR539460.1:0-15235 GCA_900536315.3 Caenorhabditis becei | reverse complement strand
GCGCCGAGTGCACAACTGTAAAATTTCACGCTTAAACCACCCCAGCTGCATTTGAACATAACCTCGCAGATTGTCCTTTGAGAAATCGTCGTTTTCGCCAATAGCCCTTCGTTCCGCTGGTCTTGCTGCGCTTCCGTCGATTTCCAGTGAACTCGCCGAGAATTCTGCAAAATTCCTCGATTAAACAGGAAAACTGATGAGGAGAACATAACCAATCGATATTCCGCTCATTCGTGCCGTTCATTTTGTGATTTCATCAATGTTCCGCCATTCACAAGCCTCCATCCTTCGAATTGCACAGTTCGCCTTGAAACCGCCGAGTTTTCGATGATTTTCAGGTTTTCTGACGAATTTTCCACTTTTTCTGGGATATTTGATCGATTAAACTTAACAACTGCATTTAACATAACCTTATCATGCTTCTTTTCGGGTATTTTTGTCGTTTTCCCTCGATTATATCTTGTCGCCGATAGCCGATCGATTTTCAGCCGTTTCTCCCCGGCGCCGACGATTTTTCTGCGTTTTGCTCGCTGAAACATGAAGAAATTAGTTTAAAACGACATAAAGTTACATGTTTTACTACAAAAATTGAGTTTTTGCGTGAAAAATAACGGAAAACAACGAAAATCCCGAAAAAACACCGAAAATCGCACAAAAAAATGCCCCGTAAATCGCCCCGCTACCGTAGTCGCCTTTAAAGGCGCAGCACGATTTTTCCGCTCTTCCCTGCGAGACCCGCTGACAAAAAAACGCTCCATTACGCATTTCAAATGAAAAGAATAATATAAAGCCACGAAAAATACAAACAGGCTTCTAAAAAAGTATGGATTTTGCACTCTAAATCTTCAAAATACTGTAAGTTCGTGTTTTCCATTCGGTATGCGTGTATTCTTGCCACGGTCTCCCCGTCCTCCAATGTGCCCGCTGGACTACTACTAACGCATTTCGCGATTTTCGCTGGCGCGTTTCCCGAAAAATTGAAATTTTTTGTTACGTTCCGGAAAATTAAGAAAACTGCGATAAAAATGAAATTTTTTAGACAAAGAACACCATAGAGTTTGAGAACAGGACATTATCTATAATTTGAGTTGTCGAAGAGCAAATTTGGTCAAAAATTGGCGGAGTACATGCAATTTCTGTTTCCCGTTTTTTCAAAAAGTATGTACTCCGTCAGTTTCCGACCAAATACCTCGTTCGACATATTAAATTGTCGAGAACAACTGTCTTTCCAATCATATGGTGAAATTTTCAAAAATTAATCATTCGTTCCCGTGAAATTTGCATAAAAGTTCGAAAATTCTTGTCAAAAGTTGAAAAATTGCCAAAATTTTAGAGAAAATTACTTTTTCGATTAAAGCAGAACCATACGATTGTAGATGGGGACAAACTCCACGTTTTAAGCGGTCGAACGACCAGAATGGTCAAAAACTGACTGAGTACATAGAATTCGTAAACGCAAACACTATAAATTCATGCATTCAGTCAATTCTTGAGCAAATTAGCTGTTCGATAGCTTAAAATGTTCAACAAATACGTATCCTTCTTCGTATGATTGATTTTTTTTCGAAAAAGTCACGAGCTTGTCTGATAATCACGAATTTCGTAAATCCAAAAGACGTCGGTGTGCAAACGCGCTCTACCGCAGTCCGCGGTTTGAATTTCGAAAAATGTTGATTTTGGAAGTTGGGGAGACCGTGTCTTGTCATTCCAACAAAAAAACCTGGAGAAAAGTGAGAAAGATTGCTACGAGACCCGCTCGTCCAGTGGAGCGCATACTCCTGCCTTATGCCGCGACGGTACACTGAATTCATCAGGAAAAGCAACAAAATCAGGATATTTTTAACAATTTTTGAGTCTTCAGTGTTTCTCAAACCGGTCAGAAACATATTTTCACAAAAATCCAATTATTTTCATAATTGAAATTTCGAATGAATTGCCGCTAAAACAAATTCATTAGCGATAGGAATCGGTACGCTTCAACACGCCGTGCAAGTGCTATCGCTGGCGCGCGAAAACGCCGAAAGTTTTGTTTATTTACGACTCGTAACTTACGAGGTGGCTCTCGCGCCTGGTTGCACGCAATCGTGGCGAGACCTGCCTCGTAAATCGACACGACTTTCTGCGTTTTTGCACGCCGCCGCTGTCGCATTCTTGCACACCGCCGCCCACCCCTGCCACTGATTGTGGAATTGGAAGTACTTCACAATATATCTTTTGCTTTCCATGTTTAGTTTCCTTTTTTCATGTCCTACACATCCGCTCGTGGTAATACCTTCCTCGTAAATCAACACGACTTTTTGCGTTTTTGCGTCCAGCCGCTGTCGCATCTTGCACACCGCCGCCCACCCTCTGGTTCTCATCAGAGCGCGTTTCAATCTTGCCAAGACCCAAACTCTCATCTTCCAGATGCCCCTCCGCCCATTCGTGTGCCCCTCGATCCTCAACGCGGACCTCGCCTCGCTGTCCGCCGAATGCAAGACCCTGTTGGCCGCCGGAGCCGACTGGCTGCATCTCGACGTGATGGACGGTCACTTCGTGCCGAACCTGACATTCGGCCATCCGGTCGTCGAGTCGCTGCGCAAGTCGCTTGGCGCTGAACCGTTCCTCGATGTCCACCTGATGGTCGCCAACCCGGGACAGTGGGTTGAGCCGATGGCAAAGGCTGGAGCCAGTCAGTTCACGTTCCACTATGAGGCAGTCGATGGAGATGGAGCAATCGGAGAGCTCATCGAGAAGATCAGAAAGAGCGGGATGAAGGTCGGATTGTCGGTGAAGCCGGGTACTTCGGTGGAGCACATTTTGAAGTGAGTACATTATCCAGAATTCGTTATCAACTCCAACTTTCAGACACGCCCAGAACCTCGACAACGCGTTGATCATGACAGTTGAGCCAGGATTCGGAGGTCAGAAGTTCATGGAGAACATGATGGACAAGGTCCGCGAGATTCGTGCCGCCCATCCGGCCCTGACGATTCAAGTCGATGGAGGAGTGACCCCGGAGAACATCGACATCTCTGCGAACGCCGGAGCCAATGCGATCGTCAGTGGCACAGGAATCATCAAGGCCACGGATCAGAGTGCGGCTATCAAGACGATCAGAGAGGCCGTTGAGAAGGCGATTGCTGCTAATTAGTTTCTTCTTCTTCATCGTAACTTTCGTGGTTGTGATAATAAAATTCGGATGGAAACCTTAAAACTTTATTCATTGACCGGACGGACGAACAGAAGGACAAACAAACAAACATACAGACACCACATGAAACATATGACGCGTTCTCTGTAGAAAAATCACAAATGCCAAAACTATTCCAGATCGGGAATATACACGGTCCATACACGTATTCAACGGTCATTTTCATTTTGAAGGACCTCAAAAATACTTGCTCATCTTGAGTTGTGACGGTTTGAAGTACCATCATGAAGAAAAATTCAGCTGAGCACCTTTGGAGAAAAGTGTCACCTAGACACGAGCTTCCCTGAAAAACCCTAGTTTGAATTCCCGCGCGTGAGTCGCTACTCAGCGGATTCGCAGTTTAAAGACGCAAAATAGAGCTGGAGGTTCAATTCCGTTCGAAGTGATTTTTCGCGTGAACAAATACGTGGATTCCATGCGAGGCCCGCAACCCCGTAAATCTACCCACTTCAATTTTGAGATACAACGATAATATTGAAAAAAAATCAACAAGAAAAAGCAACTTTATTTCTTCCTCAAAGCTATTATTCTTTTCATTTGAAATGCGTCATGAAGCGATTTTTTGCCAGCGGGTCTCGCAGCGAATAGCGGAAAAATCGTGGTGCGTTTTTGAAAAAACTACGGTCTTCTTTTATGCTTTTCGAGTAAACTTCGTGGGTGGCCACCGTAATTTTTTTAAAGGCGCAGCAAGATTTTCGCCAATGTCCATTACGCATTTCAAATGAAAACAATAATATTATCGTTGCATCTCAAAATCGGAGTGGGTAGATTTACGGAGTTGTGGGTCTCGCATGGAATCCACGTATTTCTTCACGCGAAAAATCACTTTGAGCGGAATTGAAGCTCCAGTTCTATTTTTCGCGTGAAAAATACGTGGATTCCATGCGAGACCCGCAACTCCGTAAATCTACCCACTCCGATTTTGAGTTGCAACGATAATAGTAATAGTAAATAAATATATTATTGGCGTCCCGCGGCGAGTCACCGAAATTGATGGGAAACGACTGCACTTTGTATTTTGAACCGTCCGTTTTCATCAGAAAAATGCCAAAACCTTACTAACGAGCCGTATTTCCGCCAGGAATCATTTTCGTGACGAACCCATAAGGTGACACGCCGCGGGACGCCAATAGCTGTATTATATTATTGGCGCATTTCAAAATTCGTAATACCGTATAAAACACTGAACAGACAGTATTTTTAAACAATGGTGGCAGGACTAGCGTGATTGTCTGGGACGTTGAAGTGGTCCTTGAAAAATAACTCGGCCATAACGTCTGCTCTGGTGCATCATTGACTCTTTGATAGTATCACACACATCGGAAACGAGTGGCCAGAGACTGAAGGGATCTCCATGACCTGTTGGTAGAACCTCTCGCGAGTAAAGCTCTTCAAACTGCCGCAGTCTGAAGGAGTTCACATAAAGTTCGGCTTTCAGAGTGCATTTCGTCGATTCGTCTTCAAGATAAAAGCTTCGGCCATAGTAATGAACACCATCCGGCCCAATGTACCAGTACGGGATATCCAGTTCGGTGAAGACCGCGTCAGAAACGTGTCGCAACGGACGATTCTTGAATGAAGAAGGCATTCGGGCGCTCTCGATCAAAGTGTCGTATCCAATTGAGGTAACATGACGAATGGACAATTCCATGTTCGTTGAGCCATCTATCCAGACCGCATTCAGAAGACTACTGAAGCATTCCTCGACTTCGTGGAAATCACAACCAAACAAGTGATTCGTGACGATAGAGTACTTTTTTGTTGGGAACAACTTTCTGATATTGCCAACGAGATGTTCCTCCTGAAATCCTTGCAGGTCTACTGGAAACGGAGACATCAGAGAATTAGAAAGATCAATGTCGACACTCTCCAGATGATGTTCCAGAAGACGAACTGTTTGAACTTCCTTGTCCATGTAGATTTCCGTGAATAACTTCTTCTCGGACCACACTTTCGAGAATACCGGTTCTCGATTCGTGTACTGAAACTTCAATTTCAGTGATTTGACCTTCCATTCCGTTATCATCCGATCGATAACTTCGATGGGAAGTGCATCCGAAGGAGGTACTGGCATCAGTGGTTGATATATGTAGCCATAGGCCACGTGGTTTTCCAGAAATCCCACGGCATAAGGTTTGTCTTGCAGTTGAAGGACCAAAACTTCACAACTGATATTGGAAGTTATCAGCTTCTCTAATTCTTGCAGACACTGCTCTTTGGTTTCAGAGTTGTGCACACACATCTTCGAGATTTCACACAGGAGTCTGGACATAAAAAATAGAACGAATCGGCAAAAGGCACTCACGATTCTGGAACAATCAGCACTTCGAAGTGTTTCTTGTTCTCCAGAAATGCCTCTTTGAACACTTTCGGCTGCATCGGACCGTATTCCCGACACCCCAGGGCAACTTGCAGACAACCATCGCATCCTTCCGGGCATAATTGATGCATTTCGAAGAACTTTTTCGTTTCTAAATGACTATTGGGAATGCTCATTCAAAAGTGGTAAACTGACCACTTCTCCTCGCCAACTTCACAATTTCCGAATGCAATCTTGTATTGTCTACCTCCAGATCAACTATGTTTCTCAAGTTCACTGATTTCAATATCGGCTTTTCAGTTTTGTCGAGAATCCTGAGAAACAATCAGTGGAATTCAGTAAAGAAAGAAAATGCTCACTCGAAAAGAGTCCATATCGAGTCGTTAGTCCATTCTTTCCTGTCACTCACAACAATCTGCTTCCCAAATGAACACCACGAAGCGCCACTGTAAAACTCGTATCCAATTGTTAAATCTTGATAATCCTGTCGAAATCTTCGCTGAATCACGTTGTCAAACGTTTTGTTGATAGCCTAAAACACATTCTATGTTGCACGGTCCCCATATCTTCCAATGCACGGTCCCCATATCTTCCAATGGCCAAAAAGTGTGAAAAAGACGCTATTTTCCGCGTGAAGAACTAGTTTTCTCAAATTTAGTACTGAAAATCAGGTTTTCAGCCGAAAAATTGGGTTAAGCGACATGTTCCTAAATTTTAATTGGCTAACTTCTGTGCGCATTTTTGAGACAAATCGAATGGTACCACGAAGAACCTGTATCGTCAAGTTTGAAGCGAGTTGATTCGTTTTTAAAATTAGCACTGAAAACTGTGTTTTTAGGTCATAACTAGAACTGAAATAGCTACATTCGAATTTAATTGGCTAACTTTTGTGCGCATTTTCAAGGGGAATCGAATGGTACCAGGAAGAACGCACAACGTTCAGTTTGAAGCGAGTTGATTCGTTTTTAGTGGTCCAAATAGGCCACATTCAGCGCTCTTATCAGTCAAAAAAGCCTCTTGAGAGCCATTTTTTTTCACGTTTTTGGCGGGAATTTCAAATTTTTGAGAGAAATATGTGACAAAAAATGGTGAAATGAAGGCGCCTTTTGCGTGACTCGGCTACCAGAAATGCGTCAGTCTATCACACTTATCGTCGCATTGGAAGATATGGGGACCGTGCGTTGTTTCATAATCGTCCCTCTTACTCTGAGTTCGAAACATTCACTTGTTTCATTGTCTTGCAGAATTCGGTTGACCAAGTGTTCAATTTCAAACACTTTTTGACTTGGAGAAATCATTACAGTTGAAACTGAAAGGAACTCGAAGTCTTCAAGATGATGAATTATCTGTAAAGCCTGGACTTTTTGTGAAGGGTTTGGCACTAGCGCCAAAACTATTTCAGATCGGGACTATACTCGGTCCATACATGTATATGGTTGACCTTTTTCCGAAAACAGTACCAGTTTGGCCCTGTACCGTCCCCTCTGTCCAGGGGATGTCAAAAACGACGTTTCAGGTGAAAAAATTTAGAAAAATTGAAGTTTGAGCTATGTTCAGGAAAATTTTGGTGGGTGTTTTTCATTTTTCAACGACCTCAAAAATGATTGCCCATCTTGAGTTATGATCATTTGAAGTAAGAGCACCTTTGGGGAAAAGTGCCACCTAGAAAAATACATTTTTTATATGATTTTTCTGAATATAATGAATATAAGGGATCAATAGGAAATTCAATGCTGATCGTTTTTGCAGTTTATCACTTTCTCGTAGAATCATTCCCTGGCGAGATACAGCCGTTTTCCCGAAGAGCACCTCAAGGCGCGGAGAGACGGCCGGTGGAGGAGTGGACGACAGGCAGGAACGCGCCCCAAAACCTGCTGCTCACTGTATTGAGCATAACTCTCGAAGGAGACACGGAGCAAAAAAGTGATCAACTACAAAGTTGTAGAGGAGACAAATTCCTATCGATTTCAAGTTTTAGGAATAATTTTGGTTAATTTATAAGAGCTACATCTTCAGTTCAACAACATTGACATTCAAGCTAACTTTTCTTAGTCAATTTTTGAGATTTTTGAATTCATAAAATATGAAATCGATAGGAATTTGTCTCCTCTACAACTTTGTAGTTGATTACTTTTTTGCCCCGTGTCTCCTTCGAGAGTTATGCTCAATACAGTGAGCAGCAGGTTTTGGGGCGCGTTCCTGCCTGCCGCCCACCCCTCGACCGGCCGTCTCTCCGCGTCTCGAGGTGCTCTTCGGGAAAACGGCTGTATCTCGCCAGGGAAAAAATTATACGAGAAAGTGATAAACTGCAAAAACGATCAGCATTCTCTATCGATCTCGTATATTTTCTATACACGGAAAAATCAAATAACACATTTTATTTTTCTAGGTGACACTTTTCTCCAAAGGTGCTCTTACTTTAGCTGAATTTTTCTCCATGATGGTTCTAAATTTTTGAGATGGTTAAAAAACGAAAAAAACCCACCAAAATGTTCCTGAACATACAGCAGCGGTCAAAATTTAGTGACCCCTAACAGTTTTGACCATAACTTGGCTCAAAATGGTCCGTTTGAGCTCAGTTTTGGACATGATGTCCCTGAGCGACCTAGTAACATGCCCAAAATTTTTAGTACAGATACAAAGAGATTCAGATGAGAGACGTCATCTGGAATTCTGAAAACCAAAAAATCGATTTGACCAAAATTTTTCTCATTTTTCCCGGGGCTTCCTAGTATTTTTAAAATGTGATTTACAAGGGAACCTTCTAAGTCAAGGTACTAACTTTGAAAAAAAAATTATATAGGCTGAAAGAGGATCTTTTGGTGAGTACGAATCTACTTTCAAAATCTGCTGACGAGACATCTAAGTGGGTCAACTACCAATTTGAAAGCTCCAAAATGCACTGAAAATGGCGTGAAAATAACTGAAAACAGTAAAACAACCGTTTTTACGTCATTTGCACTGTGATTTTGAGCATTTCTCTGTGGTTTTTGACCCTTCAAATTGGTAATTGACCCACTTAGAGGTCTCGTCAGCAGATTTGGAAAGTAGATTCGTACTCACCAAAGGATCCTCTTTCAGTCTATATAATTTTTTTCTCAAAGTTAGTACCTTGACTTAAAAGGTTCCCTTGTTAGGGTCCATAAAAACACCCCAGTAATTTTTGTGTCAAAAGAAACAGTTTGAAATTTTTAGAGTTTTTTGAATAAAAGGACCCTATAAATCGCCACGAAAGTGTTTTCGACGATGGGGTGGGGTAGGATCGAACGGATTTGATTAGATTTTGTCCGTCAAATCGCACACGGGGCGGCCAAATGTCCATGGCCTAGGAAAAAATTGGGCGTGGCCTAGAATCCGACCGCTGAAAAATCAACGGCGAAACAAGGCGATCGGCTGGGGGTTATATCTTGGTTCAAAAGAAAAATTTCAAAAAATCATCCAGTAAATTTTTAGATAAGTACATTTTGAAGATATTTACTCGAGGATTTTTGAAAATTCTTACTTTCAACCGAGTTATAACCGTTTTCCGGCAGAGTAAAAATGAACGAGAATACGAAAATAATACGCATTTTCCCACTCTACAATCCTTTTTTATTTTCAAATATGTTTCTTACATCTCATTTGAGTCTTTGCGAACAATTTATCAACCGGATTTTGTCAAATTACTCGAAAAGAAAACGCTTCCATTTTGGCGCCCGAGAGCGGCGACGAGAGAGTGTGGCGAAAAGAGAGACGCAGACAGTCCCACTGCCGCTTGAAACTCTGGGCCCGCCGGCAGCCCCGTGTCGCAGTGTTTTCGGTCGGCGCGGTGGCTGCCCCAAAACCCTCAACTTGTGTGTCTTCGTGTGGGAGTACTAATGGACCGATTTGGCTGGATTTTAGGTTTTCCATTAGATAATTCACTCCTCTATTATCGTTGCATCCGAAAGTTGCCGTTCGCATTCAAAATTTCAAATTGGCGCGCACGATATCTCGCAGCGAAAACTACAGTAAAACGTGCATTTTTCAATGTTTTTTGACTGTTTTGGGTGAAGTGTTGTCAGAAAATACGAAAAATGCAATGATGCATTCAAAAACAGACAGGAAAAACTCAAAATTAGCCAGAAAACACTAAAAAATGCTAATCTTACTGTAGTTTTCGCTGCGAGATATCGTGCGCGCCAATTTGAAATTTTGAATGCGAGCGGCAACTTTCAGATGCAACGATAATATAAAGTATTTTCGTCAGAACATAACATTGTTCGTGTGGTTTTCGCGAAATAGCTCAAAAACCAAAACGCAGTTTCAGCTGCATTTTTGTGAAATTTGCCAGACTTTTTTTCAGTTTTCGAGCTGTTTCGCGAAAACCACCCGAACAATGTTATGTTCTGACGAGAATACTTTGTAGAGGAGTGAATTATCTAATGGAAAACCTAAAATCCAGCCAAATCGGTCCATCACGGCATGTTGAAGCGTACCGAGTCAGCAAGTGCGCCCTTGGTTGAGTCGCTACGCAGCGAATTAGGTCTCGCAACGAAAGCAAAAACCGTAATCCATTTGTCCCATTTTTTAATTAATTTTTGGAAATTCTACGAAAAGTGTGCATTCTGGCGTCGCGGTGTTTGCGGACTGCACACCGTAGTTTGAAAGAAAATACGAAAATGTCTGAGAAGTAAACTGAATTCGACGGGAAAAGCAACAAAACCAGAATATTTTCAAAAATTTTTGAGTTGGGAATATTTCTCAACCGGTCTGGAACAATTTTCCAGAAAAATCCAAACATTTTCATAATTGAAATTTTGAATTGCCGCTAAAAGAAATTAATTAGCGATAGAGCGCGCTAGCTGACTCGGTACGCTTCAACACGCCGTGGTCCATTAGTACTCCCACACGAAGACATACAAGTTGAGGGTTTTGGGGCAGCCACCGCACCGAACCAAATCGTGGCGAAACCCGCACACCCGATCGGCCATTTTTCCCCCTTCGAAGTGCCACTTCGTTTGAATTCGATAATACTGAAAACTCGAAAAATCAACTTTTAAATTTCGACACCACTGTTTGTGGACTTCATTACGAGTACATTAATACGTACTCTCAAGAATTTTGAGAGCCATCTGATCACTCTACGGACCGTTAGAGTAGCAAACATTTTAAGGGTCCTTTTATTCAAAAAACTCTAAAAAATTTCAAACTTTTTCTTTCGACACAAAAATTTCTACATGTATTTATGAATATAGTCCCGATCTGAAATACTTTCGGTGCTAGTGCCAAAGCCTTTCACAAAAAGTCCAGGTTTTACAGAGAACGTCTCTTAAAGGAATACTAAACCCAAATTTTGGCATAAGCTGATTTTTGTTTTAAAAAATTCTCCGTATTCGATTTAGTCGTTTCACTATGAAAAAGTCAAAAAAAATTTCGAATAACCCCTCCTATCAAAATAAGCTTTCAAAATTTGAATTCCGCGCCAAAATGACGCTTCGTGATAAACAAGGAGCGATAGCGTAATTTCGGAGCAACGTAGTGGATTTTTCCACGATTTTTTTCGATTCACGCGGGAAAATCAGTGGAAAAAAGAGAATCACGCCGTAATTGAACTTGCGCGTGTAATCGCGCGCATTACACGGTGCATTTTGTCGTACCCTCGTGTAATTACACGGTTACCACAGACCGCGTTCGAAAAAAAGATGTTTTGGAGCCCAGCAGAGCCAAAAAATATTTTTTTGGTCTGAAAATTTTTGGAGATACACAGTCGAGTACGGGGAATTTTTTGATAACAAAACTAAAAAAAGTTCAAAAATGGGTATAGTATTCCTTTAAAGAAAAATACTGAAAAAAAATTTTCAAAATATTTAAAAAACTAGACTGTCCGGCCGGCTTCGCCGGCATCCAGTCTAGGTTTTTTGACTGGGAGCCGGCTGCGCCGTCTCCCCGGAACGCCTACGGCGTCCCGTGACCCCCCACTTTCTAGAAATGAAAAAAAGTGCGGACGGACGGACAAACAAACACACGCCACTAGAAACTTATATAATAAGAATGATGTGCTTTTCATGAGAGTAAAATATAAAATACACGTATTATTGCCGCCGTGTGGCTAGTCATTTGATGGGCCTCACGGCCCTCGGCGAGAAAGTGTGGCGTTCCGGCGGACCCGAAGCGGAGTTAGGAGTGTCGTACTAGCGCCGTGTTTAGCAGAACGACGTCAGCGAGGGAAGACGATCATTGTAGTGAGGATATCTCGAGAAATCGGAAGAATGGTGAAAAGTGATGTACTGACGAGTTGTTTCTTATGCATCTGTAAACAACTTTGTAGTTGAGCATTTTGCGCCAGCTTGCTTCGTTTTCGCTATTACCGGCAAAATACGCGCGCAACCAACAGAATCGCTTCAAAAATTTTATCTCGGAAGGAAAAATATTTGGGGAAAAGTGATCAACTAGAGAAATGTTTATTTGTATGTCATTGTTATGAGAAAAATAAATAGAGCGTTCAAAAAAATAATTTTCAACATTTTTGAAGACCCTACTTGCATGAGAAATTGAAATTTGCAAAAATGTTTCAAAATCATTTTTCAGAAGTCTTTTCATATTTTTCTCCTAACAATTACATCAAAAGAAGCAACTTTGTAGTTGATCACTTTCTTCCATATATTTTCGTTTTCGAGATCAAATTTTTGACATAAATCCTTGTTTCAGGTGACTTTTCGCGAGTTGTCGTCAGTTCCTCGAGAATTATCTCGCCAGGAAAAAATTACAGCGGTTAGTGATCAACTAGAAAGTTGTTCAAAAGACGATTTCCTATCGATTGCTACCATAACCTGACCATTCAAAAATCTTTGAAGATTCTAATGTTCGATTTACTGGTTTTTCACATTTTCTCGCTGAATTCTAACTTTTTCCAGGAGATTTTCCTGCTTGAATAAAAGAATGTACATTTTCCAACAAAATAAACATAATATTATAGTGGTTTGACACTTGTAAAGTACAAAATGTACTGAAAAACCGAAACATTGGCTAAATTGTCCATAAAAATCTTCACAAAATTTTTAAATGGTCAGGTAGGGGTAGCAATCGATAGGAAATCGTCTTCTGAACAACTTTCCAGTTGATCACTAACCGCTATAATTTTTTCCTGACGAGATAATTCCCTAGGAACTGACGACAACTCGCGAAAAGTCACCTGAAACAAGGATTTATGTCAAAAATTTTATCTCGAAAACGAAAATATATGGGGAGTAGTGATCAACTTCAAAGTTGCTTCTTTTGATGTAATTGTTAGGAAAAAAATATGAAAAGACTTCTGAAAAATATTTTTGAAACATTTTTGCTAATTTCAACTTGTCATGCAAGTAGTGTCTTCAAAAATGTTGAAAATTATTTTTTTGAACATTCTATTTATTTTTCTCATAACAATGACATTCAAATAAACATTTCTCTAGTTAATCACTTTTCCCCAAATATTTTTCCTTCCGAGATAAAATTTTTGAAGCGATTCTGTTGGTTGCGCGCGTATTTTGCCGGCAATAGCGAAAACGAAGCAAGCTGGCGCAAAATGCTCAACTACAAAGTTGTTTACAGATGCATAAGAAACAACTCGTCAGTACATCACTTTTCACCATTCTTCCGATTTCTCGAGATATCCTCACTACAATGATCGTCTTCCCTCGCTGACGTCGTTCTGCTAAACACGGCGCTAGTACGACACTCCTAACTCCGCTTCGGGTCCGCCGGAACGCCACACTTTCTCGCCGAGGGCCTCCTCAGCTGCGATAGCGCAAGGCGACTCTCTGCTGGCCCGCGCGGCGGGCGCGCAAGCAAAATCTCTGCGTCTCTATGGCGCGACCGCTCTCTCGCAACTTACAGTAAACTGCGGTCGAAATACGCTTGTTGCGCCCTCGATTATCTCTAAAACTAGAAGAGCAAATGAAAAACGATCAACTACAAACTTGTTGAGCATAACCTGGTGTAACGACATATATTTTTTTCAAAAATTTTTGATCACCCACTGCCATGTTGCACTGTCTTCAAAGTATGTCATATTCGGAGGATCAGGAAAAAAGTACTGAACTATATTTTGCATCAAGAAATGATACCAAACGATAGGAAATTTCCTCCTCTATAACTTTTGATCACTTTTTTCTACCTTCTCTAGTTATGAAGATACAGCCTAATTTTCAAACCTCTTTTCCACGAATTGTAATGCGGATATTTCGATTTTTAGTTAGGCTAGTCAACAAGATAGGAAAAAATGGTCAACTGAAAAAATATACCTGAGATTAATGTGAAAACAGAAAAATTTATGTGAAATTTTTTCAATCACCCTGGACTCCAGAGGGCCACTTTTCTCTAATAGAGTCACCAAGAGAGAAATTTCAAAAGGGATCTCCTCCGTCAGTTCTCAACATTTTCTGACAGTCGAAGGCTTAAAATAACCGCATCAGCATTAACTTTGACTTTTATTTTCAACATAACCGGAAAGTTTACTCATTTTCACGAATTTTGAAAAAAATCCACATTTTCAAGCCAAAAAATTCAATCGGGATCTCCTCCGCCAATTTTGGACTTTTTCACTCTGTTCTTGGACTAAAACGTGTATTTTTGTGTTCTCTAGCTTTTTTATTTGGCGGATATGTGAAAAAGAGTATATTCTTCCCGAAAAACACCGAAAACAGGGATTTCTTCACTAAAAATGGAAAAAGTCGTGGGGCGATGCAAGCGCGCTCCACCGAACTCCGCTTTTCGCCATTCGCAGCTGAGGAGGCCGTGCCTCGCCACGAATATGGTTTTTCGCTGAAATACGGCTTCTTGACAGCGTTTTGGCCTTTTTTCCTAACAAAAACGGGTGATATGACGTGGATTTTATTTCCATCTCCATTTCCATTCCCAACCAATTTCCAGCAGGTTTCACCGGTTTTCAGTACAAAAACATGCGGTTTTAGGACAGGTTCTCTGAGATTTTTGAGACAGGTTCTCTGAGATCTTTGAAATGTCCCGGGAACAGTTTTTCAAGATGTTTCCAAAACTTTTCAAATTTATGTTGTAGACACCCCAGAGGGTCCCTAACACGAAACCACCATCAGTTCCCCAAAATAAAATTTCGCCGATTTCTGGAGGGGTCAATTAGGTGAAAATTTCGAAAAATCATAACTTTTTTCAAACTCAAAACTGTTCGAGCACTTTTTGCGAGGAACATTTATGAGTCAATATGTGTATTTCAAAAATATTTCGGGTATCACAAAACAATAGAAACATGTTGAACTTGACTACCCTTAAAATGTATTGATTTTTTTCAAGCTGTGTATATTTTTGTCCGTCTTCTGAACTATTTTTCATTTGTTGCCCATGCATATGGGTACTGAAAAAAATTTATTTCAGATTTTTAAAATGTACGCCTTAGGGTGGAAAAATTCATCAAAGACAGATAACCCTCTATTTTTCAACACATTTTTACGTTAAAAAAATCTCAAAAATTTTTTAGACTTTTTCAGATTATATTAATCTTATGAAACATGTTTGCAGATACATTTCGTACTCCCAGATGTTGCCAGAATATTTTTAGAAAGTGACAGTGGCCCTAGAAATTTCAGGTCACAACACCCACTTTGAAGCTCATGTTTGGCCATGAGGCGTACACTTTATCACAAAGTGCTCAACTGAAGAATTGTACACGCATACTACCTCTACATGTTATCATTAGACCCTAGGACGGACCTCTGAAAGTTTTCTAGAAAATCAATTTTTTCTCATTT
>LR539448.1:190973-216608 GCA_900536315.3 Caenorhabditis becei | reverse complement strand
GCGTATCGTCGTCGTCGATGGTAATCATATCGATCTGTTGTCCGTTCAGATTCTCATTCTTCTGTGCTTTTTTTGCCTGATCGTTGAGGAAATCGAGGATAAAATTGTTGATCCACTCGATGAGCTTGTCAACTCTTTCTTCTTTCCTGCGAAAAAATTGTCCGAACCATTTCATAATAATGATCCATTTCATCTTTTTAGAATGCCTTTGAGAGATTGCTCCTACTTCCACTTCTGCTTGTCGTGCCAGAAATCTTTCATCGATTTCCTTGACGTCCAGCATGGCTTGAAGGTCCACGATTCCAGGCTTCATTTTTGCCTTCACATCTTTTATCACGTCTGGTTTTTTTCCTAGTCGCTAAACTCAAAATTTCAAGAATTCAAATCCAAAAACAAAACATTTACCCAAGGAATGCTTCCCGCGAATTTGATGATGATGTCTGCGAGAATCAAATCCAGAGTGATTTTGGGGTACTCATGTCTCTTGCCATCACAACAAAAGATTGTTGCATCGATGAGCTTCTGGACGGGCTCCGATCTGGCTGCACTCTCTCCGGTCAGAATCTTCGACTCCCGAAGCTTTTCCCGGAGGTCGGTCTTTTTTTGCATCGTTCTCCAGATCGAAAATCGTCCGCTCTTGTAGATTTCTTTTTCTTGGCGTTTGGTTTGCATTTTGTTTTGAACTGAAAACATGTAAATTGAAATTGATTTCCAGTCACGGAACAGATATCGAGCGAGAGAGAGAGAGAGCGAGCGAGAGTGAAAGAAATAGACAACAGGAGGAAAAGTTCTGTGAAATCCGAGAAAAACCTTCTTTTAAGATTTAAAAATGTATAATATTTGAAAGTATGACAAATAACTAATCGTAAAGATGAAGAGATCAGAATCAGATAAGATAGACCAGGACTACTGTGGAACAACGGAAATGGTTACAAATGCGAATTGTGCGCGTGCATTTGTGCGTATTGGTGCACGCGGTGTTTGCGTACTTGGTTGAGTGGTTTGAACATGGACATGAAAATGGCTTGAATACGAGTGCCTAAACGACGAACTCATTTCCAGAACGATTCAAAAGCAAACGACGGCATTGGGCAGCGCATTCAACAAGATATGTTCCAGAGATACTAATTGCGAGGCAAATAGCTCGAGAAAGAGAGGAGGAGACGTATAATGACTCTTGATAACTGACCCCGCCGGATAAAGATCGATATGGTTCATGTGCGCAACAGCTGGTGCGGTCTGCACAGAGCCAGTAACTCGGAGAGTGTATCGTAACAACTACACACGATGGGGATTCACTTGGGAGAGAGAGAGAAGAGGTACAAGAGAATTGATTGCGCTTTTGTTATGATTTGAGGTCGCGTTGGGCTAGAGTGTGCAGTTATACGTATTCCAAAATTGAGTGCAAGAGGACGGTGGTCAGAGGTGGCAAGCGAAAGAACCAACGGCCGTTACTTGAGGACAGCGATAAGACGACCGTTGTGCAGTGACGCTGGCAGGTAGAAAGTGAGCAAACACTGTGGAAGGAAAAGACAACTGGCAGAGGCATGATATGGAAGATTTTATTAGGTATTTTATAGGCTTTTGGGTAGACAGGCAGGAGGATAATGTATGAAAAAGTGAGGGTAAGAAGATGTAATATGATCCTTCATGTGTCAGATGCGAATGGCTCATCGGGACCGCACCATGGAGGAGGGCGGTGGAGGAGATGTCGGCGTTGTCGGCTCCCGACAGTCTTTTGCTCCGACCGTTGCGGCATGCCGACAACTCGACGCGACGGTGGGTCCGTATGAGTGCAAAAGAGAGAGGGAGAAGACAGTGTTAGGAAAAAAGAAATGATACTTGGACTGCTAGTGGAAGGGTCAGTGGTGGCAAAGGGCCGTTTTTTGAGGTCTGCGATACGACGACCGCTCGGTTGACCGATGTGCCTTGTAGGTAGAAAGTGAACAAACACTGTGAAGGGAAAAGGCAACTGGCAGAGGCATGATATGGAAGATTTTATTAGGTTTTTATAGGCTTTTTGGGTAGACATGCAGGAGGACAATGTATGAAAAAGTGACAAGAAGAAAAAAGGAAAAGGTCAATCGGTTTGTGAAAAGAAGAGGAAAGTGGGAGAACTGGAGGTTTAACAAAAAAGATACGGGAGTGGGAGAAAAATGAAGAAAAGCAACATGTGAGTTTGAAAACATTCAGAGCAATTGGAAACAGGAAAAACAATGAAACGCTAGATGGTTATTTAGAAAACGAAAATCTAATTCAGTGGCAAGAAGACGTTGACCCGATTCCTACTCGTCATCCTCGTTGCTCTGCAAAACAGTTATGGTAATTCAGTTCACACTGATTTTCTGGATGACTCACCTCATCTCGAACCTTCCTCGGCCGTCCTGGTCCTCTCTTTGCTGGCGGAGCGCCAATCGCTCTTGTTGGGTCGTCTCCTTTTCTTTTCCGAGTCGAGGAAGTAGCAGGTTTATCATCCATGCTTCTCAATTTACGATGCGAAGGTGGCGAAGGACACCCTTTTTTCCTTGGTGGTCAAACCTACTAAATAACTGAATTTTAGAGATAATCTACGGATAAGGTCGTGCTGGACATAGGAAAGATGCCAGAACACATACACAAGAACACACTTAACCTTTACATGACCTGCGATTGGACTGTGATTGGATGGTCATTCTGGTAGAAGTACCTATTATAGCAGTTGTTTAGTGACAACATGATGGACTAAATGGGTTTGAATTATCTGCAAGTGGAGAGTACCACCTGAAAAGGGGAATCCGTTGATAAAAAATTTAGGATCCCACTGAGAAAAGGAGCAAGTGTTGCCTAACTTTTATTTGGCCTACAATTGGATAAGAAGAAGTACTCATTAGAGCTGTCTCTCCAAGTGAATGACCGCAATCTGAAACACCATGAAGCTGAATATGGTTAATAGGAGTCCGCAATGCCAGAGAAAAAGATGTAAAAAACCCAACAGCAGCTGTTTTTTAACATTCACGTAACCTTGATATCACTAGAAATTTGAACAAAAGGCAATTTATCAAAAATGAAAATAAGAAAACCGTGATAAGATAAATGAGAACATCGGAGGAGAACACGGAGCTCAAGAAATGGGGAGATCAGATCCTAGAGAACCGCTGCATGCGCACATAACTACTACAGTTTTAGCCACGGCGATTGTTGTTCGCATTCTCCCGGAATTTCGGCACGATAATCTGGAATCAAAAAACCATTGTAGGAACCGTCTGCTTATAGCTTACAGTTGTGCTCCCATCATCCTCGCATAGCAGAATGTTTCCAGTATCAGTGATGAACATGGCGTCAGGCGGGAAGAAAATGTTGAACATCTGGGCCAGTTCCAAGTGGTGACGGAGGAGGATCACAACTGCACGAGCCGTAGTTCCGTCGGGCAATCTGAAACCATCAAATTTCAATGAATTGATATAATTGACGAGATACCCAGAAGCAAAGACAGCCCCGACTTCCAATATTGTTGGCCGATCGTTTTGAAGAGTATTTTGCATGATCGCTGCAAATTCGGCCATATTCCAATTTATCTGAAAATCAGATTTCATCAATCTTTTCCTGAAAGCGGCTAGCTTACCTGATGACGTCTACCAGCTCTGTTATCAGCATTGCCTCTGTTTCTGGGTTCGCGGTTGTTCAAGAGGACCTGAAACACGAAAACATTTGAAAGCTTCATTTCAAGTCTTACCAGACAGCTTCCGTCATTTTCGAAGAACACAATGTCCCTTGTTTCAGTGAGCATGATGAAGCGAGGGAGAAGCAAGCTGAACATTTGCATCAGTTCCCAATGATGGCGGAGAAGGATCAGCAGTGTACGAAATGTAGTTGTTTCGGAGAATCTAAAAACATCGAAACTCCTTTAACTTCTAATGTATCACTCTTGCCCGGAACCAATGATTTGGAAGGCTTCTTGCAAAACGTCCGGTTCGTTTCGGAGAACATGTCGAAGACGGGCTGCAACCTCGTTTAGAGGTACCTGAATGACACATACTTTATTGAAATCCCGCGACGAGTCACCTAGTGGGTCTTGCCACGAAAATGATTCCTGGTTGAAATTCGGCTTCTGGACCAAGTTTTATGACTTTTTCTCATCAAAACAGATAAGAAAACACAATTTCAGTCGTTTCCTATCAGAATCTAGCAGTTTCCTCAAATTTGTGAGAGAAATTGGGGTGTTTTAGGCGAAAAACGTGATAAACCCCAAAAAAAAAAATTTCCACCGAAAATCGGTTAGAAACTGCTGAAATTTGGCTGGAATGATTGAATTTACGTCATCTTACCCGTTTTCATTAGAAAAAGGTTCAAAACTATGTCCAGAAGCAGTATTTTTATTTTATTGCCCGGAGTAATCACGAACTATAAACTCACTGGGCCGACGGGTTGAAGAAACGGTGCAACTGCTACAACTTCGGGCTGGATTGGTGGTTCAGGTGGCAAGCACATGATGCGGATCCGAAGAACTTGCAAAATGCGCTATTACAAAAAACTGCCTGAAATGGAAAAAAATCATGCAAAAACAAGTCGAATTGAAGGAACTTCTCACAAAAGCAACAAAATAAACGTTCGACAAGGTCACAACTTATGTAACATGCATATCGACGGATAACTTTAGAAGTAAGCATCAGATAAGAAAAGATAAGATAAGAAGTTGACAAAATCCGCAACAAGTGCCCCAGACTGACCTTGAAATAATGAAAACAAATGAGAGAAAGGAATGATCTGCGTCTCGCTTCGTCTATCATAGCATATTCTCTGTGGAGCGCGCTTGCAACCGTTTACCGGAATGAGAGGTTGTGAGGAACATAAGTTCGATCAATTGTGTCTTCTCTCTTGTAGCATATTCTCTCCGTGGAGCGCGCCTACAAAAGCCACAGGCGTAATAGATAAGAACCTGAAAATCAGTTAAAAGTGAACCTCTACAGCGTTGATGTGAACGAAGAATTGAACAAGATAAAACATTAAAATTCAATTAGAAAAAAACAATTGAATCACAATAAGAAGGGAATTGGAGCAAACACTGAAAAAAGGAATATCGATTAAAATCATGAGGAGTAGGCAGTTTCACTTCGCGATCATTTGCAAGCTCGGCGGTCTTGAAATGAAATCAAGATTTCATGATGGTCGAACATTTATTCAAGAGAATCAATTTACAGGTTATTGTAAAGAACATTGCATCCACTGGTCTTGAACTCTTGGGTCTTGGCTGGAGTGGTGGCCAGGCAGCATCTGAAATTAAAAAAAAAGTCAGCAGAGGAGCGTTTGTCAGTTGGCTAACCTGAAGTTGTTGTTGAGACAGCAGGATCCATCGTAGACAACATGACAGTTATGGACGCACAGGTTGTAGCAGGTCTTGTTGAGTTGGTTGGCAAAGCTGATCCATGGAGAACAGTTGTCGTACGAAGCTCCACCGTTGACGGAGGCACAGTACATCTGACAGATTTCCAGGGTGATGGCTTGGATGGCCCCGATGAAGCAGAGAGCGACGAGGAGACGGAGGAACTGGAATAAGTCAGTCTTCTGAAGCTCTTGAACACTAGACTTACCATGTTTAGTATCAGTGGATAAGCTGATGGACACTGGTTTGTAGGGCATCCTTTTATACATACTAACTTCAATGTGGGGGATATATACGGTTTCAATAGAATGTTTAATAAACGGTTCTTCACAGTTGGAATCATTTTCTAGAGCTCATATCGGGTTTGTTAGCCTATTCAACCTCCGCCTACACATTATGAAACTCGGATGAACAATAAATATCTAGACCAAAAGTAACAGGCACTGGATTGACTTGGAAGTATGTTGCTGGAAACATATCAAAATTTTAGGAATTTGATTCTACAAAACTGATTGAACTTTTTGGAGATACATGGACGTAGCTATTCCCGTTTGCGTTTGGGTTTCCTATATCTGGCACTATCTTACTATCAGACACTGCTATCGCAAATGTTTTGCAACATGTTCGGTTTTGATCCTGATCTGTTTTGTGTCTTCATGGATCTATTCAAAATCCAATGTATCCGATGTATCAAACTGACTGCACTCAAAATCCAATATGTACCTACCCCCAACTGTGAGGCACCGTTTATTAAAATTTTTTAACATTTCATAACCACCCCACTGTGAAAACGTGTCCGTATAAAAGGATGCCAAACAAACCAGTAACCACCAGCTCATCCACTGATACTAAACATGGTAAGTCTTTTGTTCCAGCTGCTACCTGAAAATCTGCAAGTTCCAGTTCCTCCGTATTTTCGTCGCTCTCTGCTTCGTGTCGGCCATCCAGGCCATCACCCTGGAAATCTGCCAGATGTACTGTGCCTCCGTCAACGGTGGAGCTTCGTACGACAACTGCTCTCCATGGATCAGCTTTGCCAACCAACTCAACAAGACCTGCTACAACCTGTGCGTCCATAACTGTCATGTCGTCTACGATGGATCCTGCTGTCTCAACAACAACTTCAGGTTTGCAAACTGACTATGTGACTCCTTTACTAACCGTTTTGAATTCAGATGCTGCCTGGCCACCACCCCAGCTAAGACCCAGGAATTCAAGACCAGTGGATGCAATGTTCTCTACAATAACCTGTAAACTGATTCCCTTGAATAAATGTTCAATCAGCATTAACTTCTGATTTCCTAGTATCCGCCCAGCTAGCAAATGATCAGACTTATCAGCCATTTCGAAAACATTGTGACATAGACGACACTTAAATTTGTCATGAGTCAAAGTTATTTGACATTGAAACTTCAAGAACATTCTTTGGAGCATCTCCCCCCGTTCAGAATCTTTTTCCAGAAAACAACGCGCTTCTCGTCTCCGTTGATCCTTTCCGCATAGTGTCTAGAGGGCGCAGTTACAACGGTAATTTTGCATCAGCGCCTGGCAGTAATAATCCGACTCAAAAAGAAGTTTTGATAAACAAGGCAGAGTAGGGTTGCACAAACAGTTTATTCAGAACACGTGTCTTTTACAATAATTGGAACTTCGAAATGAAAGCGATAAGAAACCTCAACTTTTCCGTTTGGATAATGATTATTGTGATGAAATCAAATTTCCAAATTGTGCGGCTCCAAGATCCGTTCGATTCGCTGCTCTTCGATTTCAAAGTGACACGGCACGACGTTTTCTCGTCTGAAACCCATAATGTCTTTCTTTTCATATCAAATGAAAACTCACATGCTTCATCTGTCTCCTATGCTCCGCTATTGACATTCCACGTGAGTATGGCTCGTACTCCTCATCTTCCTCGTTGTCCCTGGCGGCCTCGATGTCGGAATCGGAGTCGGAGACTGCCTTGTTGAAATCCGGATTCTGAAATTGATGAAATGACAAATAGTTCAACAAGTTTCAAGAAAACTTACCTTAGGTGGCACACGAGTGTAGCGACGAGCTGGAACATCTGCTCCCTGGTCTTCCGAAGACACCGGCTTGTGAGGTTTTTAACAGCCTCGTTTCTCTCCGTTGACGGCGACGGGCGCATTCTTCTTCTCCTTCTCCTCCTTCTTTTCCTCCAATGCTTTTGCCTTCTTCTGCGATTTTCCTAGTGCTTTTGGCGTTGAGGAAGTGACAACGGAACTCGGGGTCGGCATTTGAACAGATGAGTAGAGCGGAGAAAATGAAGAATTTCTGGAATTGTTGTTTGATTTTTAAAAAAAAAGCAACATAAGAAACCTACTGATGATTCGGGCGTACAAAGTCTGTCGTTTCGTTTTGGCGATATGAGAGATGAGTTGAAACAGCTTTTCGTAGGAAGAATATCCGGTTTACTCTGCCATTTCTGACAAAAATCTATGTTAGTACACAATATTTCACAAGCTCGGGTCTTGTCACGTGAAGGCTACCTTCGTATCCAGACCCACATTTACTATTACTTTTTTCTCTTTTCAGAACGCTAGCCTTGAGACGATTTGAGTCTAATTTGAGAGTTATCGTCACGGGAATTTTGATATCAGAAATGAAGTTTGTTAATGGGGCGTAGTTGCCGAAAATAAAGTCGTTAAAGTTGAATTTACTCACCGAAACTTCTATCGACATCTTTTTATGTCACCCCCTCATCCCTCCCACTCTATGTCCCGCAATTCAACTTTAAATTTGTACTTGTAACACTATCATTATGTTAACGATCTCTCGAAGACGTTTTCAATAAATAAATACATGGATATTAGAGCTAATCTACGGATAATCAACTCACTTTAAAATTGGTGGGTCTTGCAACGAATGCAAACAGAAAAAGGGGCGTGTGCATGGGTATGCACGTTGGGTACAGGACAGATGCCAGAACCTGATGATGAACACACTTAACCGACCTGCAATTGGAATGTTATTGGATGGACATTATGGTAGAAGTACCTATCATAGCAGTTGTTCAGTGACAACATGGTGGGCTAAATGAGTTTGAATTATCTGCAAGTGGAGAGCACGACCTGACAAGGGGGAATCCGTCGATAAGAAATGCTAGGATCCCAGTGAGAATGGTACCAATGTCAGAACACAGGAGCAAATATTATTCAACTTTTTTTGGAGCAGTTGGGAAGCTCAGATTGTAATTATTTGCAAAACCATTATGAATTTGAAAGGCAGGCAATTTATTGAGAATGGAAATAAGAAAACCATGATAAGACAAATGAGAACAACGCAGGAGAACACGGAGTTTGAGAAATTGGCAGATCAGATCCTGGAGAACTGCTGCGTGCGTCCATAACTTTTACAGTTTCAGTCACGGAGATTGTTGTTCGCATTTTCTTGGTATCTAGCCATGATAATCTGGAATCAAAAAACTATTATAAGAAGCGTTTTCTTATTGCTCTGCAGCAGCTTTCCGGAACGAAACTTCGTGGGGAACACATTTTCAATCAACTGTGCCTTCTCTATTGTAACATGTACTTTCGCCACTCCATGAAACGCGCTTGCAGAAGCTACAGGCGTAACAAATACGAACTTGGCATGGTTTCTCAGAAGAAGGTAGGTTTTTCGGATCAAGTGAGAAGTCTTTGAGTTTCTGAATTTTTGAATCATCAGTTGAAACTCTTAGATATCATGTC
The DNA here is from genome assembly GCA_900536315.3 of Caenorhabditis becei. Classification (NCBI taxonomy): domain Eukaryota; kingdom Metazoa; phylum Nematoda; class Chromadorea; order Rhabditida; family Rhabditidae; genus Caenorhabditis; species Caenorhabditis becei. Next base: position 207,542 of record LR539448.1, on the reverse strand, counting down.
AAGACCCATTTTCCCGAATTGTGATAACTTGGTCAGTTGAAATGCGCTAAGAAACGAGGGAGTCCGCAAGGTACACCGTTCCCCTGCGCGTGAATTGTGTGACTTGCGGACCAGAAATGCATAAACGGCGGGGGGGGGGACACGCGTCCGCACATTCGCACACAACTTCCTGACTGTTGAGCGAGCACAGTCCGAAGTCCTCAGGGACACTCGAAAATGTCTTCGTCATCAAGACGTGCGCCACGATGTTTGTTGGATACAAGAGTCAAGTAAGTGTTATCTTTCCTTATCCTTATTCACTTTTTTTTCAGTCCAGTCAGCCGTGGGGAGTACAACTCGAAACCGCACTGGAACGGTTTCCGGATAAAGGAAATAAAAGTGTGGCAGATGCCGTAATGAAGATACTCGGGTATGAAGTAAATGATATCTTTCTTTATACTTATCCTTATCCATATTCATTTTTTTCAGTATTGCATCCGTTGAGCAGCGGAACTGGAGAGGAGTGGCTCAGCAAAAGCCACATGCAAGAGGAGTGGATGGCGAATGCCATTATAAAGACGCTGGGTCACAAATTAAGAGGAGCAAATGTTCGTATGAACATCCGATGTCGGAGAGCGCATTCAAGAAGTTCTGCGACAGAAAATGGGCGATTCAACAGAAGGTAGCAACGAAACTTGCAAACAAGAACAGGAAAAAACCAGATGAATAGCAATAGCTTCGCCGTCGAAGTTTAAAAGTCAAACACTACACACAAACGAAGCAAGGAAAACATTTTTTCATCAAGAGAAGCTCCAGATCCTTTCCTTTTGATGTCGGAAGGTGCCATCAAGAAGTTCTTCGATTAGAGGAAGAGATGAAACCAAATAAACAACAACAGTTTTGCCGTCGGGATTAGAAAGTCCTACGCTGCACACCAACGCAGCCAGAAGAATGCTTCTTCATCAAGAATTGCACCCAGGATATTTGTTGGAAACACAAGCCAGGTAAGTGATATCTTTCCTCATCCTTGTCCCTATTAATTCTTTTTTTTCCAGTGACAAATCAAGACGTGCATCAACAGATTCGCCGTGGCGATTAAAATGTCCCACACACCAATGAAATCAGGAGAACAAGATTGAACAAGTCACAATCAAAAGGAGTGGCTGTAATGTGCCATTACGAAGACACTGGGTCGGTTCGATGGCGAAAAAGGAATTCAAAAAATTCTGAGACGATTTGCGATTCTGAAGCTGTTAGCAACGAAACTCGCTCATAACAACCGGAAAGTCGTCCTGACAAAAAATAAGCTCATATTTACTTTTTTTTTATCACTTTACCTCTTTTTCTACCCCTATTATCGCTATTTTCATGATTCTGATAAATGAAGAAATACAAATACAAACATTATCCAGCTGTGACAAAAAGTTTATTCAAAAAATGAATTTTGCTGGCAATTAAAGACCAAAACGTCGTTGACTGCTACATGTGATTCCTCCGCTCCTTGGCCTTTTTCCATTTTGCAAACTCGTTCAGTATATCGAGCACGATTCGGTTTGCAAAAAGAATTGCATCTTCCAGGGTCCTCTTTTCCGGATCCTCCTGATTCTATTCCTCCTCCACCTCCACTCTGTGAACCAGCACGGCGTCTTCTCACCTGAAACCCATAATGTCTTTGACTTCTGAGCGGACTTTTTTGCATGTAGCGGCCTCCAGCCAAGTTTCCCATCAAAATACTTTTGGATTCCGCCTATTATTGTCCTTAGTCACCCTCCTACCAAGTTTGAGCCGAACCTATCTAGGTGACCCTACGCACCTCCTTTGTTAGCTCTGACCGTTGCGACATGCCAACGACTCGAGGACCCGTGTGTGAAAGAGAGAGGGAGCAGGCCGTGTTAGGAAACAAAAATTATACTTGGACTGTTTGTGTATGGTGGTCAGTGGTGGCAAAGGGCCGTTACTCGAGGTGAGTAATAAAACGACCGTTCGGTTGACCGCTGCGCCGTGGCGCTGGTAGGGAGAAAGTGAGCATACACTGGGAGGAGGGAAAGGCAACTGGCAGAGGCAGAGGCATGAAATGAGAGATTTTTTTAGATACTTTATAGACATATTGGGTAGAAGGACAAAAAGATAATGTACAGAAAAGTGACAACCAGAGAAACATTACTTGTATGGGTTGAGGTGAGAGGAAATGAAAGTGGGACAGGGAATCGGGGGAACAAGTGTGAATGAGAAAGGAAAATGAGAGAAAATTTGGGAAAGATACGGGGAAGATTATAGAACAAAATGATGGGAATGTGGAACGATGGGGATTAGTCATGGACAATATAAAGTTTTGGGAATTGGGAGAAAAAAGGGGGAAATGGGAAAAGCTGGGTGAATTTGTTGAAGAGTCAAGTGGTTCTGCTTAGGGTTCGAGAGAGAAAGAAGAAAAGGTTAGGGGTGATGGAGAAGAGACAAAAAAAGGAGAATTGGAGGTGGAACAAAAAAGTAAGGGAATGGGAGAAAGATGGAGGAAGAGTACATGTACGTTTGAGAACAGTTGGGAGCAATTTGGAACAGAAAAGGCAAGAAAAGGTACATAGTTATATAGAAAACCAATATAAAATACAATGGCAAGAAGATGAAGTACCCGCATCATTGACCCGATTCCTACTCATCATCTTTGTCGCTCTGCAAAAAAAATTTATGATAACTCAATTCACACTGATCTTTTAGATTACTCACCTTATCCTGAACTTTCCTCGGCCGTCCTCGTCCTCTCTTCGCTGGTGGAGCGTCAATCGCTCTCGTTGAGTTGTCTCCTTTTCTTTTCCGAGTCGAGGAAGCAGGTTTATCATCCATTCTTCTCAATTTACGATCCGAAGGTGGTGGAGGAGACCGCTTTTTCCTTGGGAGGCCAAATCTACTAAATCGATGAATTTTAGAAATAATCTACGGATAATCAACTCACTTTAAAATTTGCCGGATCAGTCTCGGGAGCATCTGTCCGAACTCTTCATCGGTGATCTTCTTGCGGCTCACAGTTGTTTTCAGAAGCTTGTTGCTCGATCTCTGGCTTGTTGTCTTGGAGTTCTGAAACAGAATGGTGATTATTCTGAGAGGACAACTAGGGGAACTTACTTTCATCAAAGAAATCCATCAAAAAAATCAAATACTAGTAGGTACATCAGAAAAATACAAGACGAGGTAGCCACCTTCAGGGGGCTGAGAATGAATGCAGAATGACGTTTTCTGAGGCTATTTATACCCGTCGAGGGGCGGGTCTCCCAACGAATGCATGCGCCTTTAAACAGAAACAGGGGGCGTGTGCATTAGGTATGGTGCAGAGGGATTCTGCTGGACATTGGACAGATGGCAGACACATATGATGAACACACTTAACCTTTACATGACCTGCAATTGGACTGTGATTGGATGGAAATTCTGGTAGAAGTACCTATTATAGCAGTTGTTTAGTGACAACATGATCGGCTAAATGGGTTTGAATTATCTGCAAGTGGAGAGTACGACCTGACAAGAGGGAATCCGTCGATAAGAAATGCTAGGATTCCAGTGAGAATAGGACCAATGCCAGAACACAGGAGAAAATATTATTCAACCTTTTTTGGAGCAGTTGGGAAGCTCAGATTGTAATTACTGGCAAGATCATCACAAATCTGAACAAATGCCAATTTATTGAAAATGGTAATAAGGAAACCGTGATAAGTTGAATAAGAGCATCGAAGAAGAACACCGAGTTTTAGCTATTGGGAGATCAGATCCTTGAGAACAATTACATGCATACATAAATTTCACAGTTTAAGTCACATGACCATTTGTTTTGTTTTTTCGCAGTCTCATTTCCCCGGATAGTGATAACTTGGTCAGTTGAAATGGGCCAAGACACGAGACAGTCCGCAAGGTACACCGTACCCCTGCGCGTGAATTGTGTGACTTGCGGACCAGAAATCTGTAAACGGAGGGGGGGGGACACACGCGTCCACTTATTCGCACGCAATTTTCTGACTGTGGAGCGAGCACAGTCCGAAGTCCTCAGGGACAAACAAGAATGTCCTCGTCATCGAGAGTAGCTCCACGATGGTTGACGGACACGAAAATCAAGTAAGTGCTATCTTTCTTTATCCCAATTTACTCTTTTTTTTAGTTTGCCGGTGGTCGTAAAGCTCTGACGGTGGCCGTGAAACCGCACAAGAGCGGATTTCGGATTAGCAACAACAAAGAGAAGGGAGAGGAAATGAAGGAGAGGCAGATGCCGTAATGAAGACACTGGGTCATTTGATAGGAAATCAAGTAAGTGAAACTTTGCTTCATCCTTTCACTGATTCACTCTTTTTTTAGTCCGGCCCTTTGTTGAGCAACGGAATTGGAGAGGTCACAAGTTAAAAGGAGCAATTTGTTCGTCCGGACATTCAATGTCGGAAGGAGCGATCAGGAAGTTCAGCGACTGGAAATCGGCGATTTGGAAGAAACAAGCAACAAAGCTTGCTCAAAAGAACCGGGATCGTCAGGTCGTTGGGCACAAAAGCAAAGTAAGTGATCTTTTTCCTCTTATCATTATCCTTATTTGCTCTTTTTTTCAGGGGTTGGCCTTTGGATCGTTCCCCAGATGAACAGCAACAGTTTTGCCGTCGAAATTTAAAAGGCAAACACTACTCACCAACGCAGAGAGAAGAATGCTTCTTCATCGAAAGTTGCACCAGGATGTTTGTAGAACAGAAAGCCAAGTAAGTGATATATTTTCATATTCTTGACCCTATTTACTCTTTTTTTTCAGTGACAGATCAAAATGTGCAACAACAGCTTTGCCGTCGCGATTGCAAAGGAAAACACCGAAGATGCCAGGAGAACGAGAGTGGAATGGCTCAGAGCAAGTCACATTTCGTGATCATGAAGCTGTTGAGAATGAAGCTCGCTAACAACAACCGGAAAGTCGTCTTGAGAAGAACTAAGTACATCAATTTCATTTTTTTTATCATGTTTCCCCCTTTCTTTTTGCTATCCCTGTTATTGCTATTTTCATGTTTCTGGTAAATAAATAAACACAAATATAAACAGTATCCATCTGTGACAAGAAGTTTATCGAAAAATGTAATCGAACTCATTCCAAAACACCAATAACTTTGGTCGCAACAAAATTTTTTATCGTTTCCTAATCGTGTGGCTCCAAGACCCGTTTGATTTGCTGCTCTTCGATTGCAAAGTGACCCGGCACGACGTCTTCTAAACATATAACTTGAGTCACAAAAGTTACCACGGAAGAGTCCTCAATTAGTTTTGTGTTTTGAAACAATTACGATTTTTCGAAGTTTTTATTTACTCAGTAGGTGGCTGGAGACTGAAAATATTAGAGCAACTGAAAAACAGTGTTTTCGCATAAACCACCTCTCGAAAGGTCTAGAATCAAAATATGAAGAGATTTTAAAAAAAACTTTCGGGGAACTGTTCCTAGTGATTCTGAAAAAACTTTGGACAACGTGTCGAAACTGGAAAAAACAAACTGACACACAAGTTGACGTCCTTTAAGCGTCAAAGTCACATAGGCTCTCTTCCCCCTTCTATTTTCAACTGATAAGACGTGCCCTTGATCATCGCGTGATAACTGAAAACGTTGGAATAGCCTGATTTCGTGGAAGGAGGTAGATTTTCGGATCACGTGAGAAGTCTTCGAGTTTCTGAATATTTGAATCATCAATTGAAACTATCAGTTATCATGTTGAGCCGCATTATCCCGGATAGTGATAACTTGGTCAGTTGAAATGCGCCAAGAAACAAGGGAGTCCGCAAGGTACACCGTACTCCTGCGCGTGTATTGTGTGACTTGCGGACCAGAAATGTATAAACACGGGAGGGGGGGGGGACACACGCGATTAATCATTCGCACACAACTTCTTGACTGCTGCACAGTCCGAGGTCCTCAGGGACACACAAGCATGTCATCTTCATCGAGACGTGCACCACGATGTTCGTTGGAAGCTAAGTAAGTGATATCTTTATTTTCTCTTATTCACTCATTTTTTTCAGTCATCAGCGGAACAGGAGAGGAACGGCTCAGCAAAAACCACATGGAATAGGAGTTGCTGGCAAATGCCATTATGAAGACACTGGGTCACAAGTTAAGAGGATCAATTCGTATGAATATTTTGTATGTATATTCGGGCAGCGAATTCAAGAAGTTCTGTGACAGGAATTTGGCGATAGCAACGAAGCTCGCTAACAAGAACCATAAAGTTGCAACGATGGGATCGTCAGGTCATCGGATACGAAAGGAAAGTAAGTGATATTTTTCCTGATCCATGTCATTATTCACTCTTCTTAGGTGACGTCGAAAGTCGATTTTTTCATGCGGAGATAACAAAACCAGATGAACAGCAACAGTTTTGCAGTTGGGATTTCAAAGTCCGACGTTACACACCAACGAAGCCAGAAGTTTGCTCTTTCGTCTAGAATTGCACCAAGATCTTTGTTGGACACAAAAGCCAAGTAAGTGATATTTGTCCTTATCCTTGTCCTTATTCACTCATATTTCAGGTGACAACTCAATGTGTGCAGCAACAGCTTTGCAGTGGGGATCACAATGCCCGACACACCGAAATCAAGAGAACGAGAGTAAAAAAATCACAATCAAAAGCAGTGCTGTGATATGTGATCACGAAGATTCGATGTCGAAGGAGGCATTCAAAAAAATCAGCGAAAATTCGCGATTCTGAAGCTGTTGACAACGAAAGTCGCTCACAACAACCGGAAAGTTGTCCTGACATAAAATAAGTTTATCGTTTCTTTTATATCACGGCCTTCCATCTTTTTCTGTACCTATTATTGCTATTTTCATGTTTCTAAGGAATGAAGAAATACAAATACAAACGTATCCAGCTGTGGCGAGGAGTTTATTTTTGAAAAAGTATTTTGCTGGCAATTCTTTCGTATCCATATCAATGGTTTTCCCTTCGCTTTGAAATCTCTGAGTTATCAATAAGGAAGCAATTGCAAAAAGGCGGATAAGAGGACTCACTCGTTGACTGCAACATGTGATTCCTCCGCACCTTGGTCTTTTTCCATTTCGCAACATCATTGACATCTTCGGAGCAATTTCGGCATCATCGTCTAGTTTCTGCGATATAAAATGTTAATCTTGACAAGATTATGGTGAAATTCACCTTGAGTTCAAACAGATTCACCTTCAGTCTGACCAATTTTGTCTTAGCGAACTCGTTGAGTGCAAGCACGAGCACGTTGAGAGCACGAGTCGGTTTGTAAAAAGAATTGCATCTTCCATAGTCCAATGCCAAATAACTGAATTTCTTTTTTTTTACAAATTGCGTCCTCAGCCCACTTCTTCTCAGAAACCTTGATCTAATGTTGGACCCGGAAACTGTGCGCGTGCATTTGTGCAAAAGAAACCGTGACAAGATAAATGAAAGCATCGGAGAAGAACACGGAAATTTAGAAATTGGGAGATCAGATCCTGGAGAACAATTACATGCATACATAAATTTCACAGTTTTAGTCACGGATATTGTTTTTAGCATGACCATTTGTTTTGTTTTTTTTTTCAGTCTTATTTCCCCGGATAGTGATAACTTGGTCAGTTTAAATGCGCCAAGACACGAGACAGTCCGCAAGGTACACCGTACTCCTGCGCGTGAATTGTGTGACTTGCGGACCAGAAAACTATAAACGGAGGGGGGGGGACACACGCGTTCACTCATCCGCACGCAATTTTCTGACTGTGGAGCGAGCACAGTCCGAAGTCCTCAGGGACACTCAAGAATGTTCTCGTCATCGAGAGTGGCTCCACGATGTTTGACTGACACGAAAATCAAGTAAGTGCTATCTTTCTTTATCCTGATTTACTCTTTTTTTTAGTTCGCCGGTGGTCGTAAAGCTCTGACGGTGGTCGTGAAACCGCACAAGAGCGGCTTTCGGATTAGCAACAACAAAGAGAAGGGAGAGGAAATGAAGGAGAGGCGAATGCCATTATCAAGACACGGAAAACGCATTCAAGAAGTTCTGCGACAGAAAATGGGCGAATTGGGAGGAGGTGGCAACGGAGCTTGTAAACAAGAACAGGAAAGTTGTAACGATGGGAGATGGGAGACCAGATGAACAGCAGCAACTTCGCCGTCAGGGATCTAAAAGTTGAACACTACACACAATCGAAGAAAGGAAAACATTTTCTTTTCTTTCAATGTCAGAAGGAGCGATCAGGAAAATCTGCGACTGGAAATGGGCTTTTTTGGAAATTTGGAAGACACAAGCAACAAAGCTCGCAAACAAGAACCGGAGAGTTGCAACGAAGTATGAGAACATTCAATGTCAGAAAGCGCCATCAAGAAGTTCTTTAATTGTAAACTGGCGATTCGTAAGAAGCTAGGAACAAAGCTCGCGAACAAGAACCGGAAGGCTGGGATCGTCAGGTCGTTGAACACGAAAGCTAAGTAAGTGATATCTTTCCTCTTATCCTCATCCTCATTTGCTCTTTTTTTCAGTGGCTTTGGGAACTCTCACGTGAACTGAAGAATAACATGGATAACGCCGATGAACAGTTGAACAACAACAGCTTTGCCGTCGCGATTGCAAAATCCAACGCGACACACCAAAGAAATCAGGAAAAGAAGAGTGGAACGGCTCAGTGCAACTAACATTCGCGATTATGAAGCTTTTGGGAAGGAAGCTCGCTAATAACAACCGGAAAGTCGTCCTGAGAAGGACTAAGTACATCAATTTCTTATTTTATCACGTTTCCCCCTTTTTTCTGATTCTATCATCTCTATGTTCGGGTTTCCAATAAATAAATAATAATGAAATACGAACAGTATCCAACTGTGACGAGAAGTTTATCAAAAAATATGTATTCAAACTTTCCCGAAACACCAATCATTTTGGTCGCAGCAAAAAGATCTTCATCAAGGACAATGAAATGCATACTTGTGGTTTTTGAAAATGCGTGGGGGGCCGGAAATACCAATTTTGATTCGTATGCAGTATCCAGCTGTGAGAAACCGTTTATTGGAAAACTTTGCTCTATCCAGTGGAATTCTATTGTGAAACTGGTCAGTATAAAAAGGACGCTCCAGCAATGTCAAGCCATCAGCTCATCCACTGATACTAAACATGGTAAGTCATTCCAGCTTGAACCTAAAAATCTGCGAATTCCAGTTCCTTCGTATTCTCGTCGCTCTCTGCTTCATCGGGGCCATCCAAGCCATCACCCTAGAAATCTGCCAGATGTACTGTGCCTCCGTCAACGGTGGAGCTTCGTACGACAACTGCTCTCCATGGATCAGCTTTGCCAACCAACTCAACAAGACCTGCTACAACCTGTGCGTCCATAATTGTCATGTTGTCTACGATGGATCCTGCTGTCTCAACAACAACTTCAGGTTAGCCAACTGACTAATAGCTTCTTGACTAATAATCTTGAATTCAGATGCTGCCTGGCCACCACTCCAGCCAAGACCCAGGAGTTCAAGACCAGCGGTTGCAACGTTCTTTACAACAACTTGTGAGCATAGTCTTTTCCAATAAAAGTTGAACTTTCGCATTTATCATATCATAAGTTAAGAAAAATAGGAGTTAAAATCACAAACTGATGATCTTTTTGGAGATCCGGGCACCGGTGTGACATGTCAGACTTGGAAGTTAACGGCTTCTCACATACTGAAAAAAAACTCCATTTGAAAATGTAAATGTTTAGTAATGCTCGCTTACAGTCACGTTTCCGTTCGGATCTTCAAGACGGAAATAGCGAGTTTGCAAATATTCGAGGGTGTATCCGTCTGGCAGGAACTCGCAGAACTCCAAAACTAAGCGGACATTGTGGGACAGTGTACGGATGATTGCTAGAATTTGTGATTTTGTGGGGACTCTGAAACTGTGGAGTTTTTCAAAGAAAAGGACTGGTACTAACCTTTCGCGACGAATCGTTCTCATGATAACCAGGAAGCGGCGAAACAAATGCGGCTGATTGGCTGTAGCTCGATGCACCCGTTCCATGTACAATTGATTTTGCTGAAAACATGCTAGTTGAAAAATGAGCACTCTGGAAGAAAACATACTTCTGCCGGTGGAACTGGTTGCACGTTAGTCCTCAAGGGAAGTCGTTGTATCATAGCCCGCCCTCGAGTCATTTCAGCCTGTTGACTCATCGTAGCGGATGAGAAATTACCCTGAAGAGAGTTTGTGAGCTGTACTGATTATGTAAAACCAAATGATAGAATTGGTATATATTATCGTTGCATCTTAAAATTGGAGTGGGTAGATTTACGGAGTTGAGGCTCCCGCAACGAGCAAAAGTTTTTTGGCGCAAATCGTGCTGCGCCTTTAAACGGGGGTACGGTAGTTGCGCATCAATTAATTTCGTGTTTTTCCACTAATTTTCCTCATTTTCATCGGTTTTTCAACCGATTTTCGCACATTTTACGTCAAAAAAAGCACAAAAAGGGTATTTTCCGTGTAATGAGTGCGAAAATCGGTTGAAAAAAAAATAAAAACTAGGAAAATTAGTGGAATAAGACGAAATTAATTGATGCGCAACTACCGTACCCCGCTTTAAAGGCGCAGCACGATTTGCGCCAAAAAACTTTTGCTCGTTTCGGGAGCCTTAACTCCGTAAATCTACCCACTCCGATTTTGAGATGCAACGATAATAATAAAAGCGAGAAATGAGAGAATGAGTTGAGAAAAGTAGATAATCGATGAAACCACATAGTTCAAACAAAATGAAAGTGGGGGACGGCGTCGACAAAGAACAGCTGGGTGACCTCAACTGCTCCAAATGACGAGACCAAATAGTCTGGACAACCGGGAATTTGTGACAGAACACTCGAGAAACTTGTCATTTCGCAATCAGATAATGCGGTTTTTTGTATTTTTCCGTAAACACTTTTCTGTCAAGAAATGACTCATAACAAAAAGACATGACACGTTAGGAATCAAAAACTCGTGAAAATTATATTTCATCCTGCAATTTAGTATTCCGTATAGAAGTATATATGTCCTTAGAGTCCAATTAGTGTCTGAGGATTAGTGAAAGTGCAATGCTTCTATTTCAAGAACACGCGATTCGTACCGAGTATTTTAGCTTTCTTCTTTTTGTGAATGTTTCAATCAGTGTCAAAAATTGTAGGCAGTTGCTGTTTGCTAGATAAAAATAAGAATAACTTAGAGAAGGTAAACCCATCTGCTACAAGTTGGCGATGATTGGTTCACTTTTCACTTCTTTTGAGATGAATCGATTATTTTTCTAGCTGGGTACTTCTGAGATCAAATAACAAAGACGAAGAGCTGCTAGTAGAAGATTTAAAGGGGAAAAATCAGTTTACAAGTTGTTGTAGAGAACATTGCATTCACTGGTCTTGAACTCCTGGGTCTTAGCTGGAGTGGTGGCCAGGCAGCATCTGAATTCAACACTGTTAGTCAAGAAATCATTAGTCTTCTTGAATGAAATACAATTTATGGCAACTAGACGGAAAACTCTTAAAAACATCAAAAAACACAAAAAGAAAAACGATAAATTCAGAAATTCAGGAACCGGGGAATTCAGATGGATCTGGTTGGCTGCTCCTGGTGACTTTGAGATCGGCGTCTAATCGGTGGACGGTAGCAAATGTAAGTCTGTAAGAATCGAGAATTGAACAGGTAAAAGTAAATTTAGACCAACCATGCGGAGACCGTTCGGAAGGTGTAGTCTGACGTGTGTTGGCGCAGTTCTGATGACGTAGCCGGTAGGAAGGAATCCCTGGAAGAGCTGCAGCAAATAGTGAAAGTCTGCCAGAATCTCCACACACGCCTTGATCGCTGATTCCGTAGACCGACTGAATAAAACAGGTTCATTTGATGAATTTCGTAATGATAAACTAACCGACGATGTTGGTGGCTGGTCAGTACTCCGGTCAGATGATAGTAGATGAGGTGATTATCAATAAAGAAACGTGCGGTTCGGAGGAAATGTGTGTCGACTAAGCATCTCTGAAAACAAGTTAATGTGGCATTCTCTCCCGTAGAAATCAAAGTTTTAAAACTGAAGTCACTGAAATGACCACAATTCTTAAAAATTCGGATGTAACGTTTGTTTGCAGCAGAGCACACAAGTAACTTCCATGAAAAATGAGAGAAAATTGAGCAGGAAAACTTACGCGAAGGCGAACACGGTTCATTCTTGGAATCGGTGCTCCGATCGCTCGAGTAGCAGTGGGGATGGCTGTCGGGGGGCGGCACATTTGGTGGATTGTGGTTTAATTTTTACCTGAAAAATGGTACGATTACAACAAAAAGTCTAGAAATAATAAAAAAGAACAAAAGCGGAATAGAAGCGACGTCTTCACACAGAAATTCATCGAAATAAGTTCATGTTTGAGAGAAAAAACCTGTTTGGAAGAAAAAAAAAATGATTCAAAATGGCGAAGGGGGGAGAGGAGAGTTGGGCAAGGTGGACCGGTGAAAGACAATGACCCACAACATGTTTTGTTCGATAGGGCGCGTTTGATCGGCATAGAAAGAAGACCACGTTCCTGTTTCGTAGTTTTTCTCTGTGTTTGTGAGTGATTTTGTCAGTGAACAAAATAATGTTTCCCAAAAATCAAACAAGTGTGAATAATCAAAATCCTTTTCTAATTGAGAACATGAAATCAGGAGTAAATGCTGATCGAATATTTATTCAAGAAAATAAATTCACAGGTTGTTGTAAAGAACGTTGCAACCGCTGGTCTTGAACTCCTGGGTCTTGGCTGGAGTGGTGGCGAGGCAGCATCTGAATTCAAGATTATTAGTCAAGAAGCCATTGGTCAGTTAGCTGACCTGAAGTTGTTGTTGAGACAGCAGGATCCATCGTAGACAACGTGACAGTTATGGACGCACAGGTTGTAGCAGGTCTTGTTGAGTTGGTTGGCAAAGCTGATCCATGGAGAGCAGTTGTCGTACGAAGCTCCACCGTTGACGGAAGCACAGTACATCTGGCAGATTTCCAGGGTGATGGCTTGGATGGCCCCGATGAAGCAGAGAGCGACGAGAATACGAAGGAACTGAAAATTGCAGATTACAAAGAGGTTAGAACGTGAAACTTACCATGTTTAGTATCAGTGGATAAACTGATGGTTACTGGTTTGTGGGGTAGCCTTTTATGCGTACACGTTTTCACAGTGGGATACTTGTGAAATGACAAAAAAATTCATAAACGGCGCCTCACAGTTGGGGGTGGATGCATATTGGTTATTGAGTGCAATCAGTTTGATGCATTTTGAATAGATCCATGAAGACACAAAAAAGATCAGGATTAAAAAACAAATGTGTTGCGAAACATTTACGGTAGCAGTGTCTGATAGTATGATAGTGACAGATACATGAAACTCAAACCGAAATGACCACGTCCATGTACCACCAGAATGTTCAATCAGTTGTGTCACAGCAAATTCCGGAAATCCTGAACATATTTCCAGTCACGTACTTGCAAGTCAATCCAGTGCCCGCTGCTTTTGGTCTAGATGTTTATTGTTCATCCAAGTTTCATAATGTGTAGGCGGAGAATGAATAGGCTGCGAAACCAATATGAGCTCTGGAAAACGACTCCAACTGTGATGGACCGTTCATTAAACATTCTATTGAAACTCTGAACAAATCACATTGAAGTTAGTATGTATAAAAGGATGCCCCACAAACCAGTAACCATCAGCTCATCCACTGATACTAACCATGGTAAGTCTCTTGTTCCAGCTGCTACCTGAAAATCTGCAAGTTCCAGTTCCTCCGTCTTCTTGTCGCCTTATGTTTCATCGGGGCCATTCAAGCCATCACCCTGGAAATCTGCCAGATGTACTGTGCCTCCGTCAACGGTGGAGCTTCGTACGACAACTGCTCTCCATGGATCAGCTTTGCCAACCAACTCAACAAGACCTGCTACAACCTGTGCGTCCATAACTGTCATGTTGTCTACGATGGATCCTGCTGTCTCAACAACAACTTCAGGTTTGCAAACTGACTATGTGACTCCTTTACTAACAATCTCAAATTCAGATGCTGCCTGGCCACCACTCCAGCCAAGACCCAGGAGTTCAAGACCAGTGGATGCAACGTTCTTTACAATAACTTGTAAATGACTACCTTTCCTAATGAAGTGTCAATCAGAAAGTGTATTCAAAACACACACAAAGTCAATTGACATCCAAAGTATAATCCAATCATGTGATCATTCCCCTTTCTATTTCATTGAAACTTCCATCTCGTAACCCACTGTGTTCTAGAGAAATCAATAGTCATTCACTGATAAGGAACTCGATAAGTGCTGATAACTACTGCCTCGCTCGCACCTCTCCCCTCAATTTTACTTACTCTCCCACTCAATGCTGTTCAAAAATCGTTACCAAAAGGCTCTGGATAACGCCAGAGTCTTTAGTGAGTTCAAGCCGTCATATGCCAATTTCGAAGGAGTCGATGTGGAAACAACGCTGGGACCTGTGTAAGTGTTCTGTTTCAACTTACATTAGAACTAGAAACTGTTCAGGAACAATCGGAGGTACCCGGATGGGTATGACATTGACAAACCAAGCTACTTCCTGGTCAAGGTAGCCGCTGGAATCGTTCTCCTAGTAATGATGGTTCTGTGTGGAGTATTTGTCTTCCAACGGTTCAATCACTCAATGGAGACCATGAAATACGAGCAGATGTTCAATGACTTCATTCTGAAGTACGACAGGAAATACCCATCACTCGAGGAATTCAGCTACCGGTTCATTATCTTTAAGCAGAATGTCAGGGAATTTGAAGAAGAGGAACGTGAGAATCCAGGTCTCGACTTGGACATCAATGAGTTCACTGACTGGTCCGAGGAAGAGTTGAAGAGAATGCTGGTTGACAATTCTCACTTTCCCAAGGACGATGAGACTGTGAGATTCGAAGGAAGCAGCCTGGAAGCTGGAGTCAAGAGACCGGCATTCATGGATTGGAGAGATACCGGAAAGCTGACACCTGTCAAGAACCAAGGAGCATGCGGGTCCTGCTGGGCGTTTGCTACGGTAGCTGCAATTGAAGCACAACATGCAATCAAGAAGGGAGCATTGGTTTCACTATCCGAGCAAGAGATGGTGGACTGTGATGATAAGAATAATGGATGCAGTGGAGGGTATAGGCCGTATGCTATGAAGTAACAGTAACTAGTTTTATCAAGAAATGAAGTGAGTTTTACAGATTTGTGAAGGAAAATGGCTTGGAGACAGAGAAGGAGTACCCGTATTCTGCTGTGAAGCATGATCAGTGCGCTCTTAAGCAAAATGACACCAGAGTCTTCATTGATGACTACCGTATGCTTTCCCAGAACGAGGAAGATGTTGCTGACTGGGTTGCAACCAAGGGACCTGTCACTTTTGGTAAGTAAGTCATGAAAAACAAACTAATGTGAACATTTTAGGAATGCAAGTGACCAAGGCAATGTACAGTTACCGTTCTGGAGTCTTCAACCCATCGGATGATGACTGTGCTGAGAAATCCATGGGATCTCATGCTTTGACTATCGTGGGATACGGTGGAGAGGGGGAAAATGCGTTCTGGATTGTGAAGAATTCATGGGGAAGCTCTTGGGGAGCTAGCGGGTATGGATTACTGTAATTTGGTGAGATTCCGAATTGGTTTTTCAGGTACTTCCGTCTGGCTCGTGGTGTCAACAGCTGTGGAATGGCTAACACTGTCGTGGCTCCAATTATCAACTGATTCATCTTTCTAATTTTGTTTTCACTCTTTTTTCTATTTAGTTCTGAAATGAACCTACTGAAAACTCCACATGACAGCAGACCCATGTTCACGACATTGGGATACTAAACTCATCTCGACCAATTTTATAATATTGAAAATTAGAAGTTTTCACAGTTTGCATTTCTTTTATCTGATGGCAAAACAGTAAAAACGAATAAACAATGATAAATCTGGATAAGAAGATTAGGAAAAAACAAATAATGAGACGAGAACGCTTGAATTGTGGGAGAATTCAGAAAACAAGGAGGTACAATTTCAAAGGGGATGATATTAGATAGAAAAATAACGGGATGGCACAGGAAAGTAGAATAGTCGGGGAACACTGTGACAGTTAATTGATGAAAACTTGGAATCGCAATTTGTGCAAAGGCCTTTTACTTGCCGAGTACCAATTCCAAAAATGTCCAGCATGTCATCTGTGACCATCTTTGTTAACCACTGCTGTAGAATGTTCTCTGAAACACAAACAAATTTAGATATATTCATGGAACTCGTGGCTTACATTGCTACCAGTGTCATCCCTCTCTCTGATATTCTCACCGAAAAGTTTGCTGACGATCTGATTGATAGTACATCCTCCATCCTCTTCATCCTCGTTGGGTTTGTCTTCGTCGTCCTCTCTGTTTTTTTCGATCAGTCTACTGTTGTCTTCCTCAGGAAACACAGCAATCGCCGCAAACTTCCCTCAGATGACCCGCTCTCTGATATTCTCGAGTTTGCTAAAAAGCTGATTGGGAACCGAATAGTCCAACCTCATTATGCTCCTTCTTGTCCTTGTCCACGTCGTCCCCAACACATGGCGCTTCCAATCAGCAGGACGAGTTGACTTCATCCATCATGATCTCCATGTCC
>LR539448.1:148334-190610 GCA_900536315.3 Caenorhabditis becei | reverse complement strand
GTCCTTGTCCACGTCGTCCCCAACACATGGCGCTTCCAATCAGCAGGACGAGTTGACTTCATCCATCATGATCTCCATGTCCCGATCTTCCTTCTTGTCCTTGTCCACGTCGTCCCCAACACATGAAACTTCCAATCATCGGGACAAGCTGACTTCATCCATCATGATCTCCATGTCCCCATCCTCCTTCTTGTCCTTGTCCACGTCGTCCCCAACACATGAAACTTCCAATCAGCAGGACAAGCTGACTTCATCTATCGTGATCTCCATGTCCCGATCTTCTTTCTTGTCCTTGTCCACGTCGTCCCCAACACATGGCGCTTCCAATCGTCGGGACAAGCTGACTTCATCCATCGTATTCTCCATGTATTCTTCCTCTTCCTTGGGACCAAATTGTAGATCCTTTGGGACCAAATTGTAAATCTTCATTATTAAATTGAAATTGAGTAATCTGAAAAACGGAAAATGACCTTATGAGATCAATGATGGGAAACGGAAAAATCAATAAGGATAAAACGCAAAATACAAGATTTCCTAGAAAATGCGACAGGAAACGATAATACAGAAATGATGCGTTATCGTCACAAAGGCCCGGTTCTCTTTCCAGATGGTGTGCAATGTCTCTGCAAGACCCAATCTGCCCCAAAAATGAATCCGCCTTTGATTTATCTCTTTCTTCGTCTCTCCACATCTTTTTATCTGTCCCCTGGACACAGTGTTTGTAAAAAAGAGTTCGCTGAAACGAAAAAAGAGTCAGTTGCAATTCTGCCTGAACAACGTTTGCTAATGTCATAAATGTGTTTCAGTTCATTTTTCAGAACCCTGTTCACATTACTTCCTCTCCTCATGATAATCTTGATCCCCCGATCCTCTTTCTTCTCATAAAGAACATATTTTGTTCTTGGTTTCGTGTTTTTGTGCTTGGTCAGTCACCCGACGTGTTTTTCCTTCTCAACTTTCACACGACAGTTTTCCGCGCGCTCATAATGAAATTATTAACTTTCATTCTTGATTCTGACTCTTTCCCTTCCTTTATTCACATACTCATTCTATGAAAAAATGAAAAATCACAAAACTGAAAAATGGAAACTGAAAAACAAACAAGTATGACATATAAGATCTCTGACCATCTAAGGTGTCTAATTTTTTCTCATAGAAGCAGGAACCGGACGGTTGCGACGTTGAAATCCGATGAACCAGTCTTGAGCAAAAGTTGGGAGGGTTGCGAGTGGGATGTAGAACAAGATAGTGTCCCAGCCGACCCAGTATCTGGTTTTCGGGTATTTCCCAAGAAGGGCATGCTCGTAGGCATCAATGACGGGATTCAAGTCATCCGCACAGTGGGAAAGTCTCGAGAATCTGGAGTCCTTATCTGAAATTTTCAGGAACTGATCATTGGTCTCTAGTTCACCAAGCCCTCACATTCATCAAAGAACTGTTTTCCATACTCCTCCTTGGTCTCCTGATCCAATCTCTCCCACACCTTATCCAAGTCATTTGTAGCTGTTTGGGTAATGTTTGTAGTGAAGAAACCCGGCTCCAAAAGGTGTACGGACACATTGAAGTCAATCAGTTCATGTCTGCAAAGAGTGGTCAAATAAGAAGGCAAACATAATGTACCTGATAACATCGGCGTATGCTTCCACAGCATGTTTAGACACACAATATGGACCGACTGTTGGACGGGGAGTTCGACCGGAGATGGACGAGATGATAACAACTCTACAAATCATAAAATGGAATAGGACGCTTGGAGGTCAAAGCTCACCTTCCTTGCTGCTTCTTGACGTATTTCTTGAGGTTTTGAATGAACCGCATCACTCCGAAAGTGTTGATTTGCATGGTCTAGGAAACAATTGAATTACAGTGAAATCAAAGTGTTTTAGCTTACATTGACATAATCCTGAGCATTGAGCCAATCATCCGGACCCGAGTTTCCCAGGATTCCAGCATTGGCAACGATTCCCCAGAGTCCTCGATTTTCTACAGTCTTCCCGACAAGCTTGGAAAACTCCTTCACACTGTCATCATCACCGACATTCAAAGTTCCAAATGTCAGAAGGCTCGGGGTGTCGACGTCTCTTTTCAAGCTTTCTCCATTCTAAAACTATAACTTTGAAGTTGAAGAGGCTCTATAGCAAACCTCTTTCCTCAAGACTCCCGCAATAACTGGAACACCTTTCTTGATCAATCTGATAGCGAGAAGTCTTCCGAAACCAGTGTCACACCCCGAAATCGCCACAGTTTTCTTATTGAGATTGGTGACTTCTTGGGTTACAGCCCATTTGTAAACTGAAACCGAAACCTTGCATTATGAGTAGAAAAACATCAACTAGTCACCTTTGTAAAGCACGTAGACCAGTACTACACTAGCCCAAGCCAGAACTGCACTACCAGCGAGCACCATTGCGAGTGAGGCAGTGAAATGAACTCAAACTCAAATTGGCCGCTTATCAAATGATCCATTTATGTTTTCAAACTGTACAACGGCTTATCACACATTTCGGCTGATGCAACAAGTTTTCTGATAAAACAAGGTGCATTTGTCAGCAAAATTCGATTTAATAATTTCATAGCTATTCTCAGTCCCCCAAACATTTCCTTCCGGGTCCTGCAAAAACAACACAAAAGAAGTTTTGGTGTGAAGTGGAGTGAGAAAATTTGTGCGCTTGTGGCTCCGGGGAGGCTCTCGAACATGGCGCATAAATTATGGAAGTTTTGCATTTCAACTCGACGACACCGGTTGGTCACGTTCTTCGCCTTTTACACTGTGTGAAAACACCATTTATTTTTCATCCGGCCTCTTCTTGTCGTCCTAATGCTCCACTTTACGACAAAAAATAAGACGGGGTCCACTTGAGTCACTACTGTAGGACCTTAGCTATTCATGGCTTCATTTTCAGGCGGGGAGAATTCAAGAGGGCAAAGTGTGTTATTTTTCTGGAAATTTTTGAATAATTTATAAAACTCGTCTATCTATTGCTTTTTTGTTCGGTTTTAGCTTCGGAATTACTGGAAAAAGACCACTGATCAATGGTTGTATGGAGAACGCGTGAAAATTGAATAGCGGGATTTCGGAGTGTCGTTTGAAAGTCCCAAGACTCTAAGAACATTGTTGTTACTGACCCCGTGTCTCCTTAACTTGCTCATTCCGTGATGTCACTCAAAGTACCTTCTGGTCCCTAAGGTGATCTGCAATGCACCACGAGCAGACAATGGTGACTAACAAGCCTTCCCTCCTTTTCTTATGTTGGTTTGTGTTGACGTTCAGCATGAATCTCGAAATTAATCAAATGTCGAGCATGACGTGTGAAAAACCTCTTGGTGAGATGGATTTTTGCAATTTTGCTTTCTGGCTGTTTGCGGATCCCGTAAATAATCGCAAGCTAATGAAATCTAATGAAAAATCGAGAACCGACCAACCATTGATTTGATTTTTGCATTTTTGCACAAAGAAATAAGAAAGTTTTAATTAAGATCCGCTGACGCCCACTTTCCTGCAAAAGAAGTTGTTTGATACCCCTCTCAACAATGTATTATGCAATTGGGCCCTAGGACCAGTACAGTGAAACGTGATATGTTGGCGTCCAATTAGGTATGGCTATGCGGTCCAGTTTCTTCCGTTGTTTTTTGTACACAACTGGAATAAAATGCCCCGGATTTTTTTCCCGTTTTCCAAAACATTAGAGACAGCGATATTTCGTAATATTTATTTTATTGACAATGAAATGAGATCCACGGATTTTAGCATAAATAGTGTTAATATCAATAATAATAACAATAGTAGTGGGAGTCTAAGTGGGTTTTGTTTGTTTTGGAGAAGGAGAGAATGGGGTTTGGTTGGCAAGCTCACATCATAAATACAGAAACTGGGAAATGGGTGGGGAGGACCGGTACGGATCCAACTAGGTGACGACAATGATATGATGAAAAGTTTGATTGTTCACTTGTTGGAGGTTGGAACATTGGGATCTTTAGGAAACACCGGATATGTGACCAATAGGGGGAAGAAGAAGTTATGGGTGATGGTCGGAAGGATAAAGGAAAAAAGGAGAAGAAAAGAAGAAGAAAAGAAAAGAAATGAAATGATACAGAAGAGGTACATATGTAAATGATATATCTACAGCCATTCAACAGAAGAGCTCTCGGAGACGGCTCCGTGAGATGATTCTTCCTTCTGGTCTATTCGTTGGTACTGGGGTTGTGGGATGTTGGTGAAGGAGAGCGCTTTTCCGACGAGAGATGGTTCTTGTCGGGGCACCAGAGATGGTCTTCTTGGGATGTCAAGAAGCGAGGAGCTCAGTGTGTTCTCGGATGATGGTCGCAGCATGTGGGCAGATGAGCAGTCGAGGTAGGCTGCGCTTCTGGAAATGAGCAATTATTAGGAATATTTTGTCAGTGTTATGCGGTTGTGACTCACCTCGACTGAATTTTGGATTTCCCCTTGAACGGAGATTTCTTCATGAGCGCTGTCCGTGTGTCAAGTCCAGCCGTTTTGATATGACTTCCCATTTGTTGGATGTTCTTCCAGATCGGTGTTAGCGACGTGTTGACAGTGCTTGTAGCGGCTCCGTTGTCGAACACCGACGTGTTAACTCCCGACCGGGTTCCGTTTCCTCGGCTTGTGTTTCCGCGTAGGTTACGGTTGAGAAACGAATAGAACAGCCAGTTGAACGCCGATTGGGTGTAGGTCAGGGCATGGAGCACGTACATCATAGCCACTTCGATGTTGTGACGGCGTTTCTCGGAAATGAGTCCGAAAAAGAACGTGGTCTCGGTACCATTGGCAGGCGGAGGAGGTTCCGTGAATGTCTCCACTATCTCCTCATACGTCTCGGCCTCCATTGGGATTCCTGCAAGAAAAGCATTTTGGATCTGTCTGGTCATCTTTTTTCCTTTCTTCCTAGAAAATTCCCAATCAAAACTACTTGAAATTCTGGGCGCGTTTGAATTCTTGAACACAATAACATAGTGACAAAGATGAAGAGGCACCCAAGCTCAAATAATCCTGTTCACTCACCTTCATTGGTTTCGATGAATCTGGTCACCAAATCGTAGATTCGCATCGTCCAGTATGGTGTCCAGCAGATGAAGTAGAAAGCGACAACCATGACACTGCACTTGACCACTCTGGACAGGGAGATGCTGGTTTTCTTGCCGACAGTGGAGAATCTGGTGTGGATGAAGAGCTTGTGAAGGATAGCCAGGTACACCGCGCAGATGATGAAAAGTGGGACGACGTAGCAAACGATGGTTTGGGTCACGTCGAAGATGTTTCCCATCGAGTATCCTCCGTCGAAAGCGCACTTGAGAATCTCTTCGTGACTGTTGTCCCGCATCACTTGGGTTGCAGCTCTTTGGGTCACTGGGATGATGAAAATCAGTGAGACTGAGAAGCAACCGGCGATGACGCCAAGGGAGAACTTGGTTTGACGGAGCCAGTGGAGAGTCGGATGGCAGACGGCGACGTAGCGATCAACGGAGAGAGCGGTCAGTACCATGGGACTGAGGGACTTGTTCATGGCTTCACAGAAGTAGACAAGTTTGCAGGCAAGGTCTCCGAATGGGAAGTGATTCTCGTAGATGTCGGTGACAATCATGGGCACTGGGAGAAGGGAGAAGAGATCGACGACGGACAGGAGGATGAGATAGATGTAGGCGGAAGACTGGACAACTGACTTGTAGGGTCGTGTTCGGTTGGAGGAGCATCCGGAGAGTTGTTGTGTGACCTTCATGAGCACCCAGAAGTTACCAGCAAAGCCGGTACATGCCAGGCACGCATAGAGGACCATCACAAACATGATCTCGAACTGGATCTCCATTGGCTCAGTGACAGTTGGATTCTGAGTTGTGGAGGTGAAGGAAGCGGTGGTCGTGATGGTGGACATAGTGGTCGGGTAAAAGAATTCGTTGTGAGGCGAGAGCGGTGGGCGGTGAGAAGAAGGCTGACTGGGGTTGGTGTCAGCAAAAGGCGGGCGACGAGAAGTGGGCGTGTCGGTCTTTGTGTCTCAGCAGGTTGGGGCTCTCTCCAAACTTGGGGGCTCTTCCCTCCTCGTGGACGTGTGATGTCCTGAAGAGAGGCCGCCTACAAAAGGAAATGTTTAGTTAGGCATTCAGAAGATGAGCAGGAGAAGAAGGCACGGGAAAGAATCAGAATTCAAGATTTAGAATTCAGAATCAAAATCAAAGTCAGAATCCGAATAAACAGGGTACTGTAGGTGGGGTGAGACATATGAAAAAAGGAAGGCAAAGGAAACTAATTTTCACAGAACTGAGAGAAAAATCCAGAATAGCTGATGAATCAGCGAGGGCGACGAAATCAGAACTACTAGAGCAGAAAAATGGAACAACAAGTGAAAGAAGGAGGCGAAACTGAAAGAAGCAGAAGGCAGTTATTTTTGTTCGCTTGCCATTTTCTTATGAAAATTGAAAGATGATATGGTGCGAGTAGAAGGCGTGAAAAGGCCGCTATCCGCCAGAAGAATAAACGATGCGAGGTGTGAGAGTTGGTTATTTCTATCTCTATTCCTTGAAATTTGATATCGTTCGCCTTCTGCCGCTGGGTGCAGCCGGGGCCACTCCCACAAACACATCACATTCACTTTTTGAACTCTTTTTTTTTGTGAACTAGAACTAGAACTAGAACTAGTACTACTAGTCGTTCACACTTTTTTTGGTGTTAGTTTACGTCTTCAAAATGAGTAATAGTCATAACTCAGACGTCGATGGCGTAGGACTTGGATCCGTTGGGAATTAAGTGGAGACTGAACTTTAGAGCCGCATGCGAGACGCTGATAACTAATCAACGTGAGGTTTTTGGGGGGAAAGTGGTACTTGGTTGGGTCTCACACGGATTTTCCCACACCTAGGCATACGACAAGAGGTACTTGGCACCTATACACTTTCTCTTCTTCCTACGCGCCAGAAATAGAGAGAATTCTTCTGTCCGGAGAAAAAATGTAGTTGGAGAAGGGCTCAGAAGCTACAAAAAAGTGGAGAGGAATGCAAATTATTAACGGTCAAGACAGAAAGGATCAAAAGCTAAATTTTGCATTTTTGTTAGTTTTGCAAGCCAGATAAGAGAAGATAAGATAAGAACACGGAATTCTTGCTGCAGAATTGATAAGTTATGATGGGATTCTTTTTGATCAACGACCAGCATCATTCATCCGGAAAAAAAGGGAGAAAAAAGAAAAAAAGAAGGAAGACGTCAGAAAAAAGGTGGAAAAAGAATGGCGAACATAATAACAATAACAGAGCCTAGCAAGTCATCCTAATTTTGGTCATATTTTACATTTTGACCCAATTTTTTCCGGGAAAAACAGGAGGTAGGGGGAAAACGTAAGAATGGGGAAATCCTGTCTGCAAATGGGAATGGTCCAGTGGGATGGGGTGGACGGACAAGGTTCATCTTTCGGCTTCCGGTCACAAACGAGGCGGATCTCATGTTACACCCAAGGGCCACCACAAAAAAACCGCTCGAACTCGGTCGGATTTTTCGTAATTTTCGTAAAATCCCGAGGTCGGTTTACGAGGTTTACGAGCGGCTTGAGAGAGGAGGGAGATTTGGGATAAGAAGCAGAAAAAAAGAAAATTGGATTAAACAAGTGGTGATAAGGTGATAAAGATGTTCTCTTAACATCGGATCAGTGGACAATTAGGAGGGGGAGGGATTAAGGGTTGAGCTATTTTGGGTTTTTTCAGAGACCCAATTTCCTAACCATCTACATAACACAGATCGCAGACCATATTACTTTTTTTCATTTCCGGAGTTGGAGTTCATCACCGATTCTCATTCTCATTCTCATTCTGAGATCTGATTCTGAGAAAGCTCATGTTTACTCGTGTCCATTACACTAATCAAATAGGCATACGGTAGGCAACTTTTTTCGTCATGAGATTGAGATTGACGAGCGGTGGTAAAAGTTCATTAAAGAAAATCGAGGCGCGGATCGAATATTCACGAAAAGGCAATATATCCGATGAGGAGAGGAGGAGAAGGAAGCAATGTTTGCATTGTGTGATGTTGCACACCACACGTCAAAAGAATATGGTAGTGGTGATGAGGAATCGGGTGGGGAGAGAAGCCACGTCGGCGGTTTTTTAATTAGAAGGCGTTTTGGGGATAGCAAGAGAGGACCGCGTGTTCTGTGTCATCATCATGAGCAAGTTGAATGAAAAAAGGTTGGGATAGCAGGGGATTTACCTTTCTTGTTTAGAGCCGCGGAACAGAACACGGATACCGAGGGGAAGAGGGACAAAAAGGAAGAATAAACAAACACGTCAAAAAAAGTGAAAGAAACTGGAGTGGCTTTTCCACTAGATTTCAACTTCTTGATCTCGTCATTTTGAGTTGACTTGACATTGTGCGTAGTAGTATGTTGGAATTCTCCAACACCAAAAAAACGTATCACCTGATAAGGCACAAACTGATAACACAGCGAAGTTCGATAGTTTCAGAGATGAGTGTTGAAACGTCACTTGAGTGGAAGTACTACTTCACAAACTTGAGAATTTCGACTTACTCTAACCTTGTTTACTTCAAAGTTGTTGAGCACCTACAGTAACCCAGAGGGTGCTAATGGAATGTTGATATAACTATATAGCTATAGATCTAGATCTAGATCTAGAGCAAGATGAAGATCTACATGATCAAGAGCAAGTTCTCGAAGGTCACTTTAGTTGGAAAATGACAGACTATACGAAAAAAAGTGCATGGTAGTAAAAAAGGGACCTGCGAGGGATTCCAGGAAACTTTCGTGAAAAACAAAACAAAACACGGTACTATTGTTGTGGCGTGACGCGGCGGGCCTAGTTAGCACTCCATTTGATAAATAGTCCTTGGAGATTCTACCCTCTGCCAAATTCAGAGATTTTAGAGAGAAATACAACGTGTTTTAGCGCAAGTTCAGCAATATCACGAGAAAAATGGAGAAAAAGCAGTCACGCTATTCCATGTATGTAATTACAGGTTGTCAGTGCAAACAACTGAAATAACTACTTGTTCTAACATTGGCAAGCACAGAAACAGAACACAGCTGGAGCTGACCTCCAGGGGGATGTCCAGAAATGAGAAATGACATGGAAACTGAAAATGAAACGTCATAGGCGGAGGAGGAAGAGGGACCGCGTTAAATGTGTGGAAATGGTGTGGGAAACAAATAAATAAGAGTAGGAGAGCGGGACGAAATCAGAGAGAAGGGGGGTCCCGGTTTTATCCAATAGTAGTGGCAGTCAGGAGGTCAGCGTAGGCTAGACTATTTTCAGAGACCAATTTTCAGAGAATCCAAGGAAGTTCCTGGTTTCAATAAAAGTAAAACTTGTCCATTTTGCTGTGAAGATGCGTCAGAAAAAGGTACCCTAATGAGGTAAGGAGGTGAGGCATGAAAACATGAAAATGTCAGATTCTAAAACTAGACATGTTTTTTGGTGTTTGTTAGAAGCAAGTCTCTGACCAGCCTCTGACATAAGTCTGGGTTAGAACCTTCTACGTAGTGACTGGAATTGAAGGAAACATTCAAGACAATCCATGAATTTTGACTTTGAGAGGTAATCTGGTAAGAGGTTTGACGTAAGTCAGGGTTAGGGTCAACATCATCTACGTGTGACAATGACTGAAATCATTAGAACACGTGTTTCTTTTGAAAACGGAACTTTTGATTCCTAAGACCTACCTGGCATTAAGCCACAACAGCTGACCAGTCTTCATTATCCAAAACGTCATTGGCTGACCAGCCAGAGACTCCAAAACAAACAAATAAGTACGAGTGGGAGTCAAAGGGGACAGCTATACTAGTAGAAGGATCTTGAAGATTCTCACGCTATTTAATACCCGAATGGTTTCTGGAGTTTTGGTATCTTCTCTTCTCAATTTCTTTCCTTTTTTTTCTGACTGTTCTTATCTGATTGGAAAAGCAAACTTCATAATACAATACACAAACACAGTGCGCATTTTATCTCAATTTCCTACAGTAGCCTCACCCAAGTCAATTTCCTTTTCTTATTCGAAGAATTGATATGGTCTAAGGTCACTATATAGATTTTGAGAGGAAATTGAAAAAATGGCTGGCATAACATAACAAAACAAAACAAGCAGATGACGAAAAAGAGAGAATAGTGAACAGGGGAAATGGCAGAGGTTAGGGACCATGATGATTCACATCAGATCCATGTGGGGGGATGAAATTGAAATCCTAGAAGTCCATGGCAAGCTCAAATGGATTTTGGGGGGGAAAGGGACGGATGGTAAATTGAAAAGTCAACATCAAATTGGAGAGAAAAAGGGCGCCGAGGGCATTCGGCTCTCTGTGCTCAAAGGGCTCTGAACTCTATGGAAAAAACGAAACGGTTTTATTTATTTTAACCCCAGCAGACCTAAATTCCACTTGAAAAAGTGATAGAGAGAAGATTTCGAACTCACACAAAGAGCGTCAACTACTCTACTCTTCGCTTTTCGAAAAAAAAACGTCCGGGATAATCAAATTCCAAAGCTTCAAGTATATACATGTGTAACGGAAAAAAGGAGAGGCGGGGGATGCAAAAAATGCGAAAACGAGAGAAGAAAGTGTGAAATTTGAGAGTAAATGAATGACAAGACATGGATTTTTCCCTTTCTCACCCTCCATTTTGTTCTTTCATTTGCATATAAACAATTTTCTCATTTTCCTTCGTGTTTTCCACACTGTTTTCTTGCTGTTTGATATTTGAGGCGGCGTGTGGGTAACTTGTGATATTAGTGCATTCGCTATACAATTCTTGTTAGCAATGTGATCCCACAGGGCGGATGAGGTCGCGGGATGGAATTTGTGTTGTGAGTCGGACAAATCATCGGGAATATGTAGGTTGGAACACATTTTTTTTCTAATTTTAGGGTCTAGAGGACGTCAGGCAGGATTGTGGTTGTCAAGACGTCAGTGATCAGAAAAATTGCGAATAAAATCCAAAAAAATCTAAAAAAAGAAATAGATAAATTTTCACAAAATTGTGGTCAGAAGTGTGCAAAACTGATTACTTTAGGATTCTAGAAAAATCAGAAAAATGAAAACCATCAAAAACAGGTCCTTTTCTTAGATTTCTCTAATTTCTCAAATTTTTGGTTTGTTGTTCAGTGGATTTTAAGATTTTTGATATCATACATCAATTTTCTGTTCAATTTCCATCTACCGTCACTCATTTCTCACATTTCATATTTCTCATCTCTAAAGAATAGGTCTTGATGGTAAAAACCCAAATCATTGAATCTTTCAAGAGTTCCCCCATCAAAAGCGAACGTGAAAAAACGTGGTCCTGTGAACGAATAACAATAGGCATAAGAGGGGCATATGAAGGCGAAGAATGCCTTCTCGTCACAATTAGCCGCCATTTCATAAGCGGTTTTCTATTATTTTCAGAGTATGTGTGAATGTGAGAGAGTGGCGCGATGGAAGAGTATATTCCAAGCATCTACAGCCATCACAAACAATTGGACACCGGAAGAAAATAAGGAGTTTCGGGACGGAAAAGTGGAAAGAACTTGAGAATTGATCAAACTGCTTTGCGATCGATCGCGTTGTGCCAAAGACTGTATTTGATAAGAGAGGTAATTGGGAGAAAGTGGTGTGTAGAGATAAGGAGCAAAAAAAGAGAAGAAGAAGAGGAAATGGGTGATGTCACAGGCATTTTGTACATTCCGCACATTTCTTCTGTCTAGTCCTCGACATAATACAAAAATTGTCGTGGGCATGTGATTGGGGACATGTCAGAGACTCAAGAGTTCACAAGGATTTCTGGAAAGTGGGTGGATCGTTGGCATTTTCGGAAATTCAATTTGATGGGAAAAAGGAGTAAATTTGTCTAGACAGTAAGGAAGAAAAACCGGAAATGATGAAAAAAAAGGAAAAATCGGTGAGGAAAAGGAAAAAAAGGAAACAAGTCAACTCAGGAAGTCAAAAAGTTTTTATCAGTTTCTAGCGCGGTTTTTTGGTGGAAGTGACGTTTTTATAGTGTCACACTTGGTTTCAGCCTCGATCATTTGATTTTTCAGTTCCAGACACATTTCAGGCTGATGTAGGTCTCTTTAGAACCTTTTCTGCACTGAAAACGTTCAGGGTTATTGCAGGAAGTTCCAAAACTCATTTTCAGATGGTTTGGTCTATATGGTAGGCGGTTTTTAGTCTATAACAGGTTCAGAACAGGTAAATCACTAGGTTCAAGTTATTCCAACCAAACCAGTATAAAAATAGGTGAGAAAAAGGAGAAAAAATGTAAGACGATGTTTGTTATTCTTTCATAACAACCCCTTCCTCTCGCACCACCCCCATCATCCCGTAATGTTTTCGTCGAACCTTTCTCTCCGAGACCTTCAGGACCTTCTTGGTTTTCTTGTGTGTTTTGATGATACCAGCGTTCAAGTGCAACTGACAATGCACTTCAAAATGAGAAAAACCGAGAGCCAAGAATGAGGGGGAAGGTTCAGAGAAAGCAGAATGGTCACTATGTCCGAAATGGCCAATGCATTTGCAAAATGAAAAAAAAAGAGGGGAAAGGATAGGCTTTTCTTCTTTTTTTGCGTGTCTAAAACTGATGGGGTATCCCTGCCAAAAGAATATGTGTACACCCTCTGGGGAGATGGAAATGACTTAGGACATGTTCAGATTTTCTTCCGGTTGCAGGGAGGTGCAGGAAAAGAGAAAAATAACGGGAAAATGGAAGGGAAGGTGGTAAATGAGGGACAGGGGACCAAGGAACAATAAAATACAGAAATCGAAGAAGAAATTCAAATTATAGAAAACTAGAAAATTGAAAGAAGATAGCAAAATGAACCCAATAATGATCATGTTTGTCACAGGTGATTGGAACCTTAGGGGAATTCCCGTTAGTTCAATTTTTCCAGATTGACAATAAAATGGAACCAGAAACCGCTAGAAACTGCCAAAAAATCATTCCAGCGTCAAAAAGTTCTTTTTGAATGAAGCGTGGGAGACATGATTGATATTCCACCCCAAAGATCATTTCGCAATGACGCGCATCTTACCATAT
Source organism: Caenorhabditis becei (assembly GCA_900536315.3). Lineage (NCBI taxonomy): Eukaryota > Metazoa > Nematoda > Chromadorea > Rhabditida > Rhabditidae > Caenorhabditis > Caenorhabditis becei. Next base: position 177,593 of record LR539448.1, on the reverse strand, counting down.
TCTACCTCATACCTAATTCCAGAAACATTCCCAATCACACTGCAGAATGTGTAGGATGACCTGCACGCCACGTTCCTTGTCATCCCCCCATATTGACACACACATGAAAATGAATAAATCTGTGGAATTTCTGATTTTTTCACAAATTTGCGAGCAAAAAGCGCGTTTTTGCAAACAAGAAGGAGGAGGGATCGGAAGATCTGACTATGACACATCTGGCTCGTTAGGCAGGAAAAGTTGCCAGGACCATATGAATTGATAGTGTACACTAGGCCGTACACTTTGATATAAAGTATTTCAACGCCTCATGTGAGAAATGAGAAAGCTCAGAGAACTCGGAAAACCAGAAAATCCTGGTGAAAAATGAGGAAAAGAAAAAAACCAGAGAAAAATGAGAGATAATGACAATGAAGAAGAGAAGAAGAGTGGTAGAAGTGATAAATTGGAAGGTGACTTCTCTTTCATCTTTGCAAGACAATTGCTCTTCGACACTTGGTTTGTCATGATCACTAGCACACTTGCCCCGAGTTTACACAATGGCAAAACATCAATAGAACAACAAATAACTGGATAGTAACTGGAGCCCCTCCCGGCCGTTTCCACGAAAAACAATGACTTTGTGTGGAAATGTTTGTTTGTTGTTTGCACAGATTGTTTTCAATTTGCTATTCGCAATTTTTTTTTCAATGTCCACTTTTCGGGAGACGAACAGAGTTTTGGAGGTGTGAAAGTGTGACGGCGACTCTAACAAAATCAGGATGTTTTTTCCGCGTTTTTCCACTTGAAAGTTCGCATTTGAAGTGTGGAAAATGATCTATGTTAGGGGAAGAGTTCTGGAAGAAAATAGGAAAACAGAAACAAAATGTGGAAGCGAAACATGCATTCCGCATGAATTATCGTTAGAAATTTGGGATTCTAGAGATGTTTTTTGCAGATTCTTTTTGTCATTTTTTTTTTAGAACTTTTTGAGAGGTTTTCATATAAATTTTGTAATAGATGCTGGTGAAACTGCAATGCGCCTTTGAAAAAAATCACGGTGGCCACCCACGAAGTTTATTCAAAATGCGTGAAATACCGTGTATTCGAAACTATTTTTCCGTTTTTTGCTGGAGGACCAGCTTGACTGAAAATTGCTTCATTTCGCATTATTCGTGAGGATAAAAATTGTGAAAATCTAAATTTTTCCAATTTTCAAAAAAAAATTTTTTTAGCCGGATTTTTGTTATCAGTGATGTGATATCACGGAAGATTTTCAGCAGAAAAAAATTCTGAAAAAAAAATAAATTTCCGCTTTGTCATTCTGGTGTCTGATCAAGTGATAGCAATAGTGATAGCGATAGTGATAACACAAAAATTAAAAATCTCAAAATCCTAATATCCGGGCGGCTAAAAATCCGGATCAAAAATCTTTGAAAAAAACTGAATGCCACAAGGAAATGATAATCACAATCATATGAAAAAGATAAATTTTTGAGAATTGGGATGAGAAACCATGAAAACCTTATGATAAGTGACAAGTGAAGGCTTCACCTTGTGAAAAAGGGAGACGTCGATTGAACTGAACTTTGATAAGGGCAAATGAAGGCAGTGATCATAACATAATCAAATTAACAGAATAACATAACAAAAAATCATCTGTACATGACGGGGACATGATTAGAACTTGAGGAATTTCAGAAAAGTGTCTTGACACTAAACCACCAAACTACTGTTGTGTCAAAAAGAAGGAAGTACAATTTCGCATTGTCTAAGAGCTCCCGGAAGATACATAATTTATGTAAGAAGCTTAGCAACTACCGGGGCCAGATGGTTTCCCCCTTCTCGTCCTACGCATCTGCCCTCTCCATCTCAAGCGAAAAACAATCCTATTTGGTGGTGTGGAGCGGAGGGGCGCCGAGCTTTTCGGAACCACAAAACCAATATCCTCCGAGTGGTCCTCTGCCCCGGTAACTCGATTCATTTCCCGTCCGTCAGCCAATGAGACGCTTGTTTTTTTTTCTCCTCATTTCTGCAAACTTGCTTCTTGGTTTTTGTGACTTTTGCTTTTCTGGTTCTGCCATTGATTTGAAAAAAAGAAAAAGATCGGCTGTTTTGCCGATTTGTCATCACCTTCCTATGTCGGCGTCATTCTCCGTGTGAATAGAATAGTGTATTGTGACCGATGTGTCAGGAGAGAAAACTGGTAGAGGGGGCATGCATCAAAGTTCCTTTTTTCCTATGTTTCGGGTTTTTTTCAGGAGGGATCGGAAAGTTTCAAATAAGTTTTGTTCCTGATATATATTTCAAAAAATGAGGATTAAAAAAAAGAACTCAAAAATCAAGAGGGAAAGTCAGAAAATCTAGTTTAAAAAATTTTTTTTCCCAATTTTCTCAATTTTTCTTTTTTTTTTCAAGAATTTTTTGAATAAACTCAAAATTTTGGTTATTCTGCAAAGATTTTCGTATTTTTCACTACTTTTCTCCATTTCTGATCAATTTTCACCATTTTTTGTTCTTTATTTTGCCCTAAAAAACTTTCAAAAGTTCAAAACCTCATAAACCCCTCATAACATTTCCATTTCCCATTTTTATCTATTTCCTTCCTGTTTCTCTATACCACCTCGCTTGCAACACAGCTTTTCCCACTTCCCCTCCAATCTCCTCGCCCATCTGTTGACCTTCTCTCTTTCTCTGATCTTTGGATTATCCCCGATCCCATCCTGCTAAAAATCACTATTACGAAATCCAAACGTGTTTTGTTCACCCTTTTCCCTATCAAAGTACGGTTCGTTCACGTCTTACTCACATATTTACCTTCACCAATTCCTATGATACCATTTACTCGATAACGGCCTATATAACCCCGCTGTCCCAATTCTCCTGTTCATTTCTGTTCAATTTCCCTTCAAAATGTCATATTCTCCGCTTCAAAGCTCCAATTCGCTGTCAAACTTGCAGAAGATGGTAACATGCCCTCCTCGTTCATTCTCGGTGAGTCCAAGCGGCAAGAAATGCGCAAGGCCCGCTTGCTGACGCATTGTTTGCTTCCGTGGCCATCGGAACAACTCTCTCGCGCACCTCCGACCCCTCGGACACACTTTTCGCTCGCCATTTTGTGTCCGACGTCTTATCGCAGTTGTGACAATATATATATGTCACTCTTTGTGCCACTTTTTCATTTTTGATTCCAATCGTTAAGCTTCTTCTTCTTTTTCAAACATAACTTGGTTTTCTTTCAGGAAATGAACATAAAACTCAAAGTAGCGTTAGTATTTATCTTCCTGCTCCATTTGTCGATCGCCATCGCGCGAAAGTCCACAACTGGAGTAGCCCACCATCGATTGGTCCGTCTGCACACAATATTCATCACGTCCACTGTCATGCTGGTCACGTCATTCTACATCTGGAAGCGTGTAAACCTCTCCATCACGTATGTTTTCAATTATTTCGCAATTCCTCAATTCCACCCTTCAGAACCTTCTTCCCTAGCCCAAATCCAGTTGGAAACCGACGCCTCCGACTTCTATGCTTCCAAGATGTTGCCCAAGCCCTTATGCTGCTCTTCCTCTTCCTCTCGCACATTGCATTGTTCTTCTTCTACATTCTCCTTGGTGAGTGTTTACATAGAGCTCGAATCTCCGTAATTTATGTGGGAATATGTAGTCACGTCATCGTTGTGATGCAAATTCGGTGAACTTTGAAAGTGTAGCAGACACAGTTTTAAACATAACGATATGCGAGAACATTCACCGTAAAGACCACATGGCACATAAATCTATCACATTTGGAAGGGGGAACTTTGAGATGACAATTTCTGCTCGCAAAAACATTACGACTTCTGGCGGGGAAGGGGACATGTCAAATTGAGCTGTAAAGTGCTCAAAGAGGAAATTTATGTGTTCCGACGTGTTCCGGTTATGGAAAGTGGTAGTGAAAGCGCTGAGATGCTAAAACAGGAATCCTTCCTATGATTGACAGTGATTTCAATTAAACTTGACCAAACTTAAGGATTTATACGTGTGCCTGTGTCAGGTGGCTCACAACTCAACAGTGTTCAATATCCAGCTTCCTCCAACCTCTAAATCCCCTTTTCCAGGCCCCGAACCCAATGTCATCGCTGTTACGAGTCTCAGCTTCATTGCTGCCTACGCCCATATCCTCATCTTCCTTGCCATTGCTGATCTCCTCCTGTTCACCTTCAAAGTCATCAACAACAAAGTCACACCTAACTCTGTTCATGCGTAAGTTCTTACTTCTCTAAACTGCTTGAAATTCAAGTTCATTCAGATATCTTGAAGCCAACCGCAGTTACCACATCGCTCTTGCCGTGTTCCTCGGGTTCATGTTCATGTTTGCTGGTCTGTACTCCACACATACGGACCCAGTTGTCAGGACTGCCAGCATTCCAATGAAGAAGTTCGACACCACCAAAGGCTCAAATGTCTCTCTCGTCCTTCTCTCTGATGTGCACATTGGTCCATCCGTCGGAAGATCCAGAATCCAGAGAATTGTCGATATGACCAACGCCCTGAAGCCAGACATCATCACAATTGCTGGAGACCTTGCGGACGGTCTTGTCAAGGATTTCCATGGAGCAGCGGAGCCATTATGTGACTTGAGAGCTCCAGGAGGTGTTTATTTCGCAACCGGCAATCACGAGTACATGCACGGAAATGTCACCGAGTGGTTCTGGTTCCTCGAGAACTGCAACATCACCGTTCTCCACAACTCCAACAAGCACTTGACACTCAACGGACAGAAACTTTGTATTGCCGGAGCAGATGACTTGTTTGCGGTTCGTGCTCATGTTCCGGGACATGGAATGGACCTGAGAAAGGCGCTTTCAACATGTGACTCCGACTCTACCAACATTCTACTTGCACATCAACCCAATGCCGCGAAAATAGTGCTGACGGATAAGGAATTGAGTCAGAAAGTGAACCTGATCCTCTCCGGACACACCCATGCCGGCCAAATGTATCCATTTGTGCCAATAGTGCATATTGCAAATGCGTTTGTCAGGTAAGCCTTCAAATTTCCAATTCCAAATTCAAATATCAATTTCCAGAGGCCGCTACTACGACAAATCCACCGACACTTATGTCTACGTCAGCGCCGGTGTCAACTACTTCGGGCCACCAATCAAAATGTTTGGAAGTTGCGAAATCATCTATATCAACATGGTCTAGTCAAAAATGCCATTCCGATGTATAATTAATTGTGAACATGACCCGGGTGACCAAAAAATCCTTCTCAAAGTTGTTTCGTTTAAACTTTTTACCAATCTATTTTTGTCGTCTTGAAAAATTTTTTAACAAAGATTATTTCCCTCTAAATCTGGTCAATTGAACATGAAAATTACATATGTATCATTATTATTTATTGAAAAATTGAAAAATAAAAAATATTTATCTTAAACAACTTCTCACGCTTTAATGCATTTCAATTCCCATTTTCTCTCTCAAAAAAGTGCAAAAGATACGAATCTGTCCTCGGAACAAGAACAAGACGCCTTTTGCATTACACATACACACACAGAAATGCTCACATGCCATTCATGGTGCTCGGCGAGCCCGTTTCCCCGCCGTCTCCTGCTTTCATCTGCTTCTCGTCACTTCGTCTTCATCTTTCTCTTCCTCCTCCCTCTCCATTCCAGTCGTGCCGCTTCCCCCCGTCCGCTCATTTTGAGTCTACACTTTCCCCTCGTTCTCGCTGTCTAACTCCCAACTTTGACAAAACAAAGATAATGGCGAAATATAAGAAAGGTGAGGAGGAACTAGTAATAAGCTTTGGATTAAATTCATTTCTCATTCTTTTTTCTCTTTTTTCTAGGCAAAGATGCAAAATACGCCGATGTGGTTGTTGATGACGACTACGACGACCTTCCAATTGCCCGCAAGATTGCCGAGCATACTAAAGAGGTACATGACGTCAATTACCCTTTTCTAACTTGTAACCTGCAGAAAGACCAGGAAATCCATTCCTCCTTCTTTGAACTCGATGGCAAACCATTTTCCGCTATCAACAAAACAATGCTGCCTATTTACATAGAGGATCCACACGACTAGTAAGCGTAATATTATTGTTTTCTGGGGGGAAAGGGACCTGGACTTGAATTTCGTGAATTTCAGTTTTGATGAATTCGGTTTTCGAAAACGAGAAGATGAAGATGACGAGTCAAAAAAGGAGAAAGAAGAGTCATCAAGTGAAGTGACGTCTTCATCCCAATTATCGTCGCCGCTAGAGAATAGTGCTCACAAGTAAACTAAATGGACTCTTTTCTGACTTGACCAGTTGTTCAGAATGAAACTCATCTCTTACATCCAAGATGTGCACAAGGAAGTGAAAGACGACGTCTTGTGGTCGCACGTTTTGGGTCCCGAGCTCAAAACGGATAGATTTGAGGAGCTGTTGAAAGAGGGTGGAATACCACATTCGATGAGGCCATTTCTCTGGCCACGGCTTTCCGGGGCTACTAAGAAGCAGAAGGATGCAAAGTATACTTATGAGAGTGTGCTGAGACAATGTGCACAGGACAAGCCATCAATTGGGGTTCAAATTGAAAGAGACCTGCTGAGAACTCTCCCGAATAACATTTGTTTCTGGAAGAAGAACTCTGAAGGCATTGAGGCATTGAGACGTATTTTGAAGTCAGTGGCTTTCATCTATCCGGATCTGGGTTACTGTCAAGGAATGGGTAAGAAACCACCAGTAATTACCTCGTCAACGAATTGTATGTTTAGGTGTCATTGTGGCGACCCTCCTGCTCTATTGCTCCGAAGAAACCACATTCTGGATGATGACAGCTCTCATTGAAGACATCCTTCCACCCAACTTCTATACCCAAACCCTACTGGGCTTACAAGCCGACGAACGTGTCTCCCGGCATCTGATGAAGTGCCACGTTCCTGATTTGAACAAGGCACTTGAAGATCATGAAGTTGAAGTACACACCCGTTCACACATCCTTTCTAGATGTTGTTACCCTTTCAGATCTCCCTGCTCACCGTCAATTGGCTCCTGACTCTATTTGGATCCGTTTTTAGAACAAGAGTGCTTTTGAGAGTTTGGGACTTCATTTTCTATTCTGGAAGTGTCAATATCTTCCGGGTATGTCCACTTCGACTGTCATTGAACATTATGGACTTCAGGTGATAATATCCATTCTGAAAATGCGAGAAGAAGAAATAGTGGAGATCGCCAACACCACACAGTCTTCAGCGGACATCTTCACTGCCTTGAGCCAACTCCCGACATCTGTAAGCCCTATCTCAGACTACTGGACTCAGAAAATTACTAGATTTCAGGTCACCGAAGTCGAAAAAGTGATTGAGTACATGGGATCCTTTGAGTTCACTATCACCGACCACCTCATTGCCGAACTCCGTAAAAAGCATCAAGCTGTGCTGATGGCTGACCAGGGAATGATAGTGAACACCTCGACGGATACGAACTTGCCAAAGCAGACCACCCAAAGAAGAAAGTTGACTAGATCCAAGTCAATTATCAAGCAGATTTTTAGTTCTAAAGATGATGTAAGTCAGATGAATCTGAATATCTGAAATGAACCGGTTTTTAGGCCGCAGACCCCAAAAGCAAGAACATTCGCCAAACTGAAATCCTGGTTGACTTGAAGGAATCTGTTCTGCAAATCTGTCGGTATTTCATCTCTTGTGATGAGAAAATGGAGTTGAATGTTTGTACCCAGGTTGGTTTTTGTTACAATAACCCCCATGAATTTTGATGTGGTTTCAGGCGGATTACAGCCCGGAGAGTCACAATAAGGATATTGCGAACTACTTGAAAGGCAGGAGAATTGGTGCTAAGCGGGCAAGAGCATTGTTGGATTTTGCGAGAGAAGAGGAAAATGAGCTTGGGTTCAGGTGAATAAGAATGAGATTTCCAATTTGCATAGAAAATGAGAATCTTCTAGGAAGAATGACATCATCACAATAATTAGCGAGAAGGACGAGCACTGCTGGGTCGGCGAAGTGAATGGATTACGCGGTTGGTTTCCGGCGAAATTTGTGGAAGTGGTCGACGAGCGCGGCAAGAGCTACACAATATATGGAGATGAGGCCGTGTCGCCCGAGATCACCGAGTACATTCGTGGTCGATTAGCTAATAGCTTCCGGCAAATAATGGACCACGGCATTCGGGAGAACTTGATGTACACCTCGATGGCCTATCATCCGTGGTCGTTCATTGAGGACATCTCGTATTATTCGGTGGAGAAGAATTTCAATTCAGTGTATTCGAGGTTGACGCTTTGTAACACGTTTAATCTGGATGAAGATGGAAAGGTGAGATAGATTGGAAGAGGAAAAATGGAATCTGAACATTGGGAAGTGGAACCTGAACTGAAGGCAGGCATGTTAAAAAGATTTGACCCAGGCAGGGCTCGAACCTGCAATCTTCTGATTAGAAGTCAGACGCCTTATCCATTAGGCCACAAGGCCACGAGTCAGACGCCACTGGCGCTCGTATATGTGTACACAACTGAAAATGTCCACTAGCTGGCGCCGACCACCAGGGAGAATGGGGGCATTGCGAAATATTTTCTTTCTGGACAACATGTTCTTTTTCTGCCAGGCAGGATGAGGAAAATTGAGTGTTATTGAGCTGAACCTTAACTTTGAAAAAAAAAACCTATGAATTGGGAAAGGAAAACATTTTTTGAAAAATCTGATATTTTCCAAAAGACAATGGAAAAATGAATATGTTCAAGTCACAACGAAACCAACCGGTTTGTTGTGACTTGGAACATTGCCAAGTGACAAGAGACAAAAAGATTTGACCCAGGCAGGGCTCGAACCTGCAATCTTCTGATTAGAAGTCAGACGCCTTATCCATTAGGCCACAAGGCCACGGTTGCAGAGGCGACCATTTTCTTTACTTGTGTGCGGCGTCTCATTGTTTCCAACATGATCTTTTGATAGTTCAACTTCAAAGTTACACACATTTCTCTTTCAGATCTTGACGCCCGAAGAACTGCTATTCCGTTCTGTCCAACTGATAAACGACTCTCACAACGCTGTCTCTGCGCATTCCGATGTGAAATTGAGGTAACAACTTGACCTTTGCTATCTATCTACGTGTCCATTTCATTTCAGAAGTCTTCTCGTTGTTGGTGTAAACGAGCAATGCATTCACCTGTGGTTTGACCTTCTCTGTTCCGCCACACAACACGAACACATCAGGAACAAGTATTACCACAGTTGGGCGTTTATTCGCTCGCCGGCATGGCGCCAGATAAAGTGTGACCTGCGGCTGCTAAGTCAGTTCTCGTTCAACCTAAGCATGTCGTTTGAAATCGAGGGAATTGATAAGAAGAAGCGGAAGTTTGTCAATGGGGTAAGAGAACTTTTGTTACAGTCGGAACAATTCATTTTTGTACGTTTTTGCAGTTACTTACAAGTCAAAAGAAGAAGATTCTGTCGACAGTTGTGTCTTCTTCACAGGACAACAAAACGAATAGCGATGAACCGCTGAAGCAAGGGGTCACTGACATGCTTATCAAGCACCACTTGTTCAGTTGGGACTTGTAAACCTATCCGTTTAGTTCCGCATTCATTTCCGCATTCATTTTTGTATTTTATTTCTTATTTCTAATTCCTTATCTCCCCCATGCTTCTTTTTTGAAATAATTTCCTTTTCTGTCTCTGTTGCCACCCGGGTTCGGTTCGGTTCTGGTTTCATGATCTCTTGCGACAATTTCTAGCGATCCCCCCGATTTCTCATTTCTCATTTCTCACATGATCCACACAGATCAAAGCCCAGGATAAAACGATTGAAAATAAATGCATTTTTACATACAAAAAAGAAATTCAGATCAAAATCAAAACACATGAAAAATCGGGTTGAGAAGCAGGTGTTATCAAACGGGCGGTAAAGGAAGCGAGATCAAGGTGGACAGCAGCAGCAGCAGGTGTGAATAAAATTTAGACGGTACATTGATTGATGCACACCACCCGGTGCATCGGGGTTTGCGAGTGGTGGAATAGGTGGCCTTGGGGACTCATCCGGTTCAAACCCACAGAGAACTTCCATGGGGAGCAGCCGGAAAGGTTGGCGTCTTGCTGTTCAGTGGAAAACACTGATCTGGAGAATGAGGCAACCACAACTCCGTTTTCATATCGGAGACCGTACACTTGAACGTTGTTAATCTAAAAACCCTTTTTAGCAATGTCAAGACCACCTCGAGTTACCCTATCCGGAACCGGAGACTGGAATCCACGAACAAACTCGTCAGTGACAATGACCCTTCCGTTGAGAACACGAACAACGATGACATCGAGACCAGAGTACTGTAAAGTAATCTTTCTGAACTAAACTACCTTCTACTTTACTCTCTCTCCCTAATTAGATCAATTGCTAGGCCCCTCATTTGTCTTTAGTTGAGTCGTTGTAAATAAATGGTTCACTGATGTGTGGAAGGTCAAAAAAGCGCTGGCCGCTTATTGTCTTGAACACTATTACGGTGAGAAAAAGTTTCACGGAAAGAAAGGGAGACAATAGACTTATGACACTTACCATACTGTTTCCAAAGCCAATGGCGGTCCAGCCAGCTCCATTTGGTGGGATTCCGGTCAGGACGACACGGAAGTGAATTGTGCTATCGCGAATGCCATAAGTGATTTGTTGACCGTTAATGACGAATGTACACGGTGTAGAGGACACGGAAGCTGGACATTCGGATTTGAAGAAAGTTAGGGTTCACAGTAGACCTACCAACAAGAAGAAAGAAAGCAATTAATCGGATCATGACTTTTTTCGGATGTAAGATCACAAATATATAGATATATCAAAGATGTTGCCGTCGGCCGAGAGATGCTTTGATAAGGCGCCCTGTATGCCCTCGCGGTCTTCCCAAGTGTCCCCCCGACATCGTCCCCCGTAACTCCGCCCCTGAAAAAGGCGGGCGCGGGTCACGGTAAGAAACAAAAATTTGCAAGTGAAAGTGAGTTCTTGAGACTTGAGACAAAGACGGACATGCGGGGGCCGTTTGCGTTTCGAATCACAGTTATGTCTCTCTGGAATTAGCCATTTGTTATCAATGGTTGATGTGATTGAGGGAAGCGAGGCGGTTAAACTGAACAAGAAACCAAAAAGTGACAAGAAAGATCAATTCTGATCTGTACTCAAGTGGAAATGTGGCCTATGTCTATTGTTGTCAAAAACAATGTAAAAACTTAACCGTAAAGGGTAAAAGCCATTAATTTGACGAAATTTTTCAAATTTTTCAAATTTTCAAGTTCCTCAATTTCCGGCTGGCCATAACGTTGGAACAAACAATTACATTCTCAACCAATTTCACTCTGGGAAGATCAAAAATCTATCTATCTCTTTCTCTCAATTCCACTTCCCCTGCAATTCCAATTTCCGTCCAGCACTTCACTGCTCTCTCAACTTTTCTATTTGTCTTCCTGGACGCCGAGGTCGCTCGCCATTTCTTTCGAAAACACTCTGCCGACAATCGTGGCCTTGTGGCCTAATGGATAAGGCGTCTGACTTCTAATCAGAAGATTGCAGGTTCGAGCCCTGCCTGGGTCAAATCTTTTTGCATTCCTTTCACTTGGCAATGTTCCAAGTCTCAATGAAACCGGTTGGGAGATGATGAACAAATTCCTTTTTCCATTGTCTGAACTTTATCACCTTTCCATTTTTGAATCCGATTTCCCAAAAAGCTTTCACTTTTCACAAGTCATAAAATATACAACATATCGATAACGACCCACACCCTTATTAGTGTAAAATAGTGAGTGTGTGTCTTTTTAGCGCCACTCCGAATTGTTACAACCCGCGAAACCCATGAATAAACGCATAGTTTCCCTTTTTGTTATGTTTTCACCACAGGGGGCGCCTATGGTCCAAGTTTTCAAAGAACAAGTGATTGACAGTCACGTTGCTACGTTTCAGATGATGGTCACTTACTTTGGTTTCAAGATTTCAAGTTTTCAAGGTCAAAAACCGTCGGAAAGTACAAGTGCTGTCAATTTCGAACCCTTGGCAGATTCGAAAATTGGTTTTCAGGTTCTCTCGCAGACACTCTTACAAAAACTTCTGCAAACTGAACTTTGCACGTCATCCGCCGAGATCAATGAAACATTTTCATGTATAGGGGAAAGGGAAGGGACGTATAAATAAAAAGGGGAAAAATCGGATAGAATACAGTCTGACAACATTTGACAACGGCACCGAGTAGGTAAAGAGTTGGGAAGAACTTACTATTTTAAGGATAGGGGAACTTATCTTCAACAGCATCAGAATCACAATTGAAAAATAAGAGAAGAGAAGTGAAGAAATGGAAAGAAAAATGAAAAAAGTGACAGAAAAGAAAGAAAGTTGGGGGAAGAAAAAAGAACACCGGCTCACATTTCAAAGGAAAACTTAACTTGGTGGGGAGAGGACTGAAATGCAATGAGGGACAGAGAAAAAGTAACCACACTTCCTATTGGACACCCTGAATTGTGATCTAGAAGTCTGAAATGGTGGGATGGCAAAATCTTTGCATAAGAAGGAGGTAGAGGGTGATAAATGGGTGAGGGATGATTAGAAGAAGCGGATGGCAAGGATAGTGACCAGAAGAGAGGATATGGCGGTGGTGACGGAGGAGCCCTTTGTTTCTTCTGGAAATGAATGAGATTATGAATGAGTAAGTTACAGTTAGATAGGAATCCTTGGAAAATTATGTGGCAAGCTAGATATGATACTCATAGTCAAAATACAAGGGGGATTTTTCTAAAGGATGCTACTGGACAAGAAATGTACCTAACGGCTTTATTTTTGCACTGATTTTTTATTTCAGTGCAAAACCCGTGCAAATACGTATTTTTACGCATAGAGCTAGATCTGTAGCAGCCTGGCTTTCGCCAAGTTTTAGCCAAATATAGTCTGATACCCTTATTTGTAACCTTACCTTTCTCCACAACTTGAAGCTCAACCTTCATTGCATCCTTGGCCATGCTTCCCCATCCCAGCGCGTTTCTAGCCTTCAATTGAACGTGGTACTTCTCTCCCTGCTGCAAATAAGTCGTCAGGTCCACGGTATGGGTCCACTTGTCGTCTCCGTTGTTGTCACTCTTCTTGACTCTGACACTGTCGCAATCCTCTGGCAGGAAGTGGTCAGCAAGCTCGTTTCGGTGGCAAAGCTGGTATTCCAGGATCTTGTTGTAGGCTCTGACGGTCCAGGAGAGCTCCGATCCATCCAGAGAGAGTTGCGGTGGTCCCGGGCGGCCTGAAGCGTTCCGAGTTCAAAACCAATTATATTGCCTATCTGTCGCCTATGTAAGTCACCCCGTGTTTCCTCCCCTAATTCATTATGTAAATTTGTCGGGAGGCCCGGCGCTTATTCAAAAGGTGAGCCCCCTGAGCCCGGTGCGAATAATGAGGCCTCGACAGGTGAATTATTCCCCTCTTTTCCTAACACACAACACCGGAGGAAACACGAAAATGATTGCCAATTAGTCAAATGTCATCGTCCACGCACCACTAACGTGCACCACAGCGGTCACTGAGCCGAGTTTGTTGGAGATCCGGCAGGCGTAGTCGCCAAAAGCCTCCTCGGAAATGTCGCCGACGGTCAGGGTGGACTTGCTGTAGCCATTGAGGCGTTGGGCCGTCTCCGAAGTTTGTTTGAACTTGTCGTCATTGAACTGCAAGTACGTGGTCATTATTCATCAGGGGCGGTTCGCGTGACATACGTTAATCTTGTATCCATTGAAGAGCCACTCAACTTGCGGCACTGGAGTTCCGTCATAAGTACACCAGAACGAAGCGTTTTGGTTCTTGCGCACTGGGATGAATGTGTCCTCGTTTTTGACCCATGGTTTCTCTAAAAAGCCATGAGAATAGTACAGGAGACCAAAATGTGAAACATTGTGTTTTTAGATAGTTTAAGGGAACTAAGAAACTAAGGAACCCATTTGGTATAGACCATAGAAGAACTTATCTGATTTTGGGTTAGGTTAGAGGAACTGAAATGTCTCTTCCCTTTTACTTGGCCCGACCATAAAATATTATAAAGTATTATAAATATTATAAATATACATATCAATACGTTTCTCATTCCCACCCATATGGTCTGGCATGTTGGATCGGATAATCGCAAATGCACATCATTTTGTCAATCCCCCGCACAAACTGTCACCTATTCGAGCCTTTTCGATCAACCATCTGTTGGATGAACCCTAAATCCCTCTGCCTCCAATTAACCGTCTCAGTTTTTACAGGATTAATTTTAATTTCCCTCTCCCCCATCTTCCGATAAACAAAAATATTAGATGATGCTAGCCATGGGTACATCATAAATTGCAGCTGCCCCGGCTTTTGTTGTTCCAACACCTCCGGGCAATTGGTTCGGGGGGACAGGGCAGATGTTGTGAAATGATTCTGATTCAATGTCCAAACACAAGCACAACACAACACATCACTTTCTCGACTACTCACCTTCTCGTTCTCCTTGGAGCGGCTCTGAAAAAGAGATGAGTGATTGATGGCACACGTCACGGCAATTGCTGTTTATCAAAAATGCGAATCAAAATCAGTCAGTTGCACTCGCTCAGTTGTACACCGCAAAAAGTGATAAATGATTGGATTCTTCTCTCTCGGCTTCTCATCACACACACACACACAAAAGTTCAAAACACTCGGATCACAAGAATGCTTACCAGCAACATGGATGTCAATCGTGGCTCTGTCGACTCCTGCAACATTCTCGGCGAGGCAGTTGTACTTTCCAGCGTGGTGCTTCTTGACGTCGGTGATGATGATTCTGGCACCTCCGTGCTCTCTCTTAATGTCTTCCGGAAATTTGGCAGCCTGTAACCCACCCATTAAAGGATCAAGTCACCGAGTCATGATACCCAGGGACCAGCAATTAGTTTGCGGATTAGGAGAATGGGAGGCAATCAAGGCACGTACCTGTTTGGTCCACACAACGCCTGGCTTCGGGTTGCCCTCCTTCACATGGCACGTGATCACGAGATTCTTCTCACCCACGCGAGCATGGTAGACACCTGTGTCCGGTGAGATGACGACGAGCGGTTTGACTGCAAACATGTCAATGTCACATCTTTGCGCAGATGGGACACGCCGAAATTTCGAAAGACATTGCATAATGACAAATGGCTAATAATAAGCATCGGGAGGGGTTAACGACGATCAGATAAGGAGAAGCGGTTCAAGTGGACTAAACTAAACATTCTGAACATTCTGATTCCCATTCCTAGTTTACTGGCAAAGTTATGAGGGGACTCATGGGAGTGGAATCGAGAGCTCACCTTGAACCTTGACCACAAAAGTGATGCTCTCTTCCGGCTCGGCCAGAGCACACGAGTAGTTGGCCGAGTTGATTGGCTCGACTTTCTTGATGGTCAGCACAGATGTCTAAAAGAATTTGGTTGACTGGTCACTAATCAAGTGTAAATCAAGTTACCGAGCCTTCCATGGACACTTCGTATCCTCCGTAGGTGTCAAGAACATCGTCATCAACGGCCACGACATCTTCGTTCTTTCTCCAGATGATTGCGACGGAAGTGTCGTCCACGTCACAGCGCAGGCTTAGAGATTGACCTTCTTTGGCCTAAAAGTGAAAATCGGTTAGGGGGAACTGAAAATTGAGCGTCTGAAGGGTAACTTACAACTTGAGTTCCTCCTTTCGTTCTGATATGGGCAGAGGCTGGGGTGGCAAATACCAGGAGACCAAGTCCGATCAGGATCAAATTCATGATGCTGAAATGAAAAATGAATGTTAGCTAGAAAACTTGAAAAAAGAGAAAAGTACGGAAGCAAGGAAAAACATATAGCAATTGTACTCATTCAATTGTCTCTCACCTCCCAGACACTCTATTTTACAGTCACTCTCTATCGCTCACTGTCCTTATCATTAGTATAATTGTGTACAACTCCCCCACTAGTGACTAAGACTATCAGAGTGGCAGGAATGGAGCACAGGCAGTAAAACTCGTCCGTGATTTGCTCATCCGTCCTCCCCCTTCTGTCCATGCAAAAGGACAACAACAGAAGCGTTGGAGGGGCGGGTGTGGAGAATGGAGAAAGTGGCGATATGAATTAGGGACATTTACGATTCCCTTGATGATTCTGGTGGCCGGGAGCCACTGAATGTTCTGATTTTGAGGGGTGGAAGTGGAGGAACTGAGGAACTCAATTGAAATGGAAACCTTTGTTTGGAAACAACAAATATTGTTTATGATTTAGCTTCATCTCTCAATCACCTTGTGACTCAAAGAAAAAAGTGGGTTGGAAACAGAGGGAAGGTGTCCTGTTTCTGTTTAGTTTATGTTTGCGTAGGAGTGTGGTCCATCAGGGGAACACTATTTGCCAATGATAAGGAAGTGGGGTCGTTGAGAGGGTTATAACACATTAGTGGCTAGAACTCGGTTCCTTCCACAAAGCTCCGCCCCTAGCATAAGAAAAAACTGTTGAAGATTTGCGGAGGAGTACGTGGGTGCTGAGATGAGATATACACTTTATAGAGCAACTGATGAAAAATAAGAAATGATGAGGACAGAAAGGAGAAAAAAACGCGAGAGGATTCCTATCGGCGAACTTTTTTTGCTTGCGTGTTAAAACGGAGGATACGGGATCACACACTACTTGCAATCGCGAGATATATAATAAAATCATGTGAACATTGCTGTGGTGCCGTTTAGTACGAAAAGTGACAGAAAGCCTAAGCGGTCCCCCATTTCAATAAACGCCTTTCAAACTGATGAGCCTCAGAGATTGAATGACCATATGAGAGGGGCCAAGGGGGGAGGGGTGGGGTCTGCCGGAATGGGGGGTGGTCGGCTAATTGTGGGTGGGTGGGCTAAGGTCGGAGGCGACTCAATCAGGGCATCCGGGAAGAGGAGTCTATTGTGCTCCGAGTGTTGCATAATATCGTGATGAGGGAAAAAATGGAGGAGATGCGCGAGATTCTTGTTTTTGCTGGAGGGGAAGATGGGATGAGGTTAGGAGTTGTGTACTAGAGTAAAGGAGCCTTAGAACTATGGTCAAAAGCATAGGTCCTAAAGATGGGAGCTTGAACTATAGGGTTAAGAGCCTGTGACCTTAAGGTTAGGGTCTGAAGCCTGTGGCATGAAGCCTGGGGACCTAAAACCTGGGCTTAATGGCTAGGGCGTGGAACCTGAGATCCTGAGCCTGGTGTCTAGCACCTATACTCTAAAGCTTGAAACCTTGGGCCTAAACTCTGAAAACTATAACTTTTGAGTCCGACGCCTTGCCCCAAACTCTAGTGCCTTAACCCTAGGGCTTATGTCGAGCCATGAGACTAATACACAGCTATACCTAGTCTGTTATCTCTACCCGGAACTTTCCTACAATGAGAAAAGTAGACACACTTATCATTCACAAAAAAGTGTCATTGAAGTGTTGGAGACAGCTATTTCTTTATCCCCTACCGCCCCACCGCAAAAAACTGGCTAAGGCAGACAGATAGGCGTGAAAAATGAGGTGTGAACATGAACGTCTTGTGAGTGACGAGTGAACTGAACCTCGAGCCTCAAAAAGGGGGCGGACGACGGCTGGTGCACTTTCCATCTTTGCCCCTCCTCTCGACACATAAAAATCGTACTTTGCGGTGAGTGGTAATGGCGCCAAATGGTGAGCACCTGTCGTTTTACATTGCGACCCCGAGAAAAGAGGGAATGGATTGGAAAGATGAAAAAACAGAGTGCGGCAGGTGTGGTATCAATTCTTGTCTTGAAACACGCAATATATGTCTAAATGGGACAGGGGCAGCTGCAGTTTGAGGGTTAACCAGGAGAAGTTGAAGAGGTGTGTGTACATAGGGGTTCCGGAATGACCCCAAGGGGTTGAAGGCCGGAACGGATTCTTGTATGCATTTGTTGCATGTTACTTTCGGGAAGGAAAGTGCGTACGGTGCGCAAGGCGAGAAACTTATTATTAATGTTTAATGGGTTCGTTCGACTACTTGCGTCGTGTACGGAGTTTTGAATAGAAGAACGGTCAGGAAAGGGTGGGGTTGTGCCTTGGAAATTGGAAATGCAACTTGGACAACAAGAATTCTTGCTTTTTAAGGTTAGAAAGGGGAAAAAAGCTTGCGTGTTGTGTTCCAAGGTTATGACCAGCCGAAAGGAAAAATTGGGTGAAAACGAGTGACAAAACGAGGAAAGCAATAAGATTTTGTTGCACACACTTATCTTCCCTCGTTTTTTTCTTGTCGTCCTCGCCGAAAAAAGGAGAAGAAGCAGCAGAGTGGACACAAAATGACCAGAGGGCGAAAGCGTCTTGGCGAAAAAGTGTGGCCAAAACAAAAAAGATGAGGGTTTGATTGAACTACTGAATGTGAATGTTGCAGAAGGGAAATTGAAGGTTTTATAGCTAGCAAGAGTTGGATTTCGATTTCGAAACTTTTTCATTTTTTAGTTGTCAGATCCGGTATGAAACTGTAAAGGTGTGGGTTGGAAGGTAGAGAATGTAAGAATTGACCGGATGATTCATAGGAAAAGTATTACGAGAAGTGTAACTAGACTGTGTGCACAGCACAAGGGATGATGTGTCTCAAATAGTAAGAATTCCTGGAGGCTCCACAAAGTCGGAGATTTGAATGGAAGTAAGAAAAGGCGGGAGGATGAATTGCGGTGTTTATGCAATACAGTGGGATTGGGGCGTGGATTAGGAAAAGTCTAACGGGAAGCGAAACGAGTGGACAAACCGGGGATTACTGCCGACAACAGGGCCAATTGTGTAAGTATATGGCGTGTCGTGCCCTTTGGTTTTCGAGATGTTCCGGAAAAAGAAAAGAGCGCATCCTTCCGGGAGCGCATTTTTAAATTTATGCACGAATACATCAAATTAATGAATGAGCTCAGCCTCGGGTGCGCAAAAACCACCGAGATCGGTATCTTTTGAAGCTGTCGTGAGAGACGGGAAGGAAGGGCAAAATTTTGAGGAGGGGAAGAAATATGGGGTGCACTTTTGGGGTTGTGAATGGTAGAGGAATTTAAAAAAAAGAAGGGGGAATGAGTCTGGGTCGGTCTGGCAGATGGAAAGTGCAAGTGGAAGGGTGAAATCACAAAAAAAATTTTTGGAGACAAAAACGGGACGGGGACAGATTGGAGAATGAGAAATTAACAAGAAAAGGGAACATTTGGACTCAGGAACACTTCAAAATGGTTTCAAGTTGTTGAAATCGGTATTTCCAGCCTGTTTCAGACAGTTCAAGCTGCATTTGATCTTTTTTTCGCATTTTCGGGCAAACTTTAGGTCAATCAAATCAAACTTTTATACGTTGCTAAAACATTGTAAAGCAACAAGAATAAGCCTGCTAATTTTTGGGAAAAACACACGATTCTGGAATAAAGGGTTTTTTTTCAAAATTGAGAAAGTTCTGGTGTTTCTAAGCCGGTCAGAAGCTCGTGCTAAACAAACAATGCACCATGACAACTGGGAAAGAAAAGAGGCAGGAACCGGGAGGAGGTCCCGAGATAATGAGTCCAATGTTATGATGCGGGACGCCGATATAAACGTACGTGCGGCGGCGAGACCGTCAAGCGGCACGCCTTTCAAGTCAACCTCCCTCCCACTCATTAGATATGGAGCTAGCTGTCAGCGGATCCTAATGAGACTCCATGTCACAGGTACCTTTAAAGCCGATGACTTTTGAAAACTTGTCAGGCGTGTAATCTCTAATAGAATCTAATTATTTGTGTATATGTGTCGGGTGGCTTGAAAGTGTTTGGTGCACTTGTGCCAAACTCTCCCGGAGGTCAGATGAGTCTGGGTGGGGGTGGAACATCAAAGTTAATTGCTTTCTATTTTATTCCTCCTGGAAATTTTGGCAGCTTTGCAGCAAGGCCTTTCTCGCACGGCTAATCTAATTAAACTCCTTTTGGCTGCTGAATGGTGGATTGGATGAAGGGGGCTTTTCGGTAATTTCAATGGGAAATGTCAAAGTTCAAGTCAAACGTTCTCATAACATTGGCAACAGTACAGACAAAGCGGTAATCGAAAGAGAAGGCGAGTAAGAGGTCAATATAGATATGATGACGATAAGAAACACGATCCACTGATCGGTTAGTTTTATAGCTCTAACCTTGGACACACACCCGTATGAAATGTATATGAACATAAAACGAAGAAGAGGGTCTGAAGAGGAACATGTTGCGCGAATAAGAACTTTTTGAGGGAAAAAATGAAGGGAAGAAGTGCAAGAGAAGTACAGGAGGCAGGAGAGCGGAACAAGGATGAATTTTTGAAAAGGAAGGGGTGGGGGACATTTTTTGAGAGGGGAATGGATTTTTAGAGAAAAAACGAGCGGGAATTTGAATCAGGATAAAAAAGTAACAGTTTTAAAAAAATTTGGAAATATTTTTTTTCAAATTTTTTATTTTTGAAAATTCCATTTAAACTTTTCAATTCTTCACGAATTCTTTGCAAATTTCGATTTGGATGTGGGAAAAATTACCAGAAACCTCAAAAGTGTCATTTGCACTCTGCTGACCACCACTATCGCAACACAACTTCCCCGCTCTCTTTTCCCAGCTACTTTAGTAGTTAGACAGCTATCCCAAACTGTGAAAAACGATACGGTAGATTTGACTTCTCCCCCATTTTTTCCCAGAGAATACACACAAAACGATTAGCGACAAAGTGCACTCTCGCATGAAATTTGGGCTGGGAAGTGAAGAAAGTGGTGAGGAAAGGGAAATACGGAGAAAATGGCGAATTTACGGTGGTGGGCGATGGAAAATGAAAATGAAAATGAAAACCAAAACAGGACATGCAAATTATTAGCGGCGCTGGGGTGTTTGGGCGAGAAAAACGGAAACATCACGGTGGAGTGACCACTATAAAGTGCGTTTGTCGAATTATTATTATTATATTAATATTATTATGAATTGTGATGGTGACTGGTCGGTTTATCACATTTTCGCATTAGCGCCCGCATTGTGACGGAGATAGGGAACTACAACTGGAAAACTGAAAATCTGCTCTAAAAGGGGAATAATTAGTGCTATTAACCTTGAAATAGGTATGCCCTATCCGATCCATTCTTCCTCTAAAATCCTATAATTACTCGATAAAGACCGCAAAATCGAAACGGACAGGAAACGGGGCGAGGAATAGGAGGAAAAGCAAAACGTGTGGTGTCACCTGTCAAGAAGCCGCGAAAAACGACATAAAACTAATTGTTGACAGGAGCTTGAAGCACTAGGTATTAGTTGATTTGTTATTTCTATGATTCTTATCAAATCGAAAGTGAAAAGGTCAATATGTAAGTGTTCTACTGGGCCGTGGTAACCTGATTCCGAGCGCACGTTACACTGGAGTGCGGAGGGGGAAATTATGAAAACTTTACCTCACATATATCTCTTTTCTTTATCATGTGTGTTGTTCTGAGGCAGTTTTTGACATGTGGCTCAATGGATTTTTGAGATTTTTTCTGATTTGCTTTTTGACTCGCATTTGACAACAGGTGCCAGATTTGATGAATTGAAATGTATTGAAATAACAAGAAAAACCAATTTTTACCCATTTTCCTATCGAAATTGGTCAGTAGTAGTATAAAACCAGCTATATACACGAAAAGAAGTGAAATTTCAAGTGTTTTCAATACAAATCACTTGAAACCATGACCCCCGTCTCATTTCAAAGGGGAGAACCTCTTGAAATGCGTGAATGATAGTCTTCCGCCCTTTTATGTGTGTTTGGACAGCTTTCAAGAAACATGTTGGAAAAGGGAAGGTCAGTTGAAGAAAAAGTGGTTTATTTGATGAAATTAGAATTATGAAATACTCGCTTTTTGTGGCTTAGGTTGTTTTTAAAGTAAAACGGAAATATTAGAATTGAAATTTGACAGAAACAACTTTTAAAATTGAAAAAAACACATTTTTTTAATACAGGAGTTATTCCTCTGAATTTACAGAATTTGTAGAAGACGTTGGGCTTCTGACTTCTCCAATCGAGACAGAAGTCTCTGACATTGTCTCTTCTGAATTTGCAGATTCCTCAGTGACCGCTTCTTCGATTTCCGGGTAGTTTTCTGGATTCTCTTCCTCCTCTTCGTCAATGAGAATAGTGTCAGTGGTAGCGATGCTGGAGAGAGCGGTTAAGGTTTCTTTGGTGGTTTTGGGGGATCTGAAATGATAAGTACACCTCTGAAGACATCCAGAAATCACTTGAAATCACAGACAAGTGAGAAGTTGCCGCAGACAGTCAGAAACTTCATGCTCTCTCCTCTCCCGACTAGTTTCCCCTCGCGAAACCAGCGACCTAGTCAACAAACTCTCTCCATGCGGGTATGTCTGCTTTCGTGGCGCAATAGGCAGCGCGTTCGGCTGTTAACCGAAAGGTTGGTGGTTCGAGCCCACCCGGGAGCGAAACTTTTTGTTTTCACCTACCCAACATGTTGTTCAGCGGCTTTCACAGCATCTGCCACTTTATTGAAGACTCTTGACTCATCAACCACCTCGTAGAAGTCGGTAGCGTCGAATAGCCGTTTCAATTCAGATTTTTGAACTACAAAGTAGCACTGGACACCGGCAGCTGACAAATCCACAAAAACACTTTTCAATGTAGAAAGGCCCAGATAGTCAACATATGGAAACCCGTCACAATCAATCACCAGCTTACACCGGTTATCAGATCGCTGGTCTCTCTTCCAGCGTCTCCGGGCAGCTTTTAGCTTCTGAAACAAGTGTCTATCCATCAATCAAACGATATATATTCCGGACTTGTTTACAAACAAAAAACGAACGAACCGAGTCAAAAATATCAGCGCTCCTGTCAGAATTCATCTGCTCAATTGTCACGAATGATTCGGATTTGCATCGTTCCCATTTTTTGACACACTGCCACACGGACTGCAACAACAACTTTGGCGAAGAGGGGACTATTAGAACTGACCATTGTGAATCTGTCACTGCTCGTGAAAATCAACGGTGCGTCCATTCGGAAAATGCAAACATTGCCTTGGATTCGTTCCAGGTCTCGTTTTTTGGTTTCCTTGAAGCTAGCGGTTGTTTCGTCATGGGAGAGGAAGTGCCACTTTGGTCTAGAGCTGGGGATTTGAAAAATATGATCATTATGCTCTACCTACCTCTGAGTCCTTATAATAGTGGTAAGGACCGCGAACCCAATGGCCATAAGCAATCCTTCTCCCATATCGTAACAAACTGTTAGGAAGAAGCTCATGAGCCAAATTGCCTGAACAACAATGGATTCGGAGTTAAATTCACAATGTTCCTTACAAAATCTATCTTGAAAACCGGCCATAAACTCTTCAACTCTCCAAACTTCTCCAACATTCCCTTCTGCGCGAATATAATCATTGTGGATAATATGCATTGTGGAAGGTATTCCAGTGCGGGTCCGATGCATAATATCACTGATAACAAGGCCAGAGATGAGAAAAGACAAGTTAATTGGGTAGACCCTCCAACGGCGGCTCCTACAACACTTCTTGCAAAGCCAGAGGTTACTGGAAACACTGGGAAGAAAGATGAGAGAACTCCGACGAATCCGAGGGCGTAGAGTTCCTGAAACAAGTTGTCAACAGGGATTACTGTAACACTGACCTGTCCATGGTTGATTTTGTACTTGTACCGCTTTTCTACAACTTTCGCTACCGTAATATGAATCGCAACAGCTGTGATCGCAATCGCAGCTGCATTCAGTCCAATGTGTCTTATCAAATCAAATCTTGGTAGAGACGGCGGAGGGAACCTGCAATATATAGTGAATTTTATTCCCTGACTCATTTCCAATCACGATGTTTGAAGTCTTACTCGGTTGGAATGTTCCCGACAACCTTCACGTCATGCCGGCGGGATAGTTCCGCAAAGTTTGTTGCAGTAATACCGACGACCACCTGAGCAGAATTATCAATATTGACATTTGATCAGGGGTCATCTTCTCACCAAAGCAAGTTCGAATGGGACAGGGTAATTGAACGCTGAACTGAGCCATGGGGCCAGGTATTCCTTACCGATTACCAGGAATAAGAACGAAGATATGGAGATAGAGAAAGTGGGAATGTGGATGTTGTGTAGATTGTCAATTAGGTCCCAGATTCTCTGAAACTCAGGATTAATTACGACGAGTAACTGACATTGAAACATACGTAATAAAGATAACCAGGTCCACTTCTTCTTGGCAGCTGTACCCCAAGGATCTCCCCGATTTGAGCGAAAAACACATGAATTCCACCGCCAACTACGAAACCTGACATGACTTGTTCAGAGAAGAGGGATGTGAGGTACTGCAGACGGAACACTCCCATGAACACCTGAAAGGTATGGGTCTCGCCACAAAAAAGTGTTGAATCTATGTACCTGAATAACACCTGCCAGAAAGATTATAGTGGTTGCCACGTGGATTTGCTTCACTGGAGTCACTCCTTCAGTCCACATCTCCATTGTGACCTCTTCTACGAACGATGTCTCGTTTCCAAGGATTCTGAACTATTCTAGGTGCTCTAGTTCTGAATTAGAATGCTTACTGCATTAAAGTAGTGTTACTGATAATCGTATCATTATCCATATCAATGAGCTCATCTAGTGTATGGTTGACATATGCCGTTGCATTATAACTTGTTGCTGTTCTCAGCATCACTTTCTCAATAGCTCCGTGGGTCATAAGTGAAAGAACCGCAAAGCCACCTAAAAGGGAACGATTTGAAACTCCCGTTGGTGGACGGTTTACCCAGCGCATTATGTTTCGAAGTCCCGAAAAAGATATAGAGAAATGAGGGGAAGATAGCCGTGTATAACCCGTAGACTGGTGGGACCCCTGTGATACTTGCCAGTGCGATACCTAAAAGTTTTCCGCTCTTTTTTGGTACCAATGGTTACTGTAGTTACCTTGAGGTACCGAGAAAACAGCCATTGTCAAGCCTCCAGAAACATCTCCGAAGAAAGAGTGTGACCAGTCATATTTCGGGAGCCAGGTGATAATTGGGAAGAAGGATAGCAGGGAGTGTAGGCATTTGCTCGGCGAGCAGGAGTAACGGATTCTTTCGGCTTTCTCTTGTAGAACTGCATTCAGAGGCGGACGATCGGAGAATAACTGAAAGATTCGGAATGTTTTGGGAATTCAGAGAATTATGGTGCTTCTGGGGGAACAGCTCACTTCTTTAAGGGACATTTCATTGGGGAAGGTAGCAGGTCTCGGGATGGAATGATAAAATGAACCAAAATGCCAGAGAACTGATACCGTACTGTTTGCTTGTCTCTATCAGTTCATTGTACTTTTGAGAAAACTTAATCCCCCGGGTTTTGTTTTACAAGTTCCGTCTTGTGTCATGTTTACTATTACGGTCAAACAATCAAAAACCAAAACTATTACCTTTGGCATACAAGAAAATGAAAGTTTTAGGAATGAAATGAAATGTGTGAACTATTGATACGGGGGTCGAGTTGAGAAACAATGGCCAAGGAGAGTTTGTGTGGCGAGATAGTTGACCACCTCTTTCTCACTCTTCGCGTTTTTCCGAACCCCACACAAACTCATTTCAGTGTCTGGCGACTCTCCGAATAATCCCAGCTCTTTCGCGTCGCGCAGCGCCTCATCAATTGTTGCTCGACCGTCGTCTTCGACGGTAAGTCTTCCGACAAACATGTGCACCCTCATCTACCCACCGTCCGGTAGCCTTCACCGAGAACAGTCGAAACCGGAACGGCGAGAGAGAAGTCTGCGCTAAATCCTCTCTCAGCGCCCACACACGTTTTTTCCAGGGTGACGTGTAACACGTCAGTTTTTCGCTTGACAACAAAGTGCACATGATTAGTGTAAGCGTTTTGTCGAGGAAGCTAGTAGTCTGGGGTGACGAAAACACATAAATCAGACAGGAGACTTCAACTCCAGGAACTCGAATAGCGGGATTGCAAAACAATAAGGATGAGATCACGGAACTAAAGAGTATTGCTTGAGCAACAAAAAATGCAGAACCTGGTTGTACAAGTTTCAAATTTTTTTAAAATCTTCCCAAAACAGCCCATTTTTCAATATTCCGTCCACTAGCAAACTTTGACGCCAATACCAAATCCCAACTTGTCAAAGATCAAAAACCCGTGTAATGTTCTTGAATGATATCATGGGAAGATCAAGAACAGATCAAATTCTTTTTTCCCGTCTTTGTTGTCCAATCGTATTACAGCTTGGTCAGACGAAAACTGAACACTTGGCCTTGAGATTGCGAAATCATGCCTTAGAAGTCCGTGAACATAAAATTTACCCTTTGCAGACCACCACCATCCTTTTCCTCATTCAAAAAATATTTCATTAGACACCAGGCGCTCATGATTCATCGAGAGGTCGCCCACACAGCTGACATTAGACAAAAACACAAACATCTGTCAAAGAGAAAGAAGATATAAAACGGCAGGGGAGAGTTCAAGGAACATGGTCATTTGGTATTTATTCGCAGTATGAGAGTTATCGCGGTTTTGGTTTTGGCTGTGGTGATGGTAGTGTTGGCGAGTCAGGAACCCAAGAAAAGTGAAAAAAACATGAGTTTTTTTATATCACTACCGTATCTCAGATGGCTGTGCTGATCTGATCACTCTCCGTGACAATGAAATAGACACGGCAAAACCGAAAGTCATGTAAGATTCCAACTTCTTTCCCCCCTGTAATTATAAGTCTTTTCAGTTACTTCGAAGGCGCCAGAAACGAGGCTGAAATCTACTGCCAGGGCCAGGACCTCGGAGTTGTCGAGCTGGTGTCCGATCAAGGATCCTTGGGGGTTATCGAGGAGAAGCCGCACAAAGTCATTTGCAGACTCGGGCGGTTAGTTGAAATGTGTCCTTTGCTCTTATGATAATTGCTTCCAGATGGTATGGGCTCAGCAAGCATCGGGAGATTGTTCCAGTGAAAGAAGTGGCGTGTTTGATTCACATTGCGAATTACTTGTGATAGTTCATTAAGGAAATCGTTGTGAAGTTTATTTTTGTAAATTTTGTGAGAAAAATGAACAAGTTATGTTATGTTACCCATTGAAACGACCGCGTTTTAGTTTTGACACTCATCAACAATAAGAGAATCCGTCACTTGACACATGGTTTCTGTGACTTCAGAAAATGCT
The DNA here is from genome assembly GCA_900536315.3 of Caenorhabditis becei. Classification (NCBI taxonomy): domain Eukaryota; kingdom Metazoa; phylum Nematoda; class Chromadorea; order Rhabditida; family Rhabditidae; genus Caenorhabditis; species Caenorhabditis becei. Next base: position 150,544 of record LR539448.1, on the reverse strand, counting down.
TCTGTGACCGTAGTGACTTCTGAATCCTCAGTAACTTCAACTGAGCCTCCAGAATCCGTTTTTCTCGGCACAGCAGTGGTAACACTCTTCGCACTCTTTTCCATGTCAGTAAGATCGCTTTGTGATTGCGAAACTTGCAATTGTCTTCGGTTGGGGTGGAAGAATAGGTAATAAGTCATCATGATGGAAATTCCTGGAAAACAAAAATGAAAAGTTATTTGTGAATGTGAGTAGCATACCAATAACGAAAACAATAGGGACAGCCCATCGAACCAGCTCAATGTACGGGAATGTTGTCAATGTGGCAGGGAGGAAGATAAAGATTGCCTGGAAAATGAGAATGTATGGGTATTTCTAGGTTTTAGAGGTCATACCATTATTTCTAAGAATTCTATACAGTAAGCCACGGAGTAACGGTATCTTGTGTTCCCTTCGGCCATATTGAATGGGGTGAAGACATGGATGAAGGTGTTGATCAGCAAAAGAAGCTTTTCGATGTGGCTGCAGGCTTCGATGTGGATAGCTTGGAGGAAGATCACATGAATCAGTGTGACAAGTAAGTGTCCAGAAATCAGCGCCACGACATTGATACCGAAAACCAATACATACGCGCAAAGTGTGATAATCCTAGTCAAAATCGTGAGGAACCTCCAACAGAACTGAAAACAACACAACTTTTTTCTTCCAATTTCCACGAACGCTTTCCCTACCTGCAGTATAGCCTCGTGCGGCCAAATATTGACTTTGTCATCTCTTATCATCCGCAACGAACGGTTTTGAACGACGACGGACCAGGAAATGCTGATGACGGATAGGAGGAGGGAGCCGGCTTGGAAGTAGAGCCAATAGGGGAATTGAGGGTCGGAGGAGTGGTTCCAGAAGAAGTTGGCAGCAATTGAACCTTGGATTATCATTTGGGGAGCCGATTCTAGGAAGGCTTCGAAGAATCTAAACACAATTCATGATAATATGTTCTAGAAATGTATTGTTTACCTGAGATATGTCGCATCTCTCTCCGCTTCTACCATTTTTGAGAAGTACTGTCTCTTCTCCTTGTCTGTATCATCCTTGTCACTCTTCCGGAACAAACTGCCATAGTGGAACGCTTTGTAGTACCAGAAGAGGGGTCCCATCTGCAAAGTAAACGTGATATTTCAATTTGGGAGATGTAAGTGCATGAGGAAATGGAAAGCGATGGAAAGGAGGTGGCATTTGTAGCTGCAGTATTTCGAAATAATATGCTGAGCGAACACATAAACACATGAGTTCTTGTTATCAGTAACTCCGTTCCAGTACTTCACGAGCTCATTTCGAACACTGTTCACATGGAGAGATGGCCGAGCGGTCCAAGGCGCTGGTCTCAGGAATCAGTCCCAATTGGGGCGTGGGTTCGAATCCCAGTCTCTTCAAAAAACTCTTTGACAAAATGAGAACACAACTCGATGCAATTGACGCTAACAATCGAATCTGCTACCAATCTGGTCCATAGAGCTTATGAGCTAAACCTATGGTTTTATCTTCAAATTATGTTCCGAGTATCTTCATCTATGAAAAGTTCAATTCGTAGCAACTAGCACTTGAAAGATAAGCGCATTTTTCCTTTCAACTGACATGTGGAGAGATGGCCGAGCGGTCTAAGGCGCTGGTTTAAGGCACCAGTCCCTTCGGGGGCGTGGGTTCGAATCCCACTCTCTTCAGTTCTTTTTTAGTTACTTGTAACATATTTGTCACTCTATTTCAGTGCTTTTCCGTCGAATTTCGATATAGTAGTTTTAACAACAAATTCTGCAATTTTAGAAAGACACACTACTCAATAATGAAGTTGTTGTCAATTCCGTTAGAACATAGATAATAGAACTTGATTTTTCTCAAGTCAGACTCGAAATGGGCAAAAAGTGTTCTGAAGAGAGTGGGATTCGAACCCACGCCCCCGAAGGGACTGGTGCCTTAAACCAGCGCCTTAGACCGCTCGGCCATCTCTCCACATGTCAATTGAAAGGAAAAATGCGCTTATCTATCAAGTGGAAGTTGCTGCTGATTGAATGTCTTATAAATCAAGAGCCTTGGTACACAAAATGGAGACAGAACCATCGGTTTTGCTTGTAAGCTCTATGGACCAGATTGGAAGTTGATTTGGTCAATTACACCGAATTGGATTTTGATTTTGTCAAAAAGTATTCTGAAGAGAGTGGGATTCGAACCCACGCCCC
>LR539448.1:131897-148232 GCA_900536315.3 Caenorhabditis becei | reverse complement strand
TTCCGGGATGGTCACTCGGGATCATTCCTTGTCAGCACATTCATTCCATAATTTCAAAACATCGCAGTTTCAAATGCAAACTTTCTTTTCATCGCAGAACTCATGTGTTCAGAGGGCGACAGATGCGTGAGTGTTTAGCAATCCACCAGTAATATTTTGCTGCTGGACACTTGTGCCTCTAGCTTCACAAATTTTCAAACAAAATACTCACTTGAAAAACACACAAAACCATCATCTTAGTCACTGATATGAACCGCTCTTGAATCCGAACTGTCACAGTTTCAGTTCTTCTCGGATGCGCGGGACGCTTCCACCTCATCTCGTCATCTAGCATCCATATCATTGAAATTACGTTGATAATCAGTGATGGCAGCAGAGCAAATGTCAAAATCAGCGCTCCAGAGAGTACCTAAACACAAAAACCGCTGGTTTTGAGTAGAAAATGCAAAATCTCACCCTTCCCGCAATAAAATGCATGATAGCAATTCCAATATCCGAGAAGAAGTCCAGAACGTAAGAGCACATAGCAAATCCAAAGCAGAACAAGTCGAACCACCGGACAATCAAAACACTGGGTATTCGGTCAGTGAATATTGCAACGACGCCGGCATCTTCTGCAAAATAGAAAATTGAAATCTTTTCGTTTCATGTGAGACTAACCTTGAGTTTCTTCCTTCGGAACAATAAGAAGTTTGGATTTGTGTTTCTTGAGAAGCATCTCGGTTCCACTGGTTTCTCTGGTTTTTTGCCGGCTAATGGGTCAATCGATAGTTATGACTGGCAATGCGAGGAGGCACCGGGACCATTAGTCGCACAGTGTGTGCTCTATGCTTCCTGTGTCTCTCAAATCCCCGTGGTCTTTCTCCGCCACGCAACATCCTCGTGTTTCCCAGTAGACTGTTGCATCAGTGTGCGAGGAGACAAAGCGGAGAGGACGGGGGAGTCGCATTGCATTATCACACAGCATGCGGGCAGTTTATGAGCTGCCGGCGAGAAGTGTACTTCACGTGGAGAGATGGCCGAGCGGTCTAAGGCGCTGGTTTAAGGCACCAGTCCCTTCGGGGGCGTGGGTTCGAATCCCACTCTCTTCAGAACACTTTTTGCCTATTTCCAGTCTAATTTGGAAAGCAACACGTTTTGTTATCTATGTTCGATTGGAATTTACATGAACTTCACCATTGAGTAGTTTCTTTCTAAAATTGCAAGTTTGCTGTTAAAATGACTTTATAATTCAGTCAAACGTAGAAGCACTGAATTGGAAGAGTAATTATGTTAAAAGTAACATAAAAAGAACTGAAGAGAGTGGGATTCGAACCCACGCCCCCGAAGGGACTGGTGCCTTAAACCAGCGCCTTAGACCGCTCGGCCATCTCTCCACATGTCAGTTGATAGCAGGAATGCGCTTATCTTTCAAGTGCTAGTTGCTACGAATTGGACGTAGGATAAATCAAGATCCTCGGTACACAAAGAGAAGATAGGAATATCGGTTTAGCTTGTAAGCTCTATAAATTATTAGCAGTTGATTTGCTTGCAATAGTAAATTGCATCGAATTTTGCTCCCATTTGGCCAAAAAGTATTCTGAAGAGTGTGGGATTCGAACCCACGCCCCAATTGGGACTGATTCCTAAGACCAGCGCTTTGGACCGCTCGGCCATCTCTCCATGTGAAGAGTGTTTGAAATGAGCTTGTGAAGTACTGAACAGAGTTACTGATAACAAGAACTCATGTGTTCATGTGTTCGCTCAGCACATTTATTTCATTATTTCAAAACACTGCCGCTTCGAATGTTTTATATGTTCACTCATCAGTTGATATCAACATACTGCAGCTTTGAATGCAGCCCCCTTCCTATCGTTTTCCACATGTCAGTAGATATGATGAATGCGCTAATTCAATTGCACTTTACAAATCGCAAAGTCGATCAAAAACTACCGTTTGCCGACGGGACCCCTCTTCTCGTACTACAAATAATATCACTATGACTGTATGTTTTGGAAAAGTGACAAGGATGATACAGACAAGAAAATTGTGTTCTCATTTGGTCAAAAAATGCTCTGAAGAGAGTGGGATTCGAACCCACGCCCCAATTGGGACTGGTGCCTCGTACCAGCGCCTTGGACCGCTCGGCCATCTCTCCATGTGAACAGTGTTCGAAATGAGCTTGTGAAGTACTGGAACGAAGTTACTGATAACAAGAACTCATGTGTTCACGTGTTCATTCAGCACATTTGTTTCGAAACATTGCAGCTTCAACCCCCTTCCCATCGCTTTTCATTTCCTCATGCACTTCAGTCCTCGATTGTATCGTATCGAATCCATTATTCGAAAGCGGATCTTCTCAAGATCATTCAATAGATCTAAAGGTGGCCGTGGAACGAGTGTATTTTGATCCGGGAAGTGTGGAAGACAGGTTTATTCTAGTACTTGTTGGTACATCCCGAACATCATTCAACAATAAAGTTATTATGACAAGTATCTCAAGAGGTAAATGGAGGAAGTGGAAATCAGCAGAACTTTGCACAAACTTGCTTCGGCTCAATGTGGTTTTTGACGTACTTGATGATGTCGGGGAGCTCTTCCTGGAAAAATTTGTCTACATTTTAGGCGGGAAGGTGCTAGATTACCTTGATAATCTCCTCACAGAAAGATTCCTTCTTCTTGTCATCTCCAAAGATTCTGTAGCAAACTTTGTCAAGAACTTCCAATTCTGCTGGCTGAAAATGGATAATGATAATGTTTCACACTAAAACCAGTTACCACATGGTTAAGGATGAGCATTCTGGTGAAGTTGACAACTTCCTTGCAAGTCGTACAAGCACATCCAAGTCGGGATCTTGTCTGGAACACTCGAGAACTAAATTGAGACTTTTGAGGCTATTGATGCTTACCAAAAGGCAATTTGGCTTGTTTTCTTTCATCATCCCATGCTTTGCTAGTTTCCCTTTTTGGACAATTTCAGCGGAGGCATAGGTAACAGCTGAACTGCTCTTTTCAGTTAAAGGCTTCAATTTGAAACTTACCAATAAGAAGGACACATGTGAAGTAGAAAGATTGCATGTTTGGCAGCGAATGGATCGGACTGATACCGCAATCGACACCAGATGAGACGGCCGAGAGAGGGGAGAAGGAAACAGTCGGCAAACGTGTTTCGTGCGCACGAAAACCGAACGTCTGACCCAATTTCAAGCTTATAGCATCATCGGTTCGGGAAGAGAAAGAGAGAGAAGTGAAGAGAACGGGTTTGCGGAGAGACTCGAAGACCAGATTTGCTTTCTTTTCCACCCGGACACTTTAGAACATCATCCTTTATTATTATGGAATGAATAGGTGAAAAAAGTCAAATAAAGCACATTGTTTCGCTCCAAACGGTTTCAGATTACAATACCCACGGTTAAAATAAGGAAAAAAGCAAGATGACGGGAAAAGAGAGAAGAAAAAGAAGAAATTAACAAAGAAATAAGAATAATAAATAGTGTGTATACAATACAACCCATAAGTTGTTTTTTTCGGATTCTCCTACTAAATGCAAGAGAGAAAATAGTAATAAAGTCCGGACGGACAGAATCGTTAATGTTGTTGTTGTAGTGGGGGAGATGCCAGACTCCAGAAGAACTGGTTAGTCAACCTTGACGGATCCGTAAATCTTGCGAACAAAGTAGTAGGTGGCAAGGAATCCAATGGTTCCAGTCATCAGGAAGAACATGAAGACAAAGATCGAGGTGTAGGAGAAGTACAGGATTGTGGAGATCTGGAAGGAAAGAGGAATGAGTTAGAAGGCTCACAACACTAGATTCCAACTTACAGTTCCACTAATAGTAAGCTTGGTGTTGAAGAAGTGAACGCAGTAGATGAACAGGTAGATTGCTGTGAATCCACTTGTCATGAACGATCGCCACCACCAGTGATAGTCTTCTGCACATAGATGGAAGTAGGCCAAGAGGATTGTGGCTTCCGAGCAGGTAATGATGAGGATCAGGTAGACGAGGAACAGGAATCCGAACATGTAGTAGGTTTGGTGGGCCCTGAAAATAACATGTTCTTTGTTTTGTTTTTTGTCCCACGGGTTCTATAGACTTACCAGATACTGTTGAGGATGAAGAAAAGTTGGATGAAAATGCATCCGAATGGGAGAATACCTCCCATCAGCATTCCTGGCAGTGACTTTGTGTAGAAGGTCTGCTCTGGGACTTGTCTTGGGATCTTGTTGGTTCTCACTGGAGCCTCGATTCCACGCTTCTTGAATCCAAAGTATGCACCGACAAATGTCATTGGGACGGAGATGAAGAGCCAGAGGATCAGGAGAACGATGAGGGTTCCGAATGGAACTGCTGCTGATGAGCCCTTGGTCCAGAGCAAGGTGTTGGAGAAGAAGAATATGGTGAAGAGGATTCCAGGTACCAGGAAAGCGGTCATGACAAGGTTGGTCTTCCAGTGGATTCCTTCGAAGGTCTTGTAGAGACGAGCGGAGATGTAGCCAGCGACGACTCCGAAGAGGACGTAGAAGAAGAGGGCAAAGGTGATGAGGGATCCACGGTTGGCTGGTGAGAGGAAGCCGAGGCAGGCGAACACTGAAAAATGGGGAATGGGTTGATGGGTAAATGGGATTCCTAGTCGGAATTTGTCTGGTATGAAAATAAGCCGTCTTTGTTTTAGCTTCTTCCTACTATTTCACGCTGGTGCACAAAGCAGGAAGGCCCTGGAGCCAGAACTTGACGGGGTTCTTGTTGAAGATGCCTTTACACAACTGTCATGTGCAAAGTTGAGCTCAACACCTTCTTTTTTTGGAGAATGACCAAAAGCCACTCCCTTGTGCTCCTTCTCGCTTATCTGACGCATTTTCCTGCTCACCTAGAGTAACTGATGTCATCAACAAAGTCTGGCAACCGGCTCCGATGAACACGGACAGCAACATTGGGTATCTTGGTGTTCTGAACACATCTCCGTGCACCAACTTCCATCCGAACTCTTCCTGCGCATCCTCCTCCGTGTCCAGTCTGTTGTACCTATCGATATCCCTGTGCAGAGTTCTCATAATGATCATTCCGACCATTCCCGTCAGGAAGAGCACAATCACAAGAGAGTTCATGATCGAGAACCATTGGATGTTGGTGTGTGGCATGGACTGCAGGATGTAATCCCATCGAGACGACCATTTGATGTCAGTCTTGGTCCACTTGATGCTGTAGGAGTAGGTGATCTCGGCGCTCTCCGACTTGGCGTCAATGGCGACGGGCTCGGCGTTCTCGGAGCAGTCGAGGCTTGACGAAGAGCGATGTTTGATGGAGCGTGGACGCACGTCAATTCGGATGATTCTGCCACCAATCTGAAATATCATTTTGTTTCATGGCTTCTATTCCTTATTTTAAGAGCTTACTTTGTGTTCGAGGAAGTTGGCGTCATTGCTCATGTCTCTGTAGAAGATCTCGATGTCGACGTGATTGAAGATGTAGAAGTTGTTGGGGGTGATGTAGTTCTTCTGTAACTTCAAATTGAATTCTATTGCCCCTATTCAATGACTCACATAAAGGACGCAGGCGTCATGCTGATATCCCTGCTCATCGACAAAACATCCGACTGGGAATCCCGTGGTGCACACATCCATGTTCATCTGGAAGTTCTTGAAGCAGAAGGTGACTGGCATGTTGTCGACGATCCAGTGGTGCTGGTAATTGAGGGTCATGGCTCGTTGAAGGAGACGAAGGCTGGCGAGGTCGTTGGCGTTTCCCTTGGCATACTTCTTGGTGTCACAGACCAGACGGCACTTTTCTTCTTTCAGGAATTGGACCTGGAAGGGGAAATGTTGTCTTGACTTTTTTTGAATTGGGGATGTTGCGAAACATACCTTGTATGGACTTGGACGAATGCGTTCACCAAACAAAACTTGTCCCAGATTCTCAACCGGTGACTCGTCCTCATTGACTGTGCAGAAGTCGAAACTGTGATACTCGTATGGAATGACGGAGCGGTCACTGTCGAGGTGATTCACGTAAAGTGACACGTTGTTCTGAACAGAATCAATCAATAACACATGATTTTCCATGAAATCAACTCACTGGACAATTTGGCTTCTCGACCTCGCAGAAATTTACCGGAGCCAGACCTGGGAGGTAGAATGCAGTGGTTCCAGCCAGCAATCCGACGAATAATAGCCTTGTGAGCATTTCGCTCGACTTGGGCATTACCTGAAAGTCCAAACTGAATGGGGAGAAGGGAGAATTGCGCAAAAAGAACGGAAAAACGCGTTGGAACGGAGCGAAATGAGTCTCTTTGCATAAATCGAAATGCCACGCAGAGTCGACGGGGCATAGGCGTGTCTGCGCACTCCGTGTAGTGTGCGCTCTCTCGCCGGCGGGTCTCGCAGCGAATTGGGGGAGACGCGACGATTTACGAGCCTCCCTTTAATATTTCGGCGTTTATTTTTGACGGAAAACACATTTTCGGTTGGTTTTTCACGATTTTCACTTGATTTTCGCTCAATTTTGCCGATTTTCGGTACATTTTCATTATAAAACCGCAAATTTCACTTCAGGCGTTCAAAATACACAATTTTTATTCAATTCGGAGGGGGAATAAATATGGAATGGTTAAAAGATACACCAAAAATATGTATATGACGAAATGAATGCGGAACCACAAAGAAAAGCATGTTTGGGACTGGAGAATTCGCTCTCCAGGGAACGGTTTGACAGTGGAAGAGAAGATGGTGTGCCGAATTGAGGTGTGGGAGGCCCTGCAAATAGATAGTTATCTCCGCTTCTTCTGAATCTGAATGAATGCAGTGACCTACTAGAGGATGAAGATTTCGGGATAAGAGACAAATTACAAAAAAAAAAAGAAAAAAAAAGAAAAAAATAACCTTATTGAGCGTCAGTGACACGAACGTCGTTGGAAACGACGGTCTCGACGTGGTGGAGGTTGCTCTTGTCGAAGGAAGCAGCCATTTGGAGGGTCTTCTCGCGAGCAATGTCGGTTGGCGATGGAAGGACGTTCTTCTCGGAGGTCTCCGTCTTCTTCAGGTTCTCCGATGGGAAGTTGAGGATCTTGTCGTTGAGCTCGAGGTGTTGTTTCTCCTGCTTGATGTCCTCGGTGGATGGGAGGACGATCTTCTCCTTGACTGGGGTAGACTTGAGCTTGGAGGAGTCGAAAGACTCGATCTCATGGATTCTCTCGACGAGTTGCTTCTCGACCTCGACATCTGGAAGTTTACTTTGTTATCTGTTCATAATGACGTTATACATGATAACACACTCGTGAGCTGTCAACAGGAAATCAAATTAAATGGAATAAAATCAAAAGTTCAATGACTCACCTTCCTTAGTCGGGAGAATGTTCTTCTCAGTGGTCTCGACCTTCTTGAGCTCCAGACCCTCACGGACGGCTCCGGCGAGCTCCTGGTTCATCTTTGGCAGTTCGGTGACAGCGGCCATTGTTGGTTGCGAGTGAAGGTACTGAAATGGACAAAACTTCGACAATTATAGGAAAGACGGAGAGGGAATTATCTCTAGTTACGACGACCAAGAAAAAAATGGTTGACTATGTATGTAGTGGGGGTTGGGCGGCACATAATAGCGTTTCCTGTGACTAATGCCTTCCGCCACTGACTCATCACTTCGCTTTGCTATTTCCTATTTTGGAACGGAAAAGGACAGGATTGGAGGGGAATTGCGGGGAGAAGAAGAGGATTTTGTTTATTTGAGAAGGAGTTGATCATAAACAATTCAAACGGTTGTATATGTTGTGAGGGTTGGAGGAAGAAGGGAAGAAGGGGGCGATTGAAGTGAAATAACGTGACTTTTTGTTTTTGTTGATTGCGAAATCGGAATGGGAACTGTCAGTGTTTTCCATAAACTACTGGTTCAACTAAATCAATACAAAAGTTTGGGAAGGAAAGGAAACACGAGGATTGTTATGTCAACAGTACAGTTTTTGACTATGGGAATGTGAACAAATTGTTCGAGATGGGGTGTGAGAAAGACAGTTTTCGCTTGAAAGTATGCCCGTTTCGTTCGCTTCCAAATGACCTACTTCGATTCTGCGGTTTTGGTGGTGGAACACATGCGTACACACACTTGACGACAAGGGGACAGCGAAAAATGAGTTGAAAGAGAACTCGGAATGGCAATTACGGGGAGGACGGTTTTGGAATGGACGTAGAATCTGGTTTTCTGGTTTTGGATGAACTTCTGGAGAGGGAGAGGAAGGGGAGGATTAGGTGGAACGCTGTCCTGAAAACATGTAGAGCGGGATGTTTTTATGTTGTTGCGAAATGGGAATCGGAATTGAAAACAAAATCCGGAAAACAACATTTTTGACAGAAAACAAATCGAAAACTGAATAAAGTAGGTCCAGGGTCTGAATTTGCCCTCCAGATTGGATTTTTGGCAATTTCTGACCATTTCCAGCCAAGTTAGAAGGTGAACCAGGGTATCAATGCGAACCTCTCTCCAGTTCACTTGCAAGCTCGCCACACACCACCCGACCATTGCAAATGGTTGTTCGGTGTGAACTGAGCATATGGAGACGCGGCCGGACCAGGTGAAGCGGGTGGAAAACAGAGCAGTGCTCACCATATGAATAGGGAATTAGGAATTAGCTCCATCCACAACCAGGTGGCTCTGGCATAATTGCTTTTGCTTTTATAGAGGATATGTTGGTGGATTTGAGATCAGGTGAGGTGAATGCAAAAAAGTGGTGATTTGAAGTGGAATAGGGGCCGGAAAACCGAAAACAAAACACAGCTGCGCTTCTTCCGTCTTTTCGTACAGTTGCGCGCGCATTTTCACAAAATATTTGTTTTTGTGCCTTTTTTGGAGATGGGCGTAAAACGGGGAGCGTAGAAGAAGGCGGTAATCTGTTAGTAGACCAAGAAGCGGGAAACAGTAGGATTAGCTGTTTGAGCGTTAAAAAGTGAACTTTTGGTTCAGTCTTATATTACAGGACAAGCCGAAAGTTTACAATAACGATGTGTTCGGTGTTCATTGAGAGAAGAAAGACAAGGGGGGGGGGGGTCCGCCAACAATGAGGAATTGGATGCTAGAGAGCGGGTGAACAACAATGGCGGTTATATTATATGGTATGTGTGGAGAGGACGCACGATGGGCCCGACCTCAAGGTCTCTGCAAAGCCCCCCGGCAATTGCTATCGACTGGTGTCCTCCGATTGTCAAGTCGTCATGGAGGAAAAAAAACAGGAGAAGTAGGAGACTGTTTTTTGTTGTGAAATACTTAAAAAGAATGGAAAGGGGAGGAAAAGAGGATTTGTTCTGTTCTAAATGTTTCGTTTTCCACCTTGAGGGAAACCAGAATAGGAGGGGTTCACCTGCTTGTTCAGGCACCGGTCAATGGTAAACATTGACACCTGGCTTTTCTGCTCTACAATTCTCTCCAGCCCCATATTTGTGCATATTTGGAGCCGAATGAGTGTGCACGAAAAAGTGAACGGGACTGCGCGCGCAGTGTGACTAAGGCGACCGGCACGGATCAAGGTTAGATTCTGGACTGCCCTGTAATCGGCGGTGACCAACGGGACCTTTAGATGATAGATAGGGAAGGGTTTGGGTCAGCCAAGGAAAGAGGGAATGGAGTTGAGAAGGGAACATGTGGTGTGTGTGTCTGTGTACATGTACTTTTTTGTTGAGAGGCTGGGTGTTGGTTTCCTTTTCTCAAGGCGTTGATTGGAAATGGCATGGGGTACGGCAGGGTGGGAAAACAAAGTTGGACGGAAATTGTAAAGTTTTAGGTTTGCAAGATTGAAAATGAGAAAATGAGTGAACTGGACTAATCCTGAAATCCGATCCACCTAAATTTCAAAGCAATGCCACTACAAATCAAAACGTCAAAAATTTGCAGGTTTTAACTATACAAGACAACTATGGCATTGGAAATTTAAAAATTGCAGTCTGAAAAAAATCCTGAAAAAATTGCAGAATTCGAAGTCTCACTTCCTAACCACACGACAAAATTTTCCATTTTATACAAGAACTTTCCAACTTCCTCATTTTCAAAACAGCCAGTTTCAATCCAGACCCTTCCCCTAAAAAGGTCGAAAATCACCATTTTTCATTTTTCAAAAACGTCCTTCGTTTTGGCTGAACAAATCCCATTATTTTTGGTTTTTGGTAAAATGCGTTTCTTCTCGGGGCAAAATTGTAGAATTTCACCTGCGCCCCGAGAAACTTGAGAATCAAAGTTTATGTCTGAAGTTTTCTCATTTCTCTTTTTTCCAGGAAACACTTTGGCGAAACCAGTTTCTTTTTCTCCGGTAAATGGCTTTTTGACCCTCGAGAACTGAAAGTCGAACTTCAAGTTCCCCTTTTGTAGTAGTTCCTGTTCCGGCAGATCCTAAATGGAAAAACATGAAAATTTTGATCCCGGCATTGAACTTCACAAGTTTCGTGCCAGACACGGAACCTCTTGCCAAACGCACTGAAACATGCTCAAATATGTTTACGCTCCTATGGTTGCCAACAAAGTACAGAACATTCTCGGCGCGTTGACAAAATCCAATTATCGGGAAAAGTGTGGCATAATACGCGTGTGCACCTGACTTTTTTCAGTCAGTTGCTCTCTCCGTTTCAATCAGAAACACATGAGATAGGGCTGTTTGATACTGGAAGTGCAGTACAGTTGCTGTCTAACTGCTCTCTGGCCTTTATGAACATGTCAAAAACAACAATTGCCTTTTTTCCCATCTGCTACTCCACATAGAGCACAGTCTCTAGGACAGGACACTACTGATAAGAGCAACTTATCACTGATTTCTTCTCTCTTCTACTCGACACGACGTATTCCACTCGTTTTTCCTTTCTTTTCCACCTCTCCTCCTGTCGTTTCCATATGACATTTACTCCCCATAGGTTATGTCCGTATAGCTCGTTAACATTTTCCGGTACACATTCTCCCTAATGTTGTATTATATACAAATCCTCAATCTCAATCTCAATCTCCCCCGAGAAAAAGTCGTTAATAAATGGGCGGAGTCTCGAGCTTCTGCCATTCCATCCCACCCGTTCGCTTCATTCTTATCCCTGTGAGCCAGGGAAAATGCATAACCTTAACCGAGGTTCTGGTTCTAGAAAGGAAATGCGAGTCGTCTTCGTATTGCTCACTGTTCTGACCTTGTTCTGTGTTGGAGAGTTCATCCAGTACAATAAGGATGCTGGAGAGGAAGACTCGACGTTCGCTGACATCGCCTTCCCGGATTTGGACCTGGGATTGAGCCAAAGAGGTTAGTTTCAGGGGCATGGTTAAAGAACTAGAAGGAAAACATATTAAAAGCCCAGTAGGCACAGTTCAAGTTCATGGGTTGCCAAAAGTCGGTTACTAAGAGCTCATGAATGAAAAATAGATTAGGTGGGATCGAAAATCGCGCAAGAGCACTGTAACAGCGCTGAGGATGAAGAAACGCGGTAGAAATTAATATGTGTGTTGAAGCACTGTAAATGCGTCAAAGTAACAGAAAAGCGCCAGGTATCAAGAATCGCGTCAAGAATCGTTGTACGTGACAAGATATCCCAAAAAGCGTCAAGAGACCAGATAAAGCGTAATTTCCGTTTTAGTGTTCCCATTGCTTGCCGAACCGGTCTCTATGAACCAAACTTCAAAAACCTCCCCTTTCCTCTGATAAGAATGCCATTTATCATTACCGAACTGCCAAATTGTCACGAAAAGCTCAAAGTTCAAGTCACGACAAAAACCCATTAACTATACGAATTGCACAATCCCAACCTCGTCATATTCTTCCCAATCCCAAGCATATGTGACCTATAAGAATGATGTGGCATTTGAGATTGAAATAATTGTGGGAATGAACCAAAAAATGAAAAAAATATTTCAGCTTACGCCTACCTCACAGCCTTCCTGATCATGGGGCTGTTCATCGCTGTGGTCTACTGCCACGTGGTGTCCGTGAGGAAGTCCCGTCTTCTGGAGCAATATGCCCAACAGTAAGCTAACTTCACACCAATTGAACTCTCAACGTCACCGTTATTTACAGAGGCGCCCTTCCCGAGTGGTCTCCCCTCCTTATTGATCGCAAAAACATCCGACCACCTCCGCCGTACGAGCAAGTCGTTTGAGCCGAGCCAAACAATGACTCCTCCCTGTTGATTTTCTTCTATTTGGTCCCGAGTATTAATTCGAATTAAAACTCAATCGGACCTGGCACTGGCACCCTTTCTGTTGTCAAAAAAAAAAGAGAACTACCGATTCGTTTATCCTTTATATATTTATTTTGACTGACACTGACGACGTTTCTTGACTTGATTGTTTGATATGATTGGCTAAGCAAAGTTGCTAGACCAACTCAATTTACTGGCATAATATAACACAATGAGCACACACACACTCGTTTTACTTGTTCTTCATCAATTTCTGTCATCTTGATTTTCTATCGAACTGTGAAAATAAAGGATGCTACTGTTGCAAATAACATGTTGAACATTTGAAAAATGACGGAGTCACTTTTTCGCTACTGTTTCGCTACCTCAAAGCTGTTCAAACAGTCAACAGGGTTGTGGGGGCACAAGAGTTACGTGGCATATTGTCTCGAGTCTATGACTTATGTGGTTTTGCAAAAATACATCATTCTGTTAGGTTGTTTTTAGGTTGTTTTTCAGAATGTTGCCTTCAGATGACTGAATATGACTTCAAGAAAACCTTAGACGATCTGAAAAACAGAAGCAAAAGTTTAGTTGATTGAAAACTTTTGAAGCCAGCAGATTCAGCTTACAAAGTTGAAACTGGAACCTCTAACCAGCTCCTGTTCCAATCTCAAATCAAACTAGACCCTAGTTTGATTGCCAAGTAAGCTATCTGAGCCTAAATTCCCATCCCCCACTCCCTTTACCTACTTCCCCTCTCATTTCCCAACTTTCAAAATCAACCCCGATGCTGTCATATCGCTTGGCAAGTTCACTTAGTGAACAGCCTTCCCGCCTCACTTTAATACCCCGGCATCAAAATTTGAAAGGTAAAGAAAGAGAAGGCAAAGTGAGGGAGAACGAGACGGGCAAGTTTGAGCAAACAGTCTTAACTTTCCCCCCATCGGGTGTCCCTCGCATTTAGGTTTTTTACGAATCATTTTTCCAAAAGGTGTTCTTCGATTTTTTGGTCAATTCCATTTTACGTTTCATATAGTGCACTTGTACCGTATTACCTTGATTTTTCAAAGGGTTTTTCCAAAATCTCCCCAGAGATTCTTCAAAAAACAAGATTCCCCCTTGTTATCTTATCACTTTCTCAATTTCACAACTCTCTCCTTAACCCGTTCCGATTTCATTCATCACCATAGAAAACTTGACATTTACATAACAATTGCATAACAAAACGCCTGTCAATTCCTGCCCAAATTTTCCGTCTGTTTTGGTGGTGATGTACGCCCCGTTTCAACCGACACCGGACAGATTATCCATCCATGACGATCATATTTTCCAAACGGTCGGGGGGTCGTGTCTATCTCTCGTTTTCATTCTTCTTCCATGTTTTTCGAGAGGAAGAATCTTGTTCACTTGCTTCTTTGTTGATTAGTATGATTAATGTTTGGTAAACACCTACGTACATTTGCTCATGAAAACATCACGGTAGCTCGTGAGCCAGTGGGAACTGGAATTTATGACAGTTTGATATAGTGGCAGGATAGATAAGAAACGTGCGCTTATTCCATCAGGCATATCTGATCAGCTGTTCATTTAGTTCTCCCGATGATAGTCCGGAGAATCTACTGAATGTAGGCTTCAAAAGAAGTCGAAATATAAGGTCCAGGCTCTAGATTTGATGTCCTAGTGTTTGAC
The DNA here is from genome assembly GCA_900536315.3 of Caenorhabditis becei. Classification (NCBI taxonomy): domain Eukaryota; kingdom Metazoa; phylum Nematoda; class Chromadorea; order Rhabditida; family Rhabditidae; genus Caenorhabditis; species Caenorhabditis becei. Next base: position 134,442 of record LR539448.1, on the reverse strand, counting down.
TTAGTAGGTCCTAGGCTCTGAATCGTAGTCTTCGGTTCATGAGCTTCAAGTTACAAGAGTTAGGCTTCAGGCTTTATTCCTAGCCCTCTCTTATAGGCCCGGACTATAAGATTTCAGGCCCTGAGCTTCAGGCCCTAGGCTTCAGGCCTTAGATTTCAAGTTTTACGTTTTAGACCAAACCTTCATGTTATGCCCTTTTGTTTCAGCTCATTACCTCCGTTTTTCAACTATAGACGTTTGAATTCAGCATCCACCAATGTCATTACTATGCTAATTTCTATTTTCCATACCCTTTCAATACGTAATGTTCAAAATTCCCCTCTCCTTCTCAATTTTTCTCATCCTCAGTCTATTTTTACCCGCACAAACCGTATACCATGAATATTCAGAGCAGCATCGAAAAAGGAGGAGCACACCGGATGACACATCAATGTTTAACATATCTCGCCTCCTCAGCCGCTCTTGTATCCACACTGGCGTTTCCGACACCCGCCTCAGACGACTCTCAAGAAGATTCGGCGGTCTATAGAGGAGTGAGTTCCTGCTCTTCTTCTCCCCAGCTGTTCTTTGTTATTCCTCCAGAAAAGTTCCAAGTCATCCGCTCTTCAGAAAGTGTCCTGGACTCCTGGGCCGTATGTGCCATCGACCATGGATGCTGGCACGCAGACGGATTATCGAACAACGAGGAATCAAGTTGGAAATGGGAATGGAAATGGATACGGGAATGGAAACATGAATAACAACAACTTTGACCTAAGTCCTTCAGACATCAGGTACCTAGAAACGGTAAGTGATGCTTCCGCGCTCTTGAGTTCTATCCATCCATCTATTTTGCTAGCATGTCAAGGTTAAATATACTCTGTTATTTTTTCTTTCATCTTTTTTTTCTTTGCTCTTCCTACTCGAGTTTTTTGGAACAAGCTAGACAAACGAAACAAGGGAATGAATGCTTTTTCTGGTAACCGGGACATTTCAGATAACCAACTTATCGCAGCAAGCATTGAACAACGTCAGAAGTACAATAGACACGATAAACGGCGTAGATGGTAGTCAAAGCTCCATGCAGCCATGGCAGACACAATCCTGGTCGAATCAGAGATATCAGCAACCACAGCAACCTACGCTTCCACCTATGGACCATGTACGGTGATGGGTTGAGAAAAATTAGGAGAAAATTTGAAAACCATGAAAAGCCTTTGCACGACCTTATGTTTTTGTGTTTCCTGCATGGTTAAGTGCCAGTTACTATACCTTACCTCCCCCTTCACATGCTGTTTCTTCAAGCTCATCCACTCCCTCGACCCATCACACCATCCACATGATCCACCCGGCCCGCATCCCAAAAAACCTCTTCTCCCGGTGAGTGAATCAATCCTCGTGTTTGCCCCCGCGTTTTCAACCTTAACTAACCCCCCGAAACATTTTGAAACCTCAAACTTTGTCTTTGCGGCGCGGCGCACCTGTTGATTGTTTGAGCGAGACCATCGGCCCCACGGGGGTCTTCTTCGCGTTGACATTCGGCATTAGAAGTTACGAGAATTGAACAAATAATCATTCGAGGGAAAGAAAGAGGAAAGGCAGGAATAGGGCAGACTGAACTGAATCATCGTTCTTGTTCTTTTCTCATCGTGTTCCCCACTGCGCTAATCTTTCATTTCCACTAACTTTGCTCCGTATTTCCAATGCAAAATGCCTCCAGATGAACCATATTTCGATTGGAAGGTTGGTTTTTTCAAAGTACATACAAAAACCGTGTATTCTTCTTCTTCTCGTTTCTAAACCCTGTTTGCTCTTCGTCTATTTTTTTCCTAGTTGGTCAGCCCACATCACCACACCCTAATACCAAATAATATCAAAGATTTCAAAAAAACAAATCTGACACGAAAAAAATGAAACGAAAACTTAACAGATTTAAAAATAGAATTTACAAAAAAAATTTTTCCAGCCCACAACTCCACAGTACTACGACCCATACTACGGTGGTGACCACAAAAACCAAAATGACGGCGGAGTGAATGCTGTTGCTTTGGGACTTGGTATTGGGATCCCTCTTGGCATCATTGCCGCCGGTCTAGCTGTGTTTGTCTTTTTCTGGTGTAGAAAGCGCAGACGACAGAACCGAACCGCTTTCCCGTTGCCGTTCCCGAAGAAAGTGAATGACTATGAAACGCAGCTGGATAGTCCGGCGTATTCCATGTAAGTTTTGGGAACTATACTCAAGATCGTAGTTTAAAAAAAAACACGAATTCATGAATCATCCGTCTATATTGACTGTCACGGATTACTGCACACAAAGTGACCAGAGGAATGATTCATGAATTCAGAATAGATTTGTGAATAGTGGATTCGTAAAAAGATGAGAGAAGGAATTTCATGGTCTGAAGCCTGGAACCTAATGTCTGAAGCTCACAAACTGAAGCGTAGTGTCTGAAGTTTTGAAAAAATCTAGGACCACAAGTCTTACAAGGAATGATCCCGAGTGACCATCCCGGAATCTTTTGAAAATTTTTCATATGATACATTACCCCAAAGTGAAACACCCTGT
>LR539448.1:95338-129445 GCA_900536315.3 Caenorhabditis becei | reverse complement strand
AAGAAGAGATTTTACACAAAATGGTTTCACAGGGTGTTTCACTTTGGGGTAATGTATCATATAAAAAACTTTCAAGAGATTCCGTGATGGTCACTCGGGATCATTCCTTGTTAGATCTAAAACCTGGTGCCTGAAGCTTGAAGCCCAAAATTTAGGACCTAAAACCTGGGCACTCAAATTTAAAACCTGAAATCTTCATTTGAAATTGCTGTTTCCCAGGCATGACCCTTGGCTCCTCGACCGCAATAACCTCGAGATCAACTATTCCAAAAAACTCGGCAGTGGCGCATTTTGTAACGTCTTTATTGGTAAAATCAACGGCGAAGCCCCAGTCTCTACTATCCACCCTGGCCAAAGAACCCAACTCCTTCGTGACTGCACTGTTGCTGTCAAGATGCTTCCAAGCTTTGCTGATGATGCTGCTAGATCCGATTTCATGCAGGTAGATCTTTAAAAATACGAAAACCCAGAGGAAAACTAGTTTGTTTAGGAAATCAACTTTATGAAATCTCTCGCCTACCACCCGCATCTGGTTTCCATGCTGGGCTTTGTGGCGGATCGAAAATCACCGTATCTTCTGGTGGAGTTCTGTGAACATGGTGATCTTTTACATATGATTCGGAGTCGCAGACAGGAAATTATTGAGGTACTTCACATGCCAGAATCTGATTGAAACTTGACGTTCAGGGACCTACTGTAAACCCAGACGGTTTGAAAATCAAAGACCTCTTGATGTTTTCATGGCAGATCAGTAACGGACTGGTAAGTTCAACAAAGTTCGAAAGTTTTATGACCGGGTGTATTTTGTAGGAGTACCTGAACAACATTGGCTGCATTCACCGTGACATTGCTGCTAGAAACGTCCTAGTTGACTCATCGCTGACCTGCAAAATCGGGGATTTCGGGTTGTGCAGGTTGACAGATTCTCTGTTGTATACTGCAAGAGGAGGCAGGTTGCCACTGAAATGGATGGCTCCGGAATCACTGTCTTCTTATGAGTATTCGTTTAAGAGTGATGTGTAAGTGAATTCTTACTATGTCTCAATAGCATTGTCACCTTACAGTTGGTCTTATGGAGTACTCCTCTGGGAGTTATTCTCACTTGGAGAGGTACCGTATGCTGAGGTTCAGACAACGGAATTGCTAACAACTCATAGGTCTGGAAAACGATTACTGCAACCGGAATGGTGTCCGGAAGAGATGTGAGTAGTTACTTTTTGATGTGCTGAAGGGCAAAACCGAGACCATGTAGTGACTGTCTGCATGAAAACAAGTCAAAAACAAAACATTGTGACGTAGATTGCTGCAAACGTTTTTTCATGATGTACTAATGCCAAGCCTTTATTTTTCTTTTTTCAGCTACGAAGTGATGATGTCCTGCTGGCAGGAACTCCCTGACGACCGTCCGTCCTTCCAGCAATCCTGTACAGTACTTGCGCAAATGCTGGAGAAAGCCACTGAAAACTATGGTTACTTGATCCCAAAACACTTCAACAACCAGACACGGGACCCATCCGAGCAGTGTGACAATGTTTGAACTCATTCTTTTCTTTGTACCCTTACCAAAACTATCTGATGTGTGTTAACTCAAAAAACGGGTCTTTAAATGTACGGAACAGTAGGTTCTATGAACTGTAGACAATCAAATCTTTCATAAACATTTTTCTTTTTGTTGTCGTTCGCAATTCATGGATAACAGAAAAGATAACAGATAAGGATATCTGGTTCTTGGCATGGAAGAGAGAAGGGAAAAGAGAAAATAGAGTGAGTGGTGCGGACTAAAAAAGAAGGAGAAAGATAAGGGGGAATGAATGATATAATGAAATTGTAATGGGTATAAAAACCAGAAAGATGTCTATGAAGAAGGGAGAGGATAGTCACAACAGTATCGTGTTCCTTGATTAATTAATGATGCAGTTTAAAGGAATCAAGCTTATTTTGTCTCTTCCTCATTTTATTCTAGTCTGTCATTGGGGATTTGGGTGGATGTTAGTGGTACTTTGAGCTGGAGGTTGAACAAGGCATTCCCACTTCAAAAACTTGAGAATCCTGAACTAGAGCAACTAAAACTTTCAAATCTTCTAGAACTCCTAGAGTATCAGAACTCTGGTCTAAAACAAGTAATTTTCAAAAGGGTCAGGACCTTGCCTGGAACCTATGATCTCTTCTACCAGTTCCTAGGACATGACATTTTTTATATTTTCCTGTTTCCTAACGTTCCAGAGAACCCCTGACATCTTTATTGCATTCTTTATGTGATTTGATTCGTGTGATTTTTAGAAGTGTTGGGCTGGAATTTGACCTTCCTCTTCTTCTTTCTCATTGGGTTATTTTTGACTTCCACCTCGTTTTTCTTCCAATTGTTCTATATCCCCTTGCACTTTCCAATATAAATCCAATCCCCTCAAGTACAAATGACCTGGACTATTGAAACATGTACATGTTGACACATCTATCTTGTTTCTTCCTTCCCCTTCTTCTACCAGCAATGTTTGTTATTGAAACCAATACGATTATGCTTTTCCGTCCACCTCCTCAGACTGAATAACTTGTTTCACACCTTGGGATTTGAGGAATTTCATTCATTCAGTGTTTGGGGCGGTGTTTAGTTAGGTTTAGTAATGTATTGCTAAGCAGGAGGTAATCGACTGTAAAATTCATGAAAGAGGAAGTAGGAAATAGATGAAAACCGTTTTTTCTTGATTTCAATTAGGTTTTCAAAAAAACGATCTAAAATTAAAAAAATAACAAGAATACCAACAAACAACAAATTCCGGTCAACAAACGTGTTTTCCGATTTCCCTATCAAATTTCGTAACGAATTTCACTTCACCTGACCCTTTATTTGACCACCTTCCAACCGAATCCCCATTTTTCTCCAAAAACCCCACCGATTCATATCTGTTCAAAGAAATCATTTTCCGATGTGTCAATTAAGACGGGGGCGTGAGATGAAATGAGTGGAAACGAACATTTTCGAGAAGAAATCCGGTACAATTTGCCACTGGCAAACTTTATCATTTGCGTTGCCCTACCCTACCCTCTTTTTGATCTTTTCCCTTCATTCCCGGCATTCTTTCCATTAGACTAGCTTGTTTTCCCAGAAAACTTTACCAAATCTAGCTATTTACCTACCTACCAAAACGTTGCCAATTTGCACTTTCAACCTATCAGTTTGTCACATGAATGTTGACGAGAGAGAAACGAAGAGGAACTTTTTGTTTTGCCGAAAAGTTGGTGGAGTCGTATTACAAGTCCTGAGCCGTCAAAATGATAGCGGAGAGATAGACACTAGACCGCAACTGCAATTCATCTCTCTCTCCCCTCGTTTTTCCCGATTTCTACTTGCAACCAGCTGACTTTTTTCTTTTTTCCAATTTTTTCACCTTTCATTATCACTTTCATCATTTCCGGTTGTTGTTGAGCACAAATTCTATGATTCCTAACCTCAAGATGACATATTTGTTCGTGCCACACTTGATAAACTCTGATAAAGTTATCATCGGAATGTTCATATTGGCTCTGAGAGAAAAACGTATATATAGTCTGGACGGCAAGCTGAAAATGTTTTTTGCAGCTGGCCGGATTAGCCCAATTCAGATGAGGTGGCTAGCTTACTTTAGTCACAACTTTCAGTTAGTTTTAGCTGTTCTATCACTCACTCTTTGTCCACTTTATTCCTTATTCCTTGTTCTGCCGTTTTTCAACTTTTCCGCTTACGGAACGGAACAATGGCTTATGAAGTGGAAGGAGGAACACATTTCCTGCTTGAGCCTCATTTACAAGTGCTTTTCCTCAATTCCCCAGCTTCTCTCGAACCACGTCTAAAACCCAAATCACATGTTTACTTGAAGTAAAAACCAATGTAAACACTCGTTTCGGCCATAGGATACATTTTTTCGGCGTTCAAACGTGGAAAAGAAAAGTTGGTGGCAGATGGGAGTTGTTTGAAGTAGGAGGTAGGCAGCAAAGTAAACATGGTCGAATTTCGGATCAAAGGCTGACTGGCTGGCCGCGCCGAACCTAAAAAAACCGTTTCTCGGAGGCGTAGGGCGCGCCTGAATATGACCTGCTAACCTAACGGAACATCATCACAAAAAGTTCATATATCCATTCATCTCTCGCGCGAAAGAATAAGAATACGAGAATTATTGTGTGAATTGAAATGAATTGAATTGAATTGGTCAGTCTTGAGAAAGGAAAACTTTTTTTCCTTGTCTCACTTAGGTCTCAAGGTTCATTGTTGAAGGCTGTTCGGTTCAGATCAGTTAATGCATCGGTCAGTTTGCCCGGGCAGGACAGATGATGGTCAGGGGGGGAAAAGGCAGCTGTGAATACGGTAGGAGGGGCATGGGGATTAGTGAACCTCAAGAGGATTCGGGACGTTAATGATTTCATGTTTTGTTTTGTTTCCTTGTTTCCTTTGTTTATGGTAGAGAATTTTCGTTCTTTCAATTCAGCTAGGTCAATTTTTCCGTTCTGAAGCTCACCTTGCACCTTGAATTTGTCATTATCCCGTTTACTTGAAGTTTCTGCCCTTGTACCTAAATCCCTTCCTTGAATACTCAAAAACTTGTGTTCTGACCCTTTCCTGTAATATTTGATCTCTTCCTCAATGTTTCTTCATATATTCCCATTTCCTTCCGTTCTTTTCTCAATAATTCTTCCTCATTTCCACTTAACCCTGATCGCGCGCTGATTTTGATGAACCTGGCGGCGCCACTCGAGGCGGATCAAACATTTCAAATGTTACTGACCTTCAACACCTTTCTCGAGCCTCTCCATCAATCACAAAACTATTCATTTGACCATCTGCGTTTTGCCCCGAGCGGCAGGTGGTTCCTGGGCTTGCATCTCATCCTCAAGGCAATAAAAACACATGGATTTTCCGGGAAACCGACATGTGTAGCGGGGTCCTTTTGCGGCGCGACCAGCATAACTAGATCACAAGCACTTGTTATGAGGGGAACAGATCCTTCTTTTTATCCCAGCTCTCAAGTGTCTTTTTGCCTCTTTTGTTTATGCTTCTCCTCCCGGCTGAACATGATGTTCCCTTTTCTCACCAACCTTTAAACTTTTCTGTTGCGATGTGAGTGTCCACATTCACAAAAAAGTGAGTGAGAGATGCAAAAAATTATAAAGTATTATGTTTCGCGTACGTCATACATATTCCACCCTTTTGAATCGGTTCGACTTCAGAGGTACTTCTATTCCTTGCCTCTTGTACTTTCTATGAATACAAATACAAACAGGAAGACAGAAAACATCAACAATACTCCTACTACCGTTTTTGCCGCGTGAAACTGTAGATGCGTGATGGTAGTAGTAGTTTGAGAAAGGATATTCGTCTCGCAGTATATTTGCGCTCTTTTCTGCCGTAGGGCGAAACAGTGGCCACAAATAACACGGGCGAAGGAGCACACTTGAGCCAAAAGGCGGCACCATCTCCCGTCTTGCCCACCTTCACGTAAGAGTACGTCAAAACTCGCAGGAGCCCGACTCCTGATCGGTTAACACAATGATCAGCAATTTTGTGGAGGAGCTCTCGAAACTCCTCGGCTTACAGTTTGACCGACCCGATGACTGTCTCATAAATATTCAATTCTTGCTTGAACAGCTTACTCTTCCTCCTCCTTTTCTCACGATCACTATCTCTATTTTTCCCGTTAAAACTTTGATTTTGTGACTTTGTAAACTTCTGAGCTGTCGGTGCCTTCCGACAGGTCACACTTTCTCAAAGTTGACATTGTGGATACAGTTTTGCCGATATGATGACTTTGATGACATGGGGGGGGGGGTTAGGTTGGCACCAAACCACGGTGAACCGAACGGTTTTCCAGTTAGCCTCATATTTTTAAGCTATTATTGCCGTTTCGCGACGAGTCACCTGATGGGTCCCGTCACGAAAATGGTTTCTGGCTGAAATAGGGCTTCTGGACAAGTCTTGGACACTTTTTGTGATAAGAATGGGTAAAATCAGGTGAGTTCAACCATTTTCAACCAAATTTCCGCAATTTCCACCCATATTCCGAGAAATTTGAGTGGTTTTGGGTAAAAGCTTCAAAATACCCAAAATTCATGTTTTTGTATAAAACAATTTGGTGGAAACTGTCTGAATTAACATTATTTCACCCGTTACCATCAGAAAAAGTGTCAAAACCTTGTCCAGAAGCCGAATTTCAGCAAGAGACCATTTTCGTGGTGAGACCATTAGGTGACTCGCCGCGAAACGGCAATAATAGAAAATCCCTGGTTTCAATGTGAGAATTGTATGTCAAACTGTAAGCGATCAGTCTCATGCTTTTTCTTTACAATCCCCCCGAAACCTTCCCGAAACCAATCGGTCATTGAACTATTGTACCGAACGGAATAAGAACGCATAAGTGAGTTTGGAACAATGGAACAAATTCGCCTTCCGAACCGTTCAGTTTAGCTTTTGGCTGCCTGCCTAATCGTGTGTATCGTCTCACTGGGTGGGAGAAGAAAATGGCGCAAAAGGAGGGTGTAATAAATGTATTAGTCACTGCTAGACGGTCTACGCTTCTAGGGCAGAATTTGATGACTCATCGGCGTATATACACGTACGAAAATTTTCCTTTTATTCCAATTCCCATTTTCCTTTTTCCTTTTATTCAAGTCGAGTACAGTGCCTACTGGGGCTAGTTCGTTCCAATAGTATCTCTCTCATCAACACTTTTTTTTCGCGCTTTTCACACCCCTTCTTGTTTGCCATAAAGCTTATTGTGCATTGTGAAGGGCCTAACCGGCTGGCACCGCTAATGTCTTGACCTCTTTAGTTCGGGGAAATTAGATTTGGGGCCTGGCCCTCTGGCTCACACTTGTTGACGCGCTGCATTGAGAGTGCGGGAAAAATAAGTAGAGCGGTTCAATTAACTCATCATTTCCTTGTCCTCGGCTGTCTCGTCATGGACATGTCCAACTTTCTCCCGGGATTTATTCACTATTTTGACCTAGTAGCTAGTTGACAAGTTGGCAGAAGGCTAGTTTTTGAAAGGTTAGAGATCTGTGAATTTGAACTTCAAATGCCGATAGTTTTACCCCCAATTTAAACCAAATTCAGAATCTGTTATTTTCCAAACTTCAGGTCTGTTTCTGGCCAGTCTGCTGTTGTTTGGAGGACAAAAATCTAGGAATCAGCCGAATTCTCACCTACATGAAAAAATAGTCAAATTTGAGCTAGAGTAGCCAATTTTCTGCAAAATGTACCTTGAAATTTCAATTTTCCAGTGGTCGAATCAGAAGAACCACATTCTCACCCTATTTTTGCTCCAACTCTGACTTTCTGACCCTTGACACATTCCCCCTCCTTCTCGGTGTCAACAGGCCGTGAAATGGAGACGTTTGATGTTTAGTGAGTGAACAACGCGGGGCACATGTGCAATCGGAACCGATCTATTACCACTTAATTGTTCCTTGGTCCCTTCTCCCTTTGTTTCCTTTTCATGGCTTGTCCTCAAATGGTTCCTCAGTTCCATAGGGTTCAGATAGGCATCTTGGCCTCTGTGAAGCAGAACTTTGTTGTTTTGACCTTTCTCCACCATTCTCACACATTTTTCAACATTTTTCTTTTTCCGCCGATGGAAAAATAATATTATTTGGTCATTCCCTTTTTCAATCCGGAAAAAGATGGAAAGGCGCTTGAAATATGCAAATAATAGGGGCGAAAAGAACTGAATGAGAGTGCGATCACGTTTAGTCATAGTGGACACAGAAGATCATTTTTTCTCGATTTTCCGCGTTTCCTCTTGATTTCCCGTTCAAATTCCAATTTTCCATTTTCAGAACCATGCCAGAGTCACCTCCACCATCCTACAGCCCTCGTCGTCCGCCACCACCATACGAAGAGCAGAACAACAGAAATGCCAAAAAAGTGAGTCGGGCGGCGCCATGGTGACAGAAAAAAGACGAGCACTTTGTTGAAATTGAAAAAAGCCGTCAGACTCGGCAAAACCAAAAGTTTTCTATGAGACTGCGTGTGAACTCCTTTCTTTCTTCCTTTCCTTCTGACCGCCTGACCATTAAAGTTATTTGCTCAAAATATGCCCTAGGGAGTTGGGTGGGAGGTCCTTGATAGAGATAATAAGAGGACTGATAGTAGGAGCTGATAGTAAAACCGCCAATTAGTGTTGTGTGCGTGGTGTGTTCTATTCCGCTATTTGTTATAGCTGATTATGCTGTGCCTAGGAGTTGCGACGTTTTGGAAGGTGAGAAACGTGAATTCAGAGTAAAAAAAATCGAAAAATCGAGAAGTGACATTTGCATAAACTCCGAAAATAAACACTACTCTCCTGGTTTAACGACCACCAATTTTTCGAAAATCGCATTATGTCCTGATGTCCAAACTCTCCAAAACTTTCTGTCCAGACTCATTTCCGTTTCGTTCTGTTCTGGCGCAAAAGCCCCCGAGCAACATTGACACTGAAGTTTGGCTCTGTCGGTTTTCAGTTTTTTTTCCTCTCTCAAGTCTGTGACGGCTAGCCAGGTGTGAGTAATTCCATCTCTCCTGATACCCCTATACATGACTTACTAACTACATGACTTACTAACTGATTTCTCTCGTTTCTATTCAGAAGTGCTCTCGTGTCACTTTCCCTGATGAAATTCTAGAGCATCTCATCTCACATACGGCTTCCTTTCTCCTCCCCTCTTTTTTATTCTCCGTTTCCTTTTCCTCAAAGGAAAAGGGAATCACTTGCAAATCAGTTTTATTGAAACGGAACGAAACGAAAATCGTAAAACATAAAAATGTTTATAGACTTTCCTCTTCTCCATTTTCCTATTGTTTTCTGTTATTTTTCAGGAATCGAACATGGCGACTCCAGAACACAACTACAAAGTGTCTCCGCCACCATTCGTCCCTCTAACTGCCCCAACGACCATCAACGTGGAACAACTTCAGAATGTTGTGCTACCCGGAGGACCACCGCCACCTACAGTTGTCATTGTGACCACGCCAAAGCCAGCGCCATCGTTTGCCAGTTATGAAACCACTTGTTACAGTTGTCAGGTACGTTTAAAAACCAAAAATCCAAGCGTTTCGAGCCAACCCAGCAATTAGGCTAATACTCTGGAGCCTACATACTAAATACCACGTTCCCTAGCTAACGTCACGGTCAGACAGATCAAAACTGCAAAGTTCAGTGAATAGCTCCTAATCATGGTAAAAGCTCTTGCCCTGACTTCCCCGGTGTAATGGGGCATGAAAAAGGGTGATGACGTCGGGGAGTTGATGAGAATGCAAGATAGGGGAATGAACTTTTGGAAATGAACTTTGGTAGCTTGATTGGGCCCGAAATTCAAACGAAACCGGCTGAAATTAACAAAAATTCAAAAACTTTGCTATTCCAGAAGTTTGTGCACACCCTTCCCAAGTTTGTCATCGGCAGTCTCACCTGGATTGTGTTCATCCTCGTCCTCATCTTCTTCTTCCCCCTGGCCTTCGTTCCGTTCTGCTTGGACAGCTGCAAAGACGTCCATCACTACTGCCCTCGCTGCAATGCGCTTCTCGGTGTCAAGAAGCGCATCTTCTAAGAATCTGTTCCTTTTTTCTTGCAAAACTTAACAAACAAACTAACTATGCCAAATACTCCCACTGGTAAATGTCAATGTACATTCAACTTACAACTAAAACTCGAAAACTCTGAGTTGCCTCTTTTCTAACTGCAATCCATTCAGGATCGAAACTTTCTGACAAAATGTAGATAGATTACGGTACCAATTGTCATCTCGTCGATTTAGTACGGATAGGCTCGAACCGTAGTTGGTAGCACACGTTTCTCTCTCTCCCTGACCATCTCTATCCTATTGTGATGTTTTTTTCGAATCACTTTTCCTGTCGCTGGTTTTTCCTTTTTCTGCGCTCTTTTCTATCTTTTTTTAAAGTTTTAACGTTTTCTGTCTCTTCTTTTTGGAAAATAAAGTCATTTGTTAATTTTCAACAGAAACATTCTATAATCGTTTATTTCATGAAATCATAATTGAGGGAAGATAATGAGAACTGCAAGCAAACTGAGAGAATTCTTAAAGGCAAAAAGACACGTAGCGAGTTGTGGAGTACTGGGAAAACTGGGAAATGTCACTGAGTTATGGAAAATTTGTCAAGATAACATGCGCTTATAGGAAGGCAAAGCAAGATTCAATTAGAGTCTGAATCTGCGGGCATGAAGCTTCTGGGAAGTAGCGTTTAGCGAACTCGCAGTTCTTCTGGATCCATTCGGATGGGTCGGTGATGTGGAACACTCTGGTGAACTTGTTGATGGCGGCGCACTGAAAAAAGAACTATGTGACAGGACTAGCATGTTGAGGTGTACCTGAGCTGGTCTCAACCTATATTTAAACTTCGACGCTTCAGTTGTGGTTGTGGTTCCTTGTGCTGCGAACGCAATCTCGTATTCTTTCCTGGCGATTTCCTTCAGTCGCTCCTTCTCCTCAATCCGTTCCTGCTCCAGAAGGATCCTCTGTCGTTCCTCGGCTTCCTTCAGCTCTTCCAACTGCTCCAGCATGTGCTCCTTCCTCTCCAACATCTCTGCTCGTACCTTATGCTCTAATTGTTCTTGTTCACGGAGTTGTTTTTTCATCTCATTTTCACGTTCAAGTCTGGCCTGTAAAAACCTACTATTTAGAAAATGATGAGTTTGTTTTACCAGTTCCAATTGAATCCTCTGATCTCTAACACTCTTCTCATACTCATCTATCTTCTCCAATCCCACAGGCCGCATTTTACTGATTTTCTTTTGTTCTCTCTCCACTTCAACCATCTTTTTCTCAACCTCAGATAAATCTGATTCATCAGACTCGTCAGAGTCGTTAGTCTCCGAAGTTGTCACAAATGCAGTCTCCGTCGTTGTCTCAAATCTGCAAACAACAAAGTTACATGTTTCCTGGCTATGTTGATGTCTACCTTGGCGCCGCCGAAGTCTTCGCTAATGACCCGATTAGCCCACTGATAAGAGATGACAACGCATCGGTCTTGGAAATATCCGTTGGTTTGGGTTGCGCCAGTCTGGTGCTGTTGATCTTATTGAGAAGTTCAATGGTGTTAATAGTAGTCTCATCAATTGGAGCTCCAGTCACAAATGCCTCTCCAGTGACTTCTTCTGTGGTGGTAGTGGGGATGGTGGAAGTGGTGGTCGGGGCTTCTGTGGTAGTGGTGGTAGTGGTGGTAGCCTCCGTGGTAGTAGAAACCGGTTCCATTGGCTTTACAGTCTTGTGCTTCTTTGGAATGAAGTCACGTTGAGCGCCGGTTTTCTCAGCAGAAGAGTCTTCTGGAGCTGTACCATTGGAGGAGTTAGTGGATTCAGCAGAAGCTGTGGTGGTGTCTTCAGAAGTGGTCTTGGCTTCTTCGGTGGTAGTGGTAGTTTCAGAAGTTGTGGTGTCGGCGGCGGTAGTAGTAGCAGCCTTAGTAGTCGTGGTGGCTTCAGTAGTCGTGGTGGCTTCAGTGGTCGTGGTGGCTTCGGTAGTAGTAGTAGAAGTAGTTGGCGCCTCGGTGGTTGCCTCCGTAGTAGTTGCCTCTGCAGTCGTCACCGCAACAGTCGTCGTTGTTGCTTCTGTAGTTGTGGTAGTCGGCTCTGTCACTTCTTCCGTTGTAGCGGCAGATGTAGCAGCAGCGGTGGTTGTAGTAACCTCATCCGACTTCTCAGTAGTTCCCTTTGCCTCATCAATGCTCTCCGCAACAGTGGTCGTTTCGGTTTCTGCCGTAGTCGACGTCTTCTCCTTCAACAGTCTCTTCTGCTCTTTGAGAACTTCAAGTTTGTGTTTCAGCTTGTTCACAATCTCCTTCCAACGTTCCGGAAGTTGACGTTGAGTGGAAGTTTCTGGGACCACAGTGGTCTCGGACACTTGTACGGCTTCAGTGGTAGTCACTGGCTCTTCAGATGACACAACAGGTTCAGCAGTGGTGGAAGCTTCAGTGGTGGGCTCCTCGGTAGTGGTGGTTGATTCCGGAGTAGTTGAGGTCACTTCCACAGTTGTTGGCTCTTCAGAAGTGGTAGTGGAAGCTTCAGTGGTAGTGGTCGTAGCATCAGTTGTCGGTTTCTCAGTGGTGGTAGAAGCCTCCGTGGTAGCTTCTACAGTAGTAGACTTCTCGGTGGTAGTCGTAGCCTCAACTGTCGTTGGCTCCGCAGTAGTAGTCGTTTCAGCTTCAGAAGTAGTACTTGGCTCCTCAGTCGTGGTTGTGGCGGTAGTCGTGGTGGTTGGCTTCACTGTAGTCTTCACAACCTTCTTCTTCGGAGTTGTCGGCTTCACAGTTGTCGTGGTAGTGTTAGACTCTTCAGTAGTAGAGGTGACTTCCACAGTTGTTGGCTTTTCAGTGGTAGTAGTGGTAGCTTCCTCAGTTGTGGTTGGAGTTTCCGTGGTAGTAGTTGACTCCTCCGTAGTAGTCGAGACTCCCTCGGTAACACTGGTTGTGGTTGGTTCAGCTGTAGTGGTGGTAGTAGTTGTTGGCTTTTTGGTCTCCTTGACTGGTTCATCAATAGACAACTCTAACTTTGGAGTCACTTTCACTTTCTCCTTCTGATCTTTCTTGGTTGGCTTAGTGACAAGAGTCTGGGTGGTAGTCTCTTCAGTAGTAGCCGTAGTAGTTTCCGATTCAGATTGAGATCCAGATTCTGACGTAGCAACATTGAGTTTAAGAGTCACCTCTCCAGTGACAGTAGACGCTTCTGAGGTTGCTGTTGTCGTTTCCGTGATATCCACCGCCCCAGTCATCTCATCAACCGTTGCTTCCGTGGTTGTTGTTGTTTTCTCTGCAAAAACATTTTCCAATTAGAAGAATCTGGCAAATCAGTCTATCCGTTTCGTCTAGATCTTATCAGTGACCGTCAAAAAGGGTTTGCGGCAAAGTCTCTTTTCTATCCTATTCTCTCACGGCGGCTGTCAAATTAGCTAATCACATCGATCATCGGTTGTCTCAATTTACCTGCCGCAGAAGTTGTCGAGACTTCGCCGTCTACGGATTTCGCAATTTCCGTGGTCGCAGAGGTGGAGTCGAAGTTCGGTGTTGTGTTGGTGTTCGGCCAATGGGTGGTTTCAGGCTTACCAGTGACAGGGCCAGCAATCTTGTCATCAACTTGAGGAGTAGTCGGGACCTCGGTAGTGGTAACAGTGGTAGCTTCCTCAGTAGTGACTGGTACCTCCGTGGTGGTGGTAGCTTCTTCCGTGGTAGTTGGCGCTTCAGTGGTAGTGGTAGTAGCTTCCTCGGTAGTGGTCGGCGCCTCGGTAGTCGTAGTGGCTTCCTCAGTGGTGACTGGTGCCTCCGTGGTGGTGGTAGCTTCTTCCGTGGTAGTTGGAGCCTCAGTGGTGGTGGTAGTAGCTTCCTCAGTCGTGGTAGTGGCTTTGGAAGTGGTAGCGGTTACTTCCTCAGTAGTAGATGGGACCTCCGTGGTAGTGGTGGTAGCCTCCTCCGTAGTAGTAGTTACAGCTTCCGTTGTGGCCACAGCTTCGGTAGTAGCTTCAGTGGGAGAAGCCTCCGAAGTGGTGGTTGGTTCCGTAGTGGCCTCCTGGGTGGTAGTGGCTTCTGAAGTAGTTGTAGATTCGGCCGTGGTAGTAGTAGCTTGAGTTGTAGATGTCGGCGCATCCGTCTTCTCCACTTGAACCTTTGAATCAATGTTCAATTCAGAACTTGGACTTCCAGTTGTCACATCTCCAGCGTGAGCCTCAATCTCTTGGAACAACGAAGATCCAGTCGGGTTTGGATCCACACTCGGGCCAATGTCAACATTGTCATTGTTGATAGTGGAGATGGTAGTGGAAACATCGAATGGGTTGGTGGGAACGTCAGGAACACACTTGCAAGAGCATGTGCAAGTGTTTTTCTTGATGTGTTTTATGATTTTAAAATCTGGAAACGTTACTTGAAAACAGAGTTAGTGGCAAGTACAGTACCTCTGGATCCATCGGAGTTGATAGTTTTGCTGAGAAGACTGCTACTTTGAACAAGAGTTCCAGAGAGTATTACAAATACCGGGACCACCCACGCATGCCTCATCTGGAATGAAAAAAACTGAATACGGAAGAAGGAAGAAGGGAAAACTGCGGGTTTGGTTCAAAAAGACACAAACAAGTAAGAAAGTGCGATAAGATCTTGGGCAAGTGCGAGTAAGTTCCTCTATTTTCAAGGTAACCAGTAGGTAAGAAGAAACAGTTTCAAAACAGACGGATGACGACTTCCTGCTGATAAATGACATACTAAAAAGGTAAGCGGAGAGGGGGATCGGCGCAATTCGAGTAAATGATAAGAAACGAGAGAGGCAGGGAAGCAAGGACGCTTTAAAGTAGGTCAGTGCCATTGGAATGCTCTCTCCTCCCCCGAGAGTGTGATTCGGTAAGGGATGATAAAAAAGACAAGAAGATGCGCAATTTGGAGACTGGTACTTAGCGTGTACGGGAATTTAGTGATGACCTGAATTTAGATAATTTGGCGGAAAAAGTTAGTGGCTTGGCTTGCCCTGAAAACAATGATTGTGGAACTTGTAAGACAGTGTTCCATGCATCACCATTAACGAAATACACCTCGTTAAAGCCTGAGGAGACCAAAAAGTTTTCACAACTAGGGTCAGAACAGTTGTTCTTAACCGGAAACACTTGAGATGTAGGTGAAGAGCCGATCTCTGCCGACGAACGGTTTTGCGGCAAGTGCGGTGGTCAAACACAATCTCAAATGAGAAGAAGACGCAATTCATCATCGGCCTTCTATTCGGATGCGACCTTGATCCAAAAAGTCCCATTTTTTGTGCCCAAAATTTCCATCGGTCGCTTCCATTCTCGACGACCTCAATCCCATTCTTTCCAACGTCCCTGACTCGTTTTTTCCCAGGTGCCAATTATTTATCTCGCTTCAAATGATTTGGATCTCAACTTTTGTAAGTTTTTCTATCTGCCCATTGCCCTTTCGGTGTGTAAACGGTCGACTATGAAAATCCGACGATAATCCCAAAAACGAAACATTGATACTGGTTAGTTAACGTGTAATAGACAGGAAAAAACTAGTCAGTCTAACACTACTCACATTCTTTTTTCTGATGCCAAAACGTAGACCACAAACCCAAAATTCTACTACTACTCAAACCCAAAATCCTAACATGAAATTTGTATACCTAGCACTATTATCCATATTTCTATTTGTCTGCCTAGCCTTTGCCACTGGTATTATTCCTGAGGTTCCCAAGTCAAAAATGACACTTTCCAGATTTTGAAGAGTTTGACGGATATGAAGAACACGATGAAAGCATCCATGACATGGAAGAACCTGGAGAGTCTAGTTTCCTGGGGAATGCAGCTGCAAATATGTTCGGTTCTATGTGTAAGTAGTGTAATTGAATTAAAACACTGAAATGTTGTTCCAGCAAAGGAAGAAGTGACAAACCACTTCAAGGACATCATCCGCGGGTTTTCGGATAGAGGATTTGAGGTTTGGTACCCAAAAGACTCGCATACATATATATTTCAGGACTGCGACACAAACCATGACAATGGCCTGGATGAATCTGAAATTGAATGCTTTACCGCTGAAAAGATGGGATTCTCCATTAAAACCAAGCCAGATTATGTTGTCCATCACTATGATAGAGACCAAGATGGGAAACTTGACAAAGACGGTAAGCTATTTCGCAATACCTTGTAACCGAATAGACATTTAGAAGTTTGGACTATTGTGGAGGACAAGGATCCGGCAATCTTCAAGATCCTTCCATCAACCCTTGAGAAGAACATGTTACTGATGCATGGAATGCAAGAAGGGCATATTTCAACTGGAGAGTTTACTGATGATGGTATTGAGATTAAGGAGTGAAAATTATTTAAAATTCTTCTTTTTATTTGAATGTTTTGTTTATTATTTTCAATCTTGGATTTTTTTTTTGAAATAAAATGTCAAAATGAAATGGAATCAGAATCAGAAACGGAAAAATTAACAATGGCAACAACTGACTAGAGCACTCAAGAAACGACCAGCCAAATACGAGGACTACTGTAGGTACAAATAACTAACGTGACTACATGAAAAATGACTTAAAACAAGGAGAATTGGGCAAAGAAAAGTTATATAAGGTTTTGAGCAAAATTGACAACAACTTGCATCATATCCCCACGATCCATGCTATTGGGCATGTTGAACAAGCCATGGAAGGCACGAGGGAAGTGGTGCCATTCGGTTATGACTTGCTTGATTTTCAGCTTTTCAGAGTATTGGATTCCTTCGTCGCTGAAAAATATGAACATTTGGATTCTGAAAACTAGTAGGGCTAAAGTGAAAAGTTGGAAAGTTAATCTGGTCAGACTTGTGACTTACTCAGAATGTGCTTGACAGCCTGGTAGGTCTTTTTTCCGAAAATAAAAAAAAACTCACTTCAACACATCATATCCCGCCGTCAGTATCAATGTCGGCGGTAATCCCTCCGTTGACCCGAACAATGGCGATACATCTGGATTTGTTCCGATCTTCATGAACTTCTCTGCCAACTCGTAGTCAATCTTCTTTTCCGTTTTTCTGTCTTTCAAGTGATACAGCCAGCGTGGATAGTCGACTTGGTCAACGAGTTCTCTGAAAAACCCTCCATGCTATCATTCAATGTGAAAGTTTTTACTTACGGAAGAGCATGTTGAGAGTTCATGAGCTTCTTGATGTTCTCCTTGGATGCTTCCATTCCAAGATACAATAGAATCCATCTAGCCATGTGTTTTGGGTTTAGAAGTGCTGTTCCTGCGTACTTCTTCCAGTAGTCTTGGTAAGAACAACTCAAGAAGTTGAACACATGGATGACTGGGTAGATCAAAATCTGTCCCCTGAGCCAATCCTGTTTCTCTCTATGAAGTCGTTGGCTGATGACTGCAGCCAAGTTACCTCCAGCACTATCTCCAGAAATCAGGATTTTGTTCTTGTCAAACTCAATGTGAGGGCATCTGAAAACAGGAAATGGATTTGTTGTGACAATGCAAGTCTTACCCATTATGATAAAGCTCCTGAACGACCGCTGTGCAATCATCAAGTCCCGCTGGGAAAGGATGCTCTGGTGCCAAGCGATAGTCGATGGAGACAGCGCAACAGCCGATTTTCTCAACCAGTTGGTAGAGAATTCCATCGTAATAGCCTGAATTGAAGGTTATAAAGTCAAGAAGTGAGAATTAAGTGTAAAAAGAGAAAAACAATGGATTTTTTGACTCCAGACTAAAAACCAGAAGGCAAAGGCAATTGAAAGTTCAATCCGTGCTATTTTAGTGTTACCAGGGGTTCAGCTGCGTTTAGGGTTTGCAGAGCCACTATTAGAGGCAGTTGTTGATCAAAAACCGTTTTCTCCGTCTTTTCTGACCTTCTCTCTGATTCCCTGCCACAATGCTCTGTTTGCAAACAAACAGACCACCGTTTACATATGATATCATAGACCAACAGTTCGTTTCCAAAAACTCACGAGCTTCTCCGACACACCATCCTCCGCCGTGAATGAACACAAGTAAACCATCCGACTTCTTGTTCTCAATGTTGTAAGTAATGCAACTAACTCCTCCGATACGAGTACGGGTTCTCTGAAAAAAGGTTCAATTTCTCGAGAAGAGCTCGGAAACTTACAGTAATGCCTTTCGGTGGCTTCATTGGTAACATGAATCCGATTCCCATGATGAATCGTGTCACTTTGTTCCGGACAACTGCTCCAAAGACATTTTCGATTAAATCACCCTGAAAAGTTCTCATTTTTTACCAATTCGGTCACATTACAACTTACCAAGTATTCATTTGACAATCTTAACAAAAATTCTGCAACTGCCAGTTTCGACCGGTCAGAAATATCAGCTGGTAGTGGGATATGAAGAAGGTAAAATGACCCAGCGAAGAAGAGAAAGATTAGCAGCCAGTATAGCCAGTATAGCCATTCCATGGCTAGAACCGAGTCTACAAATGGTAGAGTTGTATGTAAAGTGTTTGTGGGGAAGAGTTGGGAAGAGAAGAGTGATTAGATTGTATGTAACCAAACAAATACTGATAAGATGTGTTTGTCTTTTCTTTTTGCTTTTTTTTGCATTTTTTCAACTCATAAGACAGGCAGTTTGAACGTCAGAAAGTCACAGAAAGAGGGTAATGGGAAGAGACGATTACATCTCCGATTGGTTTTGTGTATGCAAATTTATTAAAGAGTAGGGTGTACAGACACTA
Source organism: Caenorhabditis becei (assembly GCA_900536315.3). Classification (NCBI taxonomy): domain Eukaryota; kingdom Metazoa; phylum Nematoda; class Chromadorea; order Rhabditida; family Rhabditidae; genus Caenorhabditis; species Caenorhabditis becei. The sequence continues at coordinate 111,282 of LR539448.1, read as the reverse complement.
TTCTCACTTTCGGTTTCGCAATGTTGCTTTCGGATGAATCGGAAATGGTTGGTGGAGGAGTTGACCTACTTTTGTAGTTTAGTTCAAACAAAAGCGCTCGACAAAACGAACTGACGGAAAAAGAGACAGAACGGGAGAATATGAAGGAAGGTGACAAAAATTGGGGGCAAAAGTGGCTAAATTATCGCGAGGAAAGGCGAAAAGACACACTATCTCTGGTTATCTTTAGTTTTTCTTTTTTCAAAGTGTTTTGCACTCTTAGAGGCCGTAAAAGGCAAGGAAATTGTGTTGTAAGCCATGATTCACACTAACAGTTTGCCTAACATGGGAAAAAAAGAAAAAAGGGAAAAGGGAAAAAAGGAAAAAACAACGCAAGGAATCCGAGAAATTAGCAAACGCTAGAGAGGACAGGAAGAGATAAATGAGATTAAGATTTGATGGGCTAAAAGGTTTTTGAATTGGAGGATAGAATGGAAAGGAAATTAAGGGAAAATGGAATTGGAAGCAAACTACAGGTGATTTTGGAAATGGGAAGTGATGGTTTTTTAAAGTACTTCAAAAAACTTCAAAAAAAACAACAAACCTTTGGAAAAAGGGTTTAGCTACAAGGATACGGATAGAAATCTAGGAAAATGACTAATTTTCGTGTTTTGGCTACTAATTGCTAGTTTTTGACTTCAGGGGCAGAATTTTTGGCAACATTTTTTCATCCTATCGATAATTATCATTCTTCGCCTACTTACTATCAAAAATCCTGTAGTAAATTCGCTCAAAAATGCTATTCTGAGGTACAGATGGGATTGAGTGTTCTCAAAAGTGGTGGGAGGCTTGATCCACCGCGTTGGACGAATCCGGTTGTCACCCTTTTCTCCTCCCGATTCCTTTTTCTCTCTCTTGCGTCATTGCCATCGCGTACGCAAATTTTTGGCTTCTGTTTCATCTTTGTCCGATGCTGGCTGGTTGGTCTTAGAAAAGCTGTTTCTTTTAGACGAAATTTTTGATTTCACGTGGTTTTTGTAAAAAAAGGCTGTGGAAAGTGAAAGTGAATTAGAGGTTTTATCATTTTATAATCACCAAATCACCAAAAAACCAGATTTTCTCTGTTTCAGGATAGCCAATATCGTCTGAAATTGACAATTGGAACGAAACGGGTATTTTGATTTATTTGATAGCTATTTTATTTGACATGGACGAATAACAAGGATATTTGGGGTGGAACAAGTCAAAGACCGCGAGGAAAATGAAACTTTGAAGTTGTGAAACATGAGAGGGGAAGGGAAAGAAAAAGAGCTGGTTGTCCCAAGTTCAATAGTCATTAGCAGCTGCTTCTTTCCTTCTCAATCGTTGCTGATTCACATGATGTGCTATAGCCATGAAGAGAAGTTCCAGTGCTAGACATACAAATTCACAACATGTCATCACTGACACACCGGACCATAGACCCAAGTGTCCGCCAAAGTCTGCCATCATTTTCACGATCTGAAAATGAAATGACATTTTGAACAATAAAGAAGCTTGCTCACTCCATAAGCTTCGGATTCCGATAGAACTTCAAAGTTGAGCGCTTCATAGAAAACCTCTAACATTGCGGCGTTTTCTCTGAAACTTTGACTTCAACTGGAAGTACCGAAACCCTACACACTTGTACTCTTCATTACACTCTTCAGCTTCTTTTTCACAGTGTCCCAGGGAGATGTTTAGTGCTTGGGATGGCCAGATAGCTTCAGAATAGGAAGTGGTGTAAATGGTTTGGTTACAAGGTTGCTGGCAGCTGGAACTCACAAGTTCTTCAAAACTTACTCAATTTTTCAGTACCGACACTTGAAAGATCCATGAATCTCTCCGATTTCATGAGTGTGCTTTTCAAGACACTCTCTATGGGCCTTATTGAACACTTGACATGGTTTAACACCCCCGATCGTCGGGAACCTTGGATCACTGCACCCACACCTGTCGATGATCAGTTCTTGAAAACAAGTACGATAGCAACCCTGAAATTAAGCTTCCGAATGCCAAACTCATCACTTTTGTATAGTTTGAAACAAGATTGGTTTAGATTTTGACACACGCACTTCTGTCGAATAAGCGTAACCTTTGTAGATGTAGTTTGATGTCGCGCCGTCCTCCACACAATCTCCGTATGGCGCCGGTAATCTGCTCATTTTCTTCTACAAAAACGGAATCAGAAGAGAGAACAGGTCAGATTACCATGCGCATGCCAAACGAGGAGATGTAACCAGTCGGTGCGGAGTAGCCGAAAGTGTCCGGGAATGGGAAATCCTCTTTGTCATGGATGGTCAACCGTATGCCGACCGCTTCGGAAGTTGGCAAGTAGTCGCTGGCGTTTACGAATAACATCACACGAAGACCTAGGAGGTTTGGGACTGGTAAGGGTGTACTGGGTGTACTAGGACCAAGAGCCAATATAGACCTAGTTGAGGCCTAGATGCTGTGATACTATGGGTTCTTATGCTAAGGGCAGAAGTTTGTTCTAGAAGTTCAAATTTCATGGACGTTCTTTGGCTTTCATGGCACTTGGACCTTACCATATTGTGGTCCTGCTCTCAAACTCGACTTCAAAATCGTCCTATCATGATTGAACACAAAACAATTCCCAAACGTCGGATCAGCCACCAACTCGAAGTCCCTATAACCCCTTCCATCAACTCTCATTCCATGTTGTGTTTTACTTGTCAATATCACACGGCTTTCCATTGAAGGAGCACTTATGGATCAAGTTGTGTTTTGCTTGAGACATCAAAATCCGTTGCTCTTCCGACAGGGCACTCATCGCGAAAATGATGTTTTCCTTTGCCTTCGTGACAATTGCAACCTCATCGGTCATGTTCTAATAGGATGAAATCAAATTTTCCCATCTAATGGTGTCATACCCCAAAACCCAATGCCTCCCGTTCCTCCGATGTAATATCCGTGTTATCCTCCGCATCTCCGAAGTATTCCCACAGGTTCAAGACCAAAGCGGCCTAAATTATACAAAGTTGATGCAGGGAAGCACTGTAAGGCTTACATGTTCATGTTTGATGCAGAAAAGTCCCTTGCTCTCGCAAATACACGGCTCCTTCTTAATTTCTGACCTTTTGGTCCCTGAGATTGGACCTTCTTTGTTGTTTCATTGTTTCCGGACCAGGAAACCAAGCCCCCTACCTTTCTTAGCCTTCTTGCTGCATAAATAATGCTCATCACATGTTTGACATGTTGTATTCGTCCACTGCTCCTAAAAAAATCTGTTGACGCTTCTTTTGCAACTTTCTCGTGCAAAAAAGCGAGTAGGCGGAAGAGGAAAGACGAAAACGACCTACTCTCCTATGACACGGCCACGCATCGTTGGTCTGACGATCAAATGCACAAATGCACATGTCATTATCGCTCGACGGCTTCTCAGTGGACTTCTCCTCACACTCGTTTGACCCATCTTCCTCGTCGCATTCACATGCAGAATTGGCTGGTTCAAACGTTCCTTTCTCGCCGGCACCGCGTTTTTTACGGGCTTGGATAGTGATTCCATCCATATCATAGTCAGATTCCTCGACAACTTCCGTGCTGCTATCGCCTGCTTTTTTCATGACACTTTTGAAAACACCGAGCTGGAAAAGAAAAGAACAATGAACTGTAAAGAGAAAGGTAACTTACAATCTTACTAATACTCTCATGGGACCTAATAAGACTGTCTTTGTAAGGGTTCAAGTTGCAAAGAGTGATTGCAGGGAATGGAGCTGAAAAGAAAAAACTAAAAGGTGTCATCATTCTTACTGAAACGAACCTGTGTCAAATTTCAGCTGGATATCAGTGATCTTATCCATTTTCTGGTACTTCTGAATCACTGCAACTGCTTGATTGATGAATTGTATAGCACAGATCAACAATAAGAACACCCAAACTGCTCTGAACAAATGGAAATGAAAATTTTGTCGAATAAGACGTGAAAACCTGTATAAGCTATTGGGAGCCTGTCCTAGCATAGGGATTCCATGACTGGAAGTTTTGTAGCAGAATTGTTGCAAGTGCCAACGGATCCTTTCTCTAAAGAAAACAGAACTTCGGAATTTGAGAAACGAGCGGGTAGAGCTTACCTGTACGATAACCTTGTCGGATCTATCTCTAATCCTCCATTTTCAGTTAGCAAATCACACTGGACCTCTTTCTCATTTGCATTGTTACTCTCCCCATATGCATAGGAAGTCATGATTTCCGCGACATTCAAAAAGTTAGTATCACTTGCCAGATAATTCGAAAAATCGGTTTTGAAGCTTCGAAGGGACCGTAAATCCGCTTCATCTTGGAATCTGTTCCGAGCCTTTGGGTTTTGTTGGAATTTGAACATTCTTGGGTTTGGCGGGTGGTTTCGCTTCATTTTTTCAGGAAAGAAAGATGAAGGGTTGGAGTAGGAGTCGGAAGGGTACATAACATTGCCAAATGTCTCGGGACCATCTTTCCCCCATACATATCTGAACAGTGTGCCCCCTTTCCCTGTTGCTTCCAAATTCATTCACTAATGCATAGCATCACTTATCCGGCGGATATCCCCTGGTTCCCAGAATCCCCTCCATATGATCATACACGTACAACCAAAAGTTCGTCGATGAATTCTGCTGACCGTCAAACGAAACGCACGCAAGCATCGCAGCGAGCTGATAACAGTAACACGTACTGCAAGAACGTTGTAAGATGATGACAACTTGTGCGTGTGCTTATCATGTGGCTCTGATGTATGACAATGTTTGGTGCCATTGGCATAGATTTCGCAACAAAAGTCCCTTGTCATTGAAACGTGTTTAATCTTCTGTATGTTTCATAACATTTGTGGTTTGGTGATGGGAACAGAGTAGAGGAACAGAGCTCTCAAGATAATTGACTGATAAACAAACTTGATATCATACTTCATGTGATACCGTAGTCAAAAGGCAAATGTTGCCATTTACAAAACTTTGAATTCAAGTTTTGGGAACAAAAGCCCGGAGTTTTTTTGTGTCGATGAAATACTACGTGCTGCCGTTATCACGCTTCACCTTTGATCGGACACAATAGGATACGCGGACACAAAAGCAGTCGGTCTCTAGTAGTTCAGCGTCAGAATGAGAATGGGAATTAGGAATTGGCGAATTGGATTCGAGAACATCACGTCATTTTGATGTCCATCGGTTCTAATCCACATCCGGTTATGGTTGATCTCTAATTGACCAGTCGGATGTGAACTTGATCATCATGCCTAACTTTTCGTTTTCAACAAGCTGGATCTGGTAACGTCATCGGCCGAATAGGTGTTTCAGACCCTTTCTCGTCACTTGATAAATCATCTAAGTCGCCGCGGAGAATTCCTGTACGTGAGCACGTTATCAGCAGAAACAATCATTGATTATCAGTGCCGGCCTTTCGTTTATGAACTTTCAGCAGTGTTGCAAAATGGTTACTGTAGTTGCGATGAATTGAGTTAAGTTTTCCTTTATTTTTGAGGTTTCTTGAGTTCGGATACAAATACAAATACAAATAACAGAATATCTGAGCTTGTATATAAGAGACATCTTGGGACACAAAATATGGAGGATTTGGGATAAATTGGGTGGCAAATATAGGGGAAAATGTAATGAGAACACTGAATTTCACACGTTTCAGTATTGGAATTTGTTTGTTTCAGTTTGTTTTTGTTTCAAATGAGAGAGAAAATATGTGCGGATCCGACTAGAATCAGTGTGGGGAAGTTTTGTTTTGTGCTGGTGGATACAAAAGAAATAAAACACATTAGGATATAAGTTAAAGGGGTGTTAGGGTTTGAAAGGGATTATGCTTTACATGTTGAGGCATGGATCGTTGTTAGGGAGAATTATTAGAAGAAGAGGGCAACAAATCATTGGGAACTTGGGAAACTGTAGAAACTACGCTATGACACTGAGAAACGCAACGAAAGAGCTGTGGGGTGTGAAGTTTGACGTCGGGTTACGGTAGCCTTATGACAGGATCACTTTGACGGACTGAAAGTTACCTCCGAACTCCTGAAAGACTAAATTGGGTTAAGAGCCGCTTGCAACTATCAGGCCTCTTACCGATTGTCCCATGAAGTTCAATGGAGGGGATGCTGGCTGAGGGGTTGCAACTGGGAACAGTGGGAAGAACTGGGGGTTGTTCATGAGCTGAGCCAAGATGTCCTTGTTCATCATAATGCTTGGAGTGACTGCTGGAGCAGATGTCACTGGAACTTGCACTGGAGACTGGATGCTGAGGTTCTTGATTTCAAGAGGAGGAGATTCACTGGAAAGGGTTACTGTAACTTGTGTTCTTTGTGGTCTGATTGCTTACACTTTCGGGCTGATGGTATCTCTCTTGATCACATCTCCAAGACCAAACATGTCATTCAATGGCTGTACGTCCAAAAGCATCTCACTGACGGTGATCAGTGACGGGATCACCATGAGCAAACCAGAGACACGAACTGATGCTTCAAATGGACTATGTGCATTGACCTGGTGAGCAAAAAGAGCTTTGAGCAGAGCATCTCGTGACTCTCTGATCTTGTCCTTGGTGCTGTTAGAGATTCCGGAAACGTCGGGGTTCAGCAGAAGAAGAGCCTTCAGACAACTGAACTCGGCGTGTTCAGCACGAAGGACACGCAGTGGGGTCAAACATTCATCAACAACTCTATTGAGTGCAGTGAAGATCTCTGGAGACTGGTTCCCAGAGATGCTGAGAATCTGATCATTTGGCAGGACAAAGTGGCCGAGAGCCATGCTCCGTTGAAGGGTTCCGAGAAGTGTGAAGGCCGATGAGAACTTCTTTAGAAGGATGACCTGCAAACTTTAGTCTAAAAAACTGTAGTCTTGTCTATCCGCCCGCTATCCCCTAGCCACTCCACAAAGTATCACATTTCCACCCCTAATGTATCATGACAGATAGTGGGATCTCTAAAAGACGGTTCTCTGTCTCTCACCGGTCGCACGAGTTCAACAAACAGAGAACACCATCTCTGACGTACATGATCGTCATTTTTTAGTTCACCGGTCCCGCGGGTTGCTATTCCTATCCCATGCGCCTCTCTCTCTCCCGTGTTTTCGTTGCCCCCATCTATCTATCTCTTTTAATCTCCTCACCTTGTCGGCAAGTGGAAGTTCCGGAAGTGGGTGCAACATATTGGTCCATCCGATGATGTAGTTCACGGCTCGTTGTCGGCTGCTTTTTGTTTCAGACTCGTCGCGAAGAATGGCGTTCATGCTCTGGTTACTGGCAAGACGGTTTTCAATGTCGACAAGCATATCAATGAGTTTGCGTGACAAAGAGCTTCCGACGGCGTCCTGAATCACTACTTCTTTGCACGCGACTCCCCAGTTGCCTCTGTTTGGGACTTTTGGCGATGGGGTGCCTTCCGAGTCCGAGTTGTTCTCCGAGTTGGCGCCACTTCGTTTCCTGCGCTTGGTGCTTCCGATACGATCCCGCTCGTTCTGGATGGCCTCTGGCTTCATTCCATCAGCAAGACACTTTTGGAAGCGACAGTAGCGGCAGGCATTACGGTGGTCTTTGTCAATGTTGCACTGCTTGTTGAAGCGGCAGGTGTACTGTAGGTTCTGCCAGACACTAAAAACCAAAGGGTTCAAGACATGCGGATGACACTTGACCTACCTGCGGCGGAAGAATCCTTTGCATCCGTTACAAGCGACTGCTCCGTAGTGCTTTCCGATCGCCTTGTCACCACAAACAACACAAAAGTCAGCAGATGTGGAAGTTGATTCCGATAAGGATGGTCCCATTAGAAAGTCCATCTGTAAGCAGAAACTTTGGATGGTTGTTGTTGTTGATTGCAAGCGGAAGAGAGAAGATAGAGATGGACAACAAGCCGGGGCAGAGTCTTTTTTCTGGACTACGTAGTCCCTACTCTTCGAAGGAAATTGGTGGGCGGGGTTTGGTGCTAAACAAGGAAGTATCCCTGAGAGTCCGTTGCCCGCCTCCCCCTTTCTATATTCGTGCTCTTCTGGAGCAAAAAGATACATCGGCGGGCGAGGAAGCCACGCCCCCCACTCTCTCTCATTTTTCTTGTTTCTACTACGAAACGTTCAGAGAACAAAACAAAGCAGGGACCAACGGCTCCCCGGGACCCTTGGACCAGACCACACTACACACGAGCCATCTCAATTTCCAACCGAACCATCAACAAGAGAAGGCCAGCCAAGGGCAGAAAGTTTCAATCTGGTGGGAGGAGGATCACATCACTTAGTGTTCTAAAGATAGAGTGGAAAGAATGAACCGCGGGGGCGATGGAAGAAAGAAGAAGAAAAGCTGATAGTCGTGATCACACTTTCATAATTGATAATATGATTCTATTTGATGAGACAAAAGGAGAATTGGGCGAGAACTGTGGAGCAACGATAAAGTTTTGATGATGGGGGCCTCTCAAAAGAATCTAGGCGATAGATCCCTACTTATCTTCGTGTTTGATTTGACAAGTGTAGAACAATAGAGGATAGGCTGGTGGGTGGTTTGGAAAAAAGCGGAACACATCTCAGTTTCATTGCTCACCATACAAACAGAGGTCTCCGCTAGAGATCATAGTCTCAGGAGGAAGAGCAAGGGCAGGTACGCGCGGGAGGGAGGGGAAAAAATGACACTAACTGCTCGGAAACCGCACGTCCGCGAGTGTTTATCAGTCACGTCGTTGTTCTTCCCGGAGACGACTGATACACATTATCAATGTTTGAGAGTAACTTCGGAGATGGGCGGGTGTGTCTTGGCTCGGTCAGTGATAAGGGCGGAGGGCTACGAATCGGAACCTTTAGAGGCCCGAGGCCCAAGATCAAAATCCAAAAGGTGGGACTACCTAAAAAGGCACCGGCTGCTCGTCCTGGCGCGTACGCACCAGGGGCCGACACATTCACACAGCATGCATGCATTGCGCATCTTTGCATTGTTTGTCGGCCGCCCTCCTCTCATCTCTCGCTCTCTGCCCTACCGTAAGATCATCGTTCATAGAGAAACTACGTCATCACAATCGTTCGCAAAACTTGTTGCGCATCGCAGAGACAACGCCGCGGCGCGAGATGCAGCGTAGCAAAATATCGTGGAGACCAATCCGACGCAGAACTGTGGACCGCGAGAAGAGAGTGGGTACCGTCGAGAGACCGACACGACCAAAGGGATACTTTCTAAAATTGGCGAACTATGAACGACGAAGGTTGAAAGAGGGTACCCGACTGGTCTGTGAAGTTAACAAGGATCGAATCAACTGGATCACCAGATCTCGAATTCCAGTTACAGTATGGCTTCTAGAAGGGCCCGATCGGTTTCTTTTTGGTTCCTTGCCCAGGGCCAAAAACTTGTTCTTAGTTTTTGATCAATCAACTATCTGATCATTAAACTGGGTTGAAGGCCTCAACCAACCGGAATCAGAAATAGAAGCGAAGCCACATTGAAATTCAGTCACACATATCGTGGGTGTAGCAACCATCACCTCCAGCCAGCAACCCACACAGATTTCATTTCTATTCCAGAAGCCGACGTCAGTTCTCTTCTCTCATCCCCCACCCATCTCATCACATCTTCTGCAGGCAAATAAAACGAGTATATATCTTTGGTGCTGGCTCCAACTTCTTCCTGGTTTCAGTCGCCGACCGACCGACTGGATGATTAAATATGTATATGATGTTTCATCTGCGAAACTTTGCTGAGAGCTCCGCTTCGCCTTTGAACCAAAACACAGCTTGGCAGTTTTGAAGGACTAACTGCTCTTGAAGAATTTTGAGTAGGAGGGCTAAAATTGGCCGTGGAGACAGGTGCAGTCAAAATGGAAATAGGTGGAGGGAAATCATGACGTTTCCCTTCTGCTCTTTCAATGTATTCCGGAAGTTGCTGAGTGTTGCGGGTCTTTTGAGAAGCGGGATGAACTTTGTGACATCTCCGAGACTTGTGCTTTTGGAGATGCAGCAGCCGCAAAAAAAAGGCAATAGAGCCGTGTGTGACCCGAGCTTTGCTCTTCTGGAGGGCTCCGCCGAGCACAATCTATCCTATTCCGACCAGCGGCCGACCAGCGACGTGTTTCAAAACTAAACGCGGAAGCATTTTCTCTCTGTTGCCGTTTCTCCCCCTGGAGCAAAGAAAAAGTGGGAGATGAGGGGAAAAACGAGGGGAAGAGTTCAATGTTCAACGATTCGGGGTCGGCTGGCGGCTACTGGGGTCCCGTTTGCAGAGGAGATTTCTGATTTGTACGAAAACCGGAAAGAAATCGGAGGAAGGAAGTTGGTCGGGTTTTGACATGGTCTGGACACACTCTGTGGTTACTTCAATGAGTTGGGAGGTCAATTCTGGTAGTACCTAGCATAATACTTGTATGTTCTAAGCTCATGCTTGTAATCTTGTTGAGGGCCCCCGAAAATAGAGACTTGCAAAAAAAGTTGCAAAAAAAAGATCCCGTAGCGTAGAAATTCTTCCTTATTGGCCGAAAAGTGTGTCTTCATGTCTTCCCACTTCTAGTTTCTAGTTTAGACTTCAACTTTTGAACATTTCCATATTTGTCACTAAAGGAACTTGTAATTACAAAGAAAAACCGCTCAAGTCGGAGATCAAATTGTTGTTTGTTCGGGCTTGGCTCTTCTCACGATCAGTATTTGAAAAACTAATCTAATCAGAACGCGGATCCCAGATTCCAAGAGATTAACGGTACAGAAGTACAAGGAACTTTTTGTTCGGATTATTTTGTTCCTGAGAATTTGACAGGAACTAACTGGAATTGGATTTTCAGCGTAAACAGTCCAAGTGTTCAAAAAAGTTTTCCAACACACAGTTTTGACCACAGGGACTTTGCCTAGTCTGAAAATAGGCACAAGCCAGAGACGAAAGACTATAACAGTTTGAGGTCATGTGAATCTTTCAGAGGTTGACTGTGACTAGTGTCGAGAGGCTATCTTCTTTTTCAAATCACACACATCATCTTGAGATGGAAAGTTTTAGTTTTAGACCTCATCACTTGTTTTGTTTAAAAGTACATCACTTTCCAATTCTTATTCCAAAGTTCAGAATCCGCAATGATGAAAGTGAAATGCGGAAACAGGAACATGAAAAAAGCACCTGGAATGTGGAAGTTTGATTTTTTTTTATTTCTAAACTCACAATTTAGGCATACGTTATCTGTGATCAAAGTAGGGATTAGAGAGCATGTTCCAAAAGCCAATTGCTCTATTTGAGGGACAGTAACCCGAGGAATCCGCTTAAGAGCGTTAAAGAGAGTAAGCTGTCCTACTGTAGCTGGTTCTGAGCAAAGCACATTTGGAATGATGAGATTCTGTTCTAAATCCCATACCAACAGCCAAAATAGTGCTTTTATCACTTATTACGAGTTCAAACTACAGAAACTGAATGCTGGCGGCTTTTGATTGATCAAGCAGAACTAAGACGTCAAAAATAGGCAAAGTCAGTGAGATCTCCGGATTTCACAAGATCAATGTGTGGAATTGGGCAGAATTTCATGGAAATCGCCAATTCCCACACTTTTGAGGGATTCTCAGTTTTAGTTCTCAAATTTCAGATGACGTTTGGATTCTGTTGATATTTTCTAACTGTAGGAGCAAAACACACTTAGCTCTCGAAAACTTGAACTTTTGATTTTGACAAGTGGAAGACCAACTTGAAGTCTCTTGGGACTAGCACGCACCAGGACCAAAATTATTTTCTCTTCTACCAAGAAAAAAAACTTCCAAAAAAGAGACGGACCTTTGCGTGAGAAAAATAAGAAACGTTGTGCTCGAAGATCTTATGATCATGTCCATCGATCAAGGCAGCTGTGACCTGAGAAACCCGGAAATTGTATCACTCTGTTTCTCCGGCGAAAAATGTTGCATTGCGTTGCACATTTGTTGTTTGTGTGTTGATCTAGCGAAGACAACCGCGATTTTTCAATCTCTTTCGCCCCGTGCCCGTTGGAACTTTGATTTTTGCGCCCGAGGAAGAGGGTCCGGCTTGTTGTTGAAACGTGCGGTCGTGCAATTCTCCTCATTCCGAATGATCTTTCGGGAGGGGCCCCGCAAGAGACGACGATGATGATGATGATGGCGGGCAGATGCCTTTCGAGACTAGAGTGGAGAGAAAGCAAAGAAGATTGAGGAGAGAGGGGAAGAGGAGCGCCCGGAATAGAACAACCCGGAAGAGTGCCGGCGCGGTGCAAGCGAACAAAAAGCGGCCCGAGCAACTTGGGACCAGTGGCATTTTCGGGCGGCCTACGTGCTTGAATCCATCCCTGGAAATGCGGAGAAAGAATGGGAAACGCGCTCAATTGGAAAATGAATAAGGAAGATGGAGAGAATTGCTGTTTGATGAATGGGATTGTTGGAGAGTAGCAAAATGGATAATGAGGAAGCAAAAAAGCAACGAGGGCCTGAACTTTGAAAAGGTTCTTGGTCATGGGAAAAGTGTGGGACCAACTCGATTATTGTTGCAGTTGGGGGTAGTTGCAACATTCTGTAAATGTCACGTCGCACTAGCGAATTCTATTCTATTCTATGCTATTCACAAAAAGGTCCTGATGTCATTCTCTTAGTTTGAAGAAGACTTGGACTACGGTAGGAGATATTTTCCCTTGACAAACCTGTGGACTTGCTTGTGGACGGAAGATATTCTGGATGTCAAAGTTTCGAACCATTCCTGCTCTGAAAGATATGATTTTGTTACTAGTGGACTGAGAAATGGCAAAGTTGATAAACCAGATGCATCCTAATAATGTAGAGTATGTTTTCTTATCGGATTTGTCTAGCGGGGCTTTTCTCGGAGATGATTCATGAAACCTTGATGCAAGATCTTGTCTAGAGGGTCCTAGTTCCATGGAAGCAAGTTCTGGACCAAAACAATTCTGGGAACACATTAAACTTTTACTTTTGAATACACTGTTCCCATGAAGGTCCTTTTTATATTCAGCTTATTTCTCAGGTCAAACAAAAAATGGATAAACATGTTACTATTGAACATAGCAGAATTGCAGATTCCATGTTTCCCAGCAAGATCAAGATCAGATTGGAAATATTTTGTCTTGAACTTTTTGCAGACTTCAATTCAAAACTTCAAAATATGATCTCACAGATCAAATTTCAGAACTGATGTTTCAGTGTGTTTTTGATCTATCTTAAATTTAAGCAAAGCCAGTGAAGGATAAAGTTCTTAGCGCAGAGTTCACAAAAACGCATTTGGATTAGGCTTAAGCGGGATTTGAATGTTCCAGTCGTCTAGAGCAAAGGACTTATGGAAATAGGATGAACTTGGTCATAAGTAGATGATTAGGGATGAGAAACTACAGGAAAACAGAAAAATCAGAGATTTGCGAGATGATCACACAAGAGGAACAGTTTTCAATGTTCAGTTTCAATTTCAAATCTGTGAGACGATTTTTTTGATTCTTGAACTTCCCGCCTATTCTATTCTTATTCAAAAGCCCTTTTTGAAAGGGGATACGTTGCAAACATCATAACACATGCACATATTTAGTACAATACACAAACTCTGAAAGCACGAAACATGTTTCCAGTTGAACTGTGATATGTTCCATTGGAGCTTCCACCCACATGTTCCTAAGGTTAAAATTGGACATTATTCTGATCTTTGGAAGGGGCGTATATGTATGTACATGTATTTCTGACGTATGGAGAGAGAAAGATGGATTATTTAGTGTTAGTACATGGTGCAGGAAGTAAAAGTTTTGCAAGTGCTGATCACTGGAAAAGAAGAAATTTATGATGTTTCTCCGGAATGAAATGAGATTAAGATTAAAGCTGACTTGCCAAAAAAAGGTTTGATCTATAATGTTTGCAAGTTGGTCACTATTGAGCAAACAGAACATGTTCAGGTTCCGACCTTGAAACGTTCTTTCGAAAGTGGACAAGAGACAAGCACAAAAGTTTCATTGCCTCCCGCCATCCGAATCTCTTTTTCCGCTCGCTTTGAACTCTGAGCATTGGCCATCGAACTTCGATCAGTGGAGGAGGAAGAAAACTGTCTCAAAACATACATATATGATATTGTATTTTTATTCCTGCAAGCAAGGATGAGACATGGGAATGGAACCAGGAAGTGACAAATGAAAATATTCGTTTTCTTGCAATCCGGAAGACTTTTTGAAACATTACGGAAGAAATGAGGGACAGCACATACTACCGTAATCCGATTTGTACAAAACTTCATTACTCAATCACCACTAGGACGAACCTTGGCTTCAGTTCTTTAAAATCTCCTTTTAAAAAATCCCAAAGACTCTACTTTTACAAAGTTCAAAATTTTAATCCCGGACTTTCTTTTCCTGAATGATCTTCCACCAACTAATCCCTTAGTCGGTCTTATCAGGAAGCACAACATTCTTATCCCCGACATCACAGTTGATGGATACGTGCAGCTCAAATCGGCTTCCCGCCAGCCTGGATTAGGATTGAGTCCAGATCAAGCACAGGAATAAACTTTGCCGGATGAAGGGTGACGAAGGATCGAAAGATGAAGAGGACAGAATGTGGGAACAGTATGGAAGCTTATGACCTGGTTAGGCGAGATTTTGGATTGGTAATTGAACGTGAATATGTCATGTGTTCTTGGCTTATGGGATTTCTGAAATGCCAGGGATTACTGAACGGAATTCGTTTGCATTCACATTCATTTGTAAGAAGACAGAATGAGAATCATTTGCACCATGAGAGGCATGTTTTATTTCCGGTTGATCGAGCGAACGGGGATCGGGATGATGAAATTTTATTTGAAAAATACCTTTACTGCTCTCTAGAGCCTACAATATGAAAGTTTGTGAAAACAAAGTGTAATTAGTTCTGACGATTGATGTGGTTTGCCGTTGACTCATTTGCGTCGGGCTGCGTTGGGTGGTACTGTATAACAGTAGGGCGAGTTGAGGCGACTTGATTTGAGTCAGGAGTTGCAGCAAAGCCGATTGTAACCAAGGAAGTGGTCACAGATGTTGTAGAGCATGGAATCTGAAAGAACGTAGGAGTAAGGCATATATTGGAGAAACTCTCACCGAAAGATTGTGACTGCAGCAGTCTTTCTTCATCTCCAAGAACTTCTTGTTGAAAGACGCTTCCAGAAGTTCCTTCATTTCAGACATCTCCTGTTTGAAAGATGCTTCCTGATTATCGATTACTTGTGCCATCTTCAATAAATTTTTCTCAGTAGATCTTTCCAGCGTTTCCTTCATCTCCGACATTTCTTTTTTATGAGCAACTTCCTGATTCTCGATCTTGCGATCCATCCTTTGCATGATTTCCAACAAAGTTCGAATTGAATCATTCTGGTGAAGCGTGTTTTGATGAAGAACTTGCGAATTCCAATTTTTGTCCACATCTATTCTCACAAAGGCTGGTTCATCTGCAGGATGATTCATTGTCGGCTCTTCCTTGACCAGAACTTCATTTTGTTCCAAGTTCTTCTGTGACATCACTTGGAATTCCATTCTGGCTCTCTTCATTTCTTCGTGCAATACCTCTGAAATGAAACACATTTCTGATGATATATTCGGTTCGAATCGGGACCTGGGGCAAATGAACCCATTAGGAGTGTACATCACCCCAAAAATGTTTTGACTTCAACTCAATTCAAACCCGAGTTTTTTGCAAAAAAAGTGATTTTTCGAAAAGTTGGTAATTTTTTTACATCAAAAAAGTATATCTTCGTCGAAATTGGACCAAACACACAAGTAAAAAAGCGAAAATGTCTGCAATTGCTCCAGGTGACGATTTTTATAGTTGTCATCAGTAGGGGAGGAGCCTTTGCAAATCCAATAACAGTACATTCCCGATTTGTTACATTTTTATAGTTGTCATCAGTAGGGGAGGAGCCTTTGCAAATTCATTTCTATAGTTGTCATCAGTAGGGGAGGAGCATTTGCAAATCTAATAACAGTACATTCTCGATTTGTTACATTTTTATAGTTGTCATCAGTAGGGGAGGAGCCTTTGCAAATCCATTTTTAT